>CM052702.1:31619818-31648944 GCA_028551405.1 Uromys caudimaculatus | reverse complement strand
GCATTTCTTTAGGTGCTTCTCAGCCCTGCGAATTTCCTCAGTTGAGAATTCCCTGCTTAGCTCTGTTCCCCATTTTTTGATAGGGTTATTTGGTTTTTTGGAGTCTAACTTCTTGAGTTCTTTGTATATATTGGATATTAACCCCCCTGATCAGGGATGCTGATTGTCCCTGTCATTTCTATGAGACAATCTCACAGCAGATTTCCTCATCCTCTAGCTCTTGAAATCTTTCTTCCACATGTGTGTGTAACAATAACTAAGACAAGGAGGTCATAAATTTGACAGAAGTCAAGAGGGCTGGTAGGAGGGCTTGAGGAAGGAAAGGAAAAGGAGGAATGTTCGAATTATACTTTAATTAAAAATAGAAAAAACTCCGCAAAACCCTCCCACCAACCCACCCACACTCCAATCAATCCAGTCAATCAATCAATCAATCAATCAATCAATCAATCAATCAATCAGGACAAAACATCCAGGACTTGACAAGGTTTGGAGCTAAGATGTGGGTTTAAAAAAAATCCCAGTTATATAATTTACTAAACTGTCCAGTGTGGAAATTTGGATCACTGGGACCCTCTCTGTCTTGCACAGGAGAGTGTTTGCCCACCTCTGGGCAGATGGCCTTCTCCTGGAACTTTTACTCGCAAATGATTGCAGGAAAACCTATTTCTGGTTGATCCCTGATTCCTTATTTCCATTTGAGCATATGTGTCCATCAGTTCATTTTTGTCCCTCTATAGATCGGATGTTCTCCATTAAACGATGCGATACACAGACATTTTCCCTCTCTCCATTCCATCTGAAACTCCTTTGGCCAAGCAGGAGGGAAGCTCAGCCTGCCCTTTTTGGCTCCATGAGGAAGAACCATCACACACCCAAGTGAATTTCCTCCGCCTTTCATTTGTGCTCTGTAACACTGATGGGTGCTTTCTTCTTTAGTAAGATGGACATTTTCTGACCTTGCCAGTGATTTGATAGTACTTGGCTCTTTGTTTGTGTACTTACCAGGGATTTCACCAGAGGTTCCTGAGTAAGGGCAATGTTGGCCAAACTGAAAGAGCCCCTGGAATTCCAATAACACAGGCTGCTTACTTTCCTTATTCTGTGTTTATTTTTCGTCTTTAGTTTGATTAGATTAAGTTTCCTTTATTTAGACTTCAGCAAGAACAACAGACATAAAGAAAGTTAGGGGATTTGAAACTTAATTTAAAAAGACAGTCAATTAATTCGCTACTACAAAAAAATAACAGATCACATATAGAGACTTATTCACCCCATGAGCTAAATGGCCCTAGTGAGAGCCCAGGTCTACTGTGTCCACTGGGCAACTGGTATGGAAATTTAAGAGAGACTGTGCTCAGATTCCCTGCTTGGCACAGCACATATTCACTGTCAGGCTCCGGCTTGGTAGAATGTTTGACATTAGCTGGGGATGAATTTTTCCCAGTCAGCCTTACTCTTGCCTGGGTTTCTGTTGACTGAGCATGTGACTTTGTACTTTTCTCTGCAAGAAAAGCACAAGAGAAAACACAAAAGAATACCATGTAATAACATAAATGACTTGCAGGATCCCATCTGGTCCATTGTTTGAGGATTTTTAGCTCTTAGTGATGTCCTGAAGCAAAAGCCATTCTTGTGTCTCCTGAGCAGCTAGTGAGGGAGGCAGAGGTTTCAGGATCATCTGATGTGTGATTCTGTCATGATGATAACATCTCATCTTGCGAAGTATCTTTTTTTATCTTTTCCTACAGATCCTCCTTGCTTTCTTTATTTTATTTTAAGCTTTTTATGAGTTACTTGAGAATTTTGTACAACATATTTTAATCATATTTACCCCTCCCCTAAGTTCCCCCAAACCCAACCTGTTTTCCCTTTTCTACCCACCCAACTCTGTGTTCCAAATGCCCATTAACGTAGATTTGTATTGCCCTATGTTACTTTTGGGTATATGGTCATCCAGTGGACCCTGGCCTGCCTACCAAGGTGCAAGCAATGAAAGACTACAGTTCTTTATCTAGTTATGCATTTCTCATCAATCTTCATCTGGACTGATTGAGCAATATTCTAAGAAGCCTCCTTACTCCAGTTCCTAAGGAGCAATTAGAATATCAGGTACTCACATATTCAAACACTATGATGTCATATCATACAGGATCTGGACGACTGGTTCCACATATGCAGCACTCAAATCTTTTACTGTGCTGCCTTAGCCCACCCACTGATTCATTCTCTTCCCGCCAGATACAAGTAAGTCAACACAGAGCTCCACTCATGTCCAGACATCCCAGAGCCAGCCTTTGCACTCTGTTCCTCAGGGCCTTTTATGCTTAGATTGTACATGTTTCTACCAGTCACTCTAGTTAGACCTCTTGTATGAACTATTTATTTGTACTAGGAGTTTTTTTAAAAAAAAATCCCTGCCCTCTTGTAATATGTGTTTATCAAAATTAGTAAGACTTCGGAAATAGACATGCTCAAAATACATTTTATTGGAATTCTTTGAAGAAACTTTTTGCATACTTTTATAATTATTTATGAAGTATAGACATGGAGTATATATCCAACTTTGTCACTGAGGTTCTTTATGAAGATTTTTAAAAATTAAGTTTTAAAAGTTATCTCCCTTCAGGGTCCACATCTGTCACTCTTCTTTCTCAATTTCATGATTAAATTAAGATATTTATTTACTTACTTGAGACAGGGTCTTGCAATGGAGCCCTGGCTGACCTTAATACAGAGACCAGTTTCTTTGAACTTGCAATGATTTTTTAGATTCTGCTTCCTTTGATTACTTTAACATTATATCTTATTTCTATAATATCTTAGCATGTTGTATGTTTGTGTCATGCTTCATTTCCTATACAATGCTATATCATTTGAAATCAAAACCCCCTATGAAACATTGCTGCTGCCTCTTCTAGAGCTACAATGTTTCAAAGTCTGTGTAAAGTTAGGAAGTTGTATCAAATAAGAAAAGGATTATAGTGATGAAAGATGCAGAGTCAGTGAATAGTTTACAAAATCTTATTTTCCACAGCTTAAGAACAAGGAAGCCAGACACTTCAGATTTTCACATAAAAAGCTGATGTCTAGAAAACCATCACAATGAAAGAAAGTAATTATTCAATATCTTCAGTTTTAAAAAGTCATTATCGTTCTTCTTGGCTGTGATGTCAACGTTTGAATGAGAACCTGTCTATACATATACATGTGGAAGGGCATCCTCAGTTTTAATAGCACCGAGGGCAAAATAATTGAGTTATTTTTTTATGTATATGAAAGGGCTTTAAACTGTGTATTAACTAGTTCTATAACTGTGACTGGAGTTAATAAATGCGGAATGCTTGGAGCCCCAAGTTGATCAATGAAGGTAAGGGACAAAACTGAATCAATACTCGTTTAACCTTTCTATTTTAACCTTTCTATTTCACGCTCTGTTTTCACCTTCTATGCTGAGCCACTGCCACCAAGCAACTTGTCTGTAAAACAAACACAGAAATTATGTATTTTATTCCACTAGCCTCTAAGAACTAGAAACCCTCTCACTGGAGGTGCTATGGGGTGGAGCTAGCTGTCTGGAGAAAAATAATTCTATTTCCTTGCAATACCTATGGTCTGGCTATCATATTTCTAGGTACTTACAAGAAACTGTGTATAGCCAAGCATTAGCACGAGATGATCTCAAAGATATTTTCCAGTGGAATAGACTGAAAACCAGAAAATGACCAGTGCAGTGGTTTGCAAAAAGCAGAGGCTCAACTCCTAAAAGCTAGTGGTTTTCATCTTCTGGGTGTATAGTCAGAGCCAAGACAGCCTTCTTGTTCTTTCACATAGACAGAAAGAACGTTGGAAGAATGAAAGACAGGGGTCAGGAAAGTATTTTCAAATCAAAAGCATGAAGTGAGTCACAGGAACCAGGAACTAGTGAGCTCAGATTTCACAGTTTGGTCTAAGGGCAAAAGGAACCAGCAACTGGGAGTGTGTATCAAAAATCTCCCTTGCTGGGGCAAAATAAAGAAGCTGCCAGGGATTTAAAATATTCTGGGAAGTTACTTCCTTTTGCCTTATGCTAAAAATTATCAAGTGAGGTTAATTTTGATGGAAAGAAAAACCTTTCAAAATTTCTTTGGATTTTCCCATCAGTGGCTACATTTTTGAGTGTATTAAATTCCCTCTGCCAACATTTCTTACTCTGTAAATGCTGTTAAAGACCATACATTCTGAGATATTTTTGTAAGTCTAGAGGGAAAATGTGGCTAGGGTTGTTGTGACCATTTGCACCCACAGTACTGGACTCTTTGGACCCTACAGGGATGGGTCCCTGTGACGAATTTAAAGGTTAAAGGTTCTGCCAGCTTAGTTTCTTACTGTATAGAGGAGGAAGAATCTACCAGAAGTAAGTATTGCTCTGGTATATTTCTGGTCTTCCTGATGGGCATAAAAGCCTAAATTATTTATTAAAATTCTAGAAACAAGACTTTATTTATTTTTTGATAATAGAGCAAGATCTTACCTTTGAACAATGTCTGAAATAGAGACATTGTGCTGAAAATGTAGATGAGGATGTTTATTCTTTGTGTCTCTGTCTCTGTATCTATGTGTCTTCTCTCTCTCTCTCTCTCTCTCTCTCTCTCTCTCTCTCTCTCTCTCTCATCCTGTATGCTTTACCAAAATGTATCTAAAATAAGCAGTTGCTGAGCCTTGTAAAGTATGTATCTGGGACAGACTCAAGACCTTTATTTTCCTTCCAGTAGACAGTGTGTGTTGTCAGGCTGAACTGTAAAAAGCCTGTTTTGGATAGTCATAAGATAGCTGTTAGTTCTCTGTCCCGTGTTGTAATTTACAGCACATTTTTCCCTTACATAACTATCTTTTTTACACACTTTGCTTTAGTTTATGCCTATAGATGTATCTCCAAGAGCCTTTATTTTTACAATATAATTTAATAAGACCTCAAATTCTTTGTACTGATAGCCATTATCACAGAACGGAAGACATTTCTCTATGGGTCAATTGAGTGTTACTTATTGAGTGCTAAATATCATCTATCACCTATGTTTGGTCATTTGTCATAAATCATTTGGAAGTCAGCATTACTGCTATAGTCCACTTTTTTTCTCAGAGTTCTCCAACCTTCCTCTCCTTGTTAATGTTAAAAAGTTTTAAGTTTAAGGCAAAAAGCAGTATATTAGAAGCAAGATGAAAATCAACTAGATTTCTAGACTCCCAAAATGTTTGTTATTCATAATATTCTGATGGAGATAAGAGGCACAAGAAAGCCAGAGGCTCTGTCTATCCTATACTTCTACAGCCATTGTCCAGGTGCACTTACGGAGTGGTTTATTCTCAATTCAGTCTCAGTTCTGACTCCATCCCTAACTCACTCTGGGGCTGTATGCTTGGAAAGAAGAACATCATCTTAGGATAGCCCCTTTAACACAGAGGACAGCACTGCACTGTACAGAGTTACAGGACAGGATGTTCCTAAGTCTAGCTTGCCCTGCCATCTTTCCTTCTCTCCAAAGACACCAGGAAGCTCCTGTCCTTTAAAGCAGAGGACTGCATCTTCAGTGCAGCGCTGTGTTAATCCAAATTCCCTTAGCTCTTAAAGAAGCCACCTGAAGCCTGATTTCTTATCTCTGAATCTCATATGCTAGTATTTCCTAATTCTTTCAGATTCTAACAAAGGCATTTTTCTCCCTTGATTGCTGTCTGTACTGTGTTATTCACTCATTGTTTTTTGCTCAGTGCCAAAGTGTGGGTTTTCCTTTTCCTTAGTCTGAGATCTTGTGAGATGGAGAAGCTGAAAATTCAGTGTTATTAAATCCTTACTCATTCATGCAGGCCACACATACTCAGCAGGGATATCCTTGTAGGCATGATGCTATTGTTCATTGTATAAAGATTATCCATGTATTATTAAATGCTGATTTCTCTGCCCACATATCTGACTGCAAGCCAAATACGGCACTGTAATGCTTATTCTAAGTACTCCTGCCCGAATGTGGTTTTAACATTACTCCCCATCTATTCTCTGACTTGTCAATAAAGCCGATCAGCCAATGGCTGAGCAGAAGAGAGAATAGGGCTGGATTTCCAATGTCAGCCAGGAGAAGTAGAAGGGGGAGTGGGGAGAGGATTCACCAGGAGGAGAGAAGGATCTAGAAGCCACCATGGGAACACACCTGGAGCAGAGAAAGCCAAACCAATACTAGAATGCAAGTACTTGGGGATTTTGGCTGAGAGGTAGCCAGATTAGTTTAGAGGAACAGAATAGATTAATAGCTGCTCAGCTACCGTGCCATAAAGCATATTAAATAAATCTTATAGTCTTTGTCTTATTTATTAGGTTGCTAGCTGGAATGGAGAAAAGATTATCACTCTTAAAAGTGCACTAACATTTGACACCCATTATCACTTAAACTTGTACTAACATATGCTGTTTTCAGCAGTATCAGGAATGAATTAGAATGGAAGTGATTTTCATTGTTTAATTTTGTCTTTGAAACTTTGCCTACCACTAAAATTTACCCATGTGTTTACAGATAGTATGTCAGTACTTTGAATGAAAAAATGTTGAAATTGGGTAATATTTTTTCTCCTTTATTTGAAATTAGTTATTTCCTCCGAATTTGCTACTTCCTCATTTCCTGTAAAGAATGTTGAAGAATGGCAATCAAATTGTATGTATTGTCACACAAAAAGGCATGAAAATTGCTTTATCAAGACGTTTCCCCTGACTATAAATCATTGCTCAAATCCTCTTAAAATGCAGTTACTAAGTAGCAGCTTACGTGTGGCATTGCAGTAGATATAGTAGAAACAGAATCACAAAGACTGCCCTGCCTCTTTGCTGAAAAAGGAAACATAGAATGAAGTTTTTGGTTAGGTATTGGTACCTTGCTTCCCAATGTGGGTGTGGCCACCATTCAGGTGAGGTCCCAGTACTGGCTAAAATGAGTCATGCATCTGCCACTGGTTATAACTGAAAACCATGGGCAGAACTTGCTGAGTAACTTTTGGATCCTCTTGGGAGAAAATGACAAATGAATTTCGGATCAAGTAAAAACTAAAAAGAAAAAATATATAATGATCTTTCTGTTTTATTTATTTTCTTCCCATATATCTTGATAGAGAATTTAAACTTCTGAACTTCATAGCAGGCACTGGTATAGAAAAATCTAAGAGAAAGTGACCATCTTTTTACTTCAGCCATAGGTTGAGAAGCCAAAACTCTGTAAGATGGAGATTTGTGAAAGTAAAAACAACAAACAAACAAATAACCCAGCTCCTGTTCTGACTCCTGGCTAATCTCAATTTTGCACTCAACCACCATGGGGTCACCTAGATCTTCAAAAGAAAATTATACATTTTTGCTCCAATCAGCAACTCCCTATGCTCCAAAGAATAAAGAAAGACTTCTTTATTTTTCTCTCCTCAAGTCTACCAGCTCCACTCCCAAGGCAAACCCTATTTGGAAGAATTTAGTATTGGAGAGAAGTCAAGACTCCAGTAGAGGACCAGAGGAAAGGTCCCATGGATGTCAGTATGTATGTGGGAAAATCAAAGAAATGGAAAAAGTGGAGAAAGAGACCCCTATATATGTACACAAAATCTTGGGCTGATCTTCAATCTGAGTAAGAGTTGAGGAGAGTTGGTCCAATTCATCATGACAAAGGTATGTTCCCAGAAGCACACGTAAGGATCAGTGTCAAGAACACTAATGAGACTTTAAACACACACAAAATCCACTGTCAATAGAAGGTGATTTGAGAGAGTATGGCCCTAAGCACACACACTGCAAGTCAGCATTCTCCAGAGGCTTGTCACAGAACCTAGCCTCAAAGTCAATTTGTCAAAACCATCGATTCATAATGTGAAGTAACTTAACATCCAACCATCTAGGAAGAAAAAGATAGTGAAAAAATACCAACATTTGAAATGTCTCAAATGGTAGGAAAATATGATAGGGTCCATTAAGCAGTTGTGATAGCTGTCAAGTAAGATTGAATTCAATGACTGGAGAGCAGAAGCTGTTAGCTAAGGAATGAGCAATAAAAAAAGAACTAAAGGAAAATTGGTATCGAAAATAAAACAAATGAGAATAGATTCTACTGCAGAAAACAGCAGAATAGTAACCATGGAAGAGGCAGATAGCCTCAAGACAGATCCAAAGAAATGTTCACAGTCTGAACAAGAAATATATATATATATATATATATATATATATATATATATATATATATATATATATATATATATATGACCAGGACAAATAGTGAGGCTGAACATCTTGTAATAAAAGTGGTATGATGCAGAAAAGTATGACTGTAACTTTTACAAATTTGTTGAAAGATGTGCAAGTATACCGGTTCAAGAAAGCCATAAATGCATGATAAATGCAAAGAAAGCCATTCAGAGATGCTTTAGAGTCAAAGCTGAAAACTTTGCAAGTGGAGAAAGAAAAGCAGTATACCACACGCGAAGTAATAATTGGAATGACTTTATGTATCTCATCAGAAACCACAGACAAAGGAGAACTAAAAAATAATCTGTCAACCTAGATTTCTATGTCAAGTAAAAATATCCCTTAGGAAGAAGTGACAACACTCAACTGTTTCCAGGTACAAAAACTGACAATAAAAAGTATGAAAATTTAAGAATAAAGAATCGGAGACGTAGTAATTACTGCTACAAACATTACCACTTTATTTTTTCTTAGATTCTTTAAGTACTAATCCTAGCCCAAGGCAAACATAGGATATCAAGACTTAGGGCTGTCAGTGTATACAAATGCAGTGTGTACATCAACCACAATGTTTTGTTTGGTTGCTTGTAACTTCTCTACACTATATTTGAAGTGGTAAATTTTCCCCAAGTAGGTGATAAAAAGATAAGTATATATTGTAATCCCTTGGGCAATCCCTGAAAAATTATACCAACAGAAGTAACCAAAAGTCAATATATTTAATGAGTGGATTATTACAAACAGGAAAGAAAAGGGAAACAGAAATGCGGGGGTGGGGTGGGGGTGGATGAGAGAAAGATAGAAAATAACCAGAAAATAGCCAAAGTGCAACTATACATGTATTTATATTGGGTGCAATACATATACTACTTATAGTAGGTAAAAATAATCTAAATATTCTCAACTTAAAAGTTTAGAAATTTGGCATGCAAAGGTTTAATTCTAATCCTGTTCATATAACCATTTTCCTCTTTTATTAAGAATAGATCAGTTTCTCACATAATGTATCTGGTTACAGCTTCCTCTTCCCCTACCCTACTTCCTATGTTCCTCCCATTGCACTCCAATGTACTCCCTTTTTGTCTCTGGTTGGAAAAGAACAGGCTTGTAAGTGATAATCATAAAATATAACAAAATAAAATACAATGAGATAAAGCAAAAACTATCACATCGAAGTTAAAAAGAACAAAACAAAAGAGTAGGAAAATGGCCAAGAGCAGGCACCAGAATCAGAGTCCTCATTTGCACACTCAGGGATCCCATAAAAACACTAAGCTGGAAGCCATAAGATGGACACAGAAGACCTGGTGAAGACTTGTGCAGGTCCTGTGCATGCTGGCTCAGTATCTGTGAGCTCATATGAGCTTTGCTCATGTTGATTTAGAGGGCCTTGTTCTCCTGGCTCCTTGTTCCCATCTGGCTCTTAGACTTTTACTGCCTCCTTCTCTGTAGGGGTCCCTGAGCCCTGAGGGGAGGGATTTGATGGGGATATCCCATTCAGAGCTGAGTGTTCTAATGTCTCACTCTGCCTAATGTCTGGCTGTGGGTCTCTGAATTTGTTCCCATCTGCCGCAGGAAGAAGCTTCTCTGATAATGGCTGAACAAGGCAGTGGTCTATGAGGATAGCAGAAAGCTATTTTATTGCTACTTTCTCTCCCCATTTAGAACAGTAGTATTTGCTTCTACAGTAGGTTCCAGGGGTACCTAATTTCTGGCTCTTGGTCACTCAAGCCATTTTGATAATGGGTTTCATCTCATTTGAGTGCGTCTTAATTCAGATCTGTTATTGTTTAGTTTTTCCCACAAGCTTTATGCCATGATTGTTCTGGCGGTTCTCAACCTGTGGGTCATGACCTCTTTGGTAAACCTCTTCAAAAATATTTACAGTCTGATTCATTATAGTAGCCCAAGTGCAGTTACAAAGTAGCAATGAAAATAATTTTATGGCTGGGGCCACCACTGCATGAGGAACTGTAGTAAAGGTTTGCGGCGTTGTAAAGGTAGCATATCTTACAGACAGGACACCATTGCAGATCAAAGGGTTTGTGGCTGGTTTAGTGTTAATGTTTCTTTTTTGGTAGGATGCAGAGTACCTGCCTGTCCAAAAGATTCTAGAACATAGGGGTGAAAGCTCTACGTAGGCACTGGCTCAATATTTCTATGTTCAGTGAGTTGTGTAGGTGTTGTCTTCAGCAATGGGGGCTTGTTATCAGATTGTGAAGTACAGTTTATTGATAGTCTTAGCCACAGATTGGGTTGTTTGGGGTTCCCATGGAACCCCTGTGACCACCAATTCAACTAGATGAAATCCAATCCCAGTGCAGGAAGCTTCATTTGTTGGTAGAAGGCTCCCATGACAAAAACTGTCCCAGCAGGGTTTACCTGCTTACACTCAACTATGATGCAGTTAGAGCAAAACAAGTAATAACGGAAAACACGAGCCTTCTGCTGCTGAATCTCGTGACTGCCAACACGCTAGTGGTTACTCCCTTTTAATAATGTAGAAAATGTAGAGGAATCAAGCTAAAGACAAGAGTTTGTGTTGTAATTTTGTAACAGAAAAGATACTTGAAAAGAGAAATTCAGGCTGGTAAAAAAACCTCAAAACAAAACAAAAAAAAAAAACAAAAAAAACAAAACAAACAAACAAACAAAAAAACCCAAAACAACAAAACCCAAAACCAAACAAACAAAGAAAAAACTTCTTTTTTGACAAATTAATGCTACTTATATTCATGTAGCCAAGGAAATAATTTTTCTTTCTTATAGAAGGCCCTGGAAATGTTTCCTCTAAAAATGGAGGTTAGAATCTCTGCTTGGCTCTATTTAAGCTGGTGGATCTCTGCTGTGTGTAATTTTAAGAACGTGTTCGCTCCTTTGCTTGGGGTCATTCTCTCAGCCTAGCTCTGAGACCATGGCCAGCTCGAGCTTCCAACTTACCTCTGCCAAAGGTCAGTTGGCTATTTCTCCTGAGATCTGTGATTGCTCCCCCAGCTCCTCACGGCCAGCTTGGCCTGCCTCCTTTCTTCTCCTGCCCACCTTAGTGCTGTGGATGGAAAACACTAGGCAGTTTTATTACTTTAAAACTAGCCAGATAACTCAATGGCTGGGCAAAGAATTCCCTGCCCTAATCTTATAAACTAGTTCCCTCTGTCTTCCTTGGCCCCTGCTCAGGGGGTGGCTACAAACTCTAGGGGCTCCAAGACCTACACGTCCGCTGCTTCTTCCTTGATCTAAAACTTGGTCTGAAAAAATCTTTTTTTTTTTTTAAATCCCTTCTCTTCCTCTTGGGACCCGGAAGTCCCACCTTTCCTCCTTCACCCAGCAATTGACTTCTGCCTCCTTTATTGACACAATCAAGAATCAATTAGGGAATTGACACCTCCCTCTACAGATCTCACCCTCCCTAATGCCCTGACCCTTCAATACAGTTGCTCATGGGGTAGTGACCCCAGTGGTTCTAAACTTTCCTAATGTGTCAACTGTTTAATATAGTTTCTTGTGTTAGGGTGACCCACAGCCATGAAATTATTTCCTTGCTACTTCATAAGTGTAATTTTGCTACTGTTAAGAACCATAATGTAAATATCTGATATTTCCAATGGTCTTAGGCGATCCCTGTCAAAGCATCATTCAACCCTCAAAGGGGTCACAACTCAGGCGGAGAGCCACAGACTTAAGCTCTCTGCCATCAATCTTTCCTTCAGTCGTATGATCCCCACCTATACACAACAGGTCATTGTAAATTTTCTCTTAGAGGGAAAAGTACATACATTGTAAATCCCTTTTAGGATGCGTCTGATTCACAGGAAGATTTTGAATGTATAGACCATTTCAGGAAACAGCATCTGCTTTACTGCACACGGGCAACCACTTACATAAAGGAAGCCTACCCACAGGGATTGGTTAGCACATTACCTCGTATTAGATAGTGAGCATTCATACCTCCAGAGAAGCTGTGCAGGAGAAGCACATTAAAGGAGAGGGGGAAAGTGCAGGTACACCCACAGGCCAGTTACCGGCGACTTAACACTAGTTCAGTATTAGTGTTCGGACTTCAGAAGAATGTTGTGCCATGCTTTGTAGATTAAAAGATTATTAATATTCTGGAGATATTGTTAATTAATGCTGGAAATTAATATGGAGGCAATTATTCCTTAACCAGCTAGTTTCCCAAATAATTGCACAGAAACCCTTTAATATTTCAACTTATGTTATGTAGCTTATGTCTTAGCTAGGCAGAGTTTCAACTCGTCTAAGTGAATCTGGCCACCTAGCCCCATTCAGTTACATGGTTAGTTAAACTTTCCAGGCCTGACACATCCATCTTCTTACGTCTCCTGGTAAAAGAGCTCTTCCTCTTATTCTTCCCAGACTTCCTTTCTCCATCCCTGAAAGTCCCGCCTTATACTTCCTGCCCAGCTAATTAAAGCCAATCAGAGAATGTCTTAGGTAGATAAGAAAGGACAGAAACACAGTTTTACACAGTGTATCCAAACAATGCTTCTTATTTAAAAGTGCAGTGTGCCAGGCAGGCTGACTGCCAGGTTATGCCTGCATTTTCTCTTACAAGTATTATACTATTTTATATTCTCAATTACATTTCAAAGTATTCTATTTTCTCTCATTGGAATACCACATGTCACCCTACTAAGTATTAATCGTTGCTATGTTTTTAAATGAGCATGTGTTCATCTTAACAATGTTATGATAAACAGGTTCTAAAAATTCTTTTTCATATTCTTCTTTCCTTCATACAAATTATTAGAAATAGAATTGTGGTAAGACAGACAAAGAAAAGAAGGTGAATTTATCTGTGTCTGCTTGGGTGAGAGAATGAAAGCAAGATCAGATCTAGAAAATAGTATCATTCTATGCAAAAACCAGACTTTGCCCATATGTCTACTGTGAGGATACTTTTTCAAATTTGTCAAAAAAAAAAAAAATTAAGTGAATTGAACTAAAATGTTAAAAAAGTGCTGTTTAGCTCGATTTTATGGACCAAATTCTTTTCTGTAAATATAAGACATCTTATGATCATGAGTTAGATATTTAAACATTTGAAGAGTAAACCAACACTCATAAAATAAATTATATAGTCTTTAAAAATTTAATTTAATAATTTTTTTGAGGCAGGGTTTCTCTGTGTAGCTCTGACTGTCCTGGAACTCACTCTGTAGACCAGGCTGGCATCCAACTCAGAGATTCTTCTGCCTCTGCCTCCCAAGTGCTGGAATTAATGGCACACATCACCACCACCCAGCTAATTTAGTAGATTTTAATTAAAATATATTAACTCACTCCTTCTCTTACCTCTCTCCAAACCCTTCCAAGTTCCCTGCCTCTGGCTTCTTCCACTATTCCCCCATTTTGAAAATTTTCGATTCTTTATTATTATTATTATTATTATTATTATTATTATTATTAGTAGTAGTAGTAGTAGTAGTAGTAGTAGTATTGTTACATATATATGTTTAGGTATGAATAAATAGATAACTTAGTTTGTTTTTGTTGTGGAGAGGGTATGGTTTCAGGGTTGATTACTTCATATTAAATAACCAATAAGGGGGCTTATTTCCAGGAGAGGCACATTCTTCCTCTCTTAGCAGTCACGAATCGCCTATATTTTTGTGTCTAAGTGTAGGACCCAATGAGTTTTTTTTCCTCTTCCACATTAGTATGTCTGTTGATACCGCTGTTGTTCGGCTCTTGTTCTTGCAGTCATATCTATGAGAGATAGTTTTATAGTAGACTTCTGATATTCTGGATCTCAATGCAGGATGGTAGTATATCCAAAGTATATCTTTGGATATAAATCTAAAATTTAGAATGTAGTAGGAATTATGCTGGTCTATCAAAGTGGCACTACTTAGATTCTTATCTAAGGTTTATAGACCTCATTGGTCCAGACATGTAGCTAGATCTCTAGTTCCAGACATGCTTTTTCTCCTAGTGAGTAGGCCTTAAGTCCAACTAAACAGTTGTTGGTTGCCACCAACATGTGAATGCCACTTACTGCACCTTTATGGATATCTTACAATGCTGGTTTGTCATTGTTGAGGTTCATAGGTGTTGCATCTGGCTAGAATGATTAATTGCTCCCCTCCCTTAGCAACTGGCATAGTATTTTCTGGTACTGTGAAAGCCAGACCAAGGAAGAGGATTTCAGATTAGACATAGATCAAATTGGGCCCTGTGTTCTAAGTATGTGGGTTCTTCAGCAACACTCAAGCTCTAAGGGCAACCAAGGGCCGTACCCATAGCCTATTTTACTTTCAGACTCATTTAGACTATCTTAACCAATTATTCAAAAGGAAATTTCTTTTACCTGGTATTGGGGCTTCTGTCACTCTATAGTTCTCTTGGGTGGCAGTTGTCAGCCAAAATGTTTTAATTTCCTTTAACCCCCCCCCCCCCACACACAGTGCCTATAGTCTCTATACTTTCTGCATCTGAGTTACCTTACTCAGTACTTATTCAATAGAATATTTACTAGGTCAATCCATTTACCTGCAAATTTCATGATTCCATTTTTCTTTAAAGCTGAATAGTCCTGCATTGTTTATCTGTATTACACTTACACATTTATATGTTTAAGGATATTTTGGGTTGTTTCCCTTTTCTAACCACTGTGACTGAGCAAGTATCTATTGAGTAGGATGTAAAATCCCTTCTGCATGTGTGAAGGAGTGGTACAGCTGGATCCTATGATAGATTTACTTTTATTTTCTCAAGAATTCTACCCACAGTGAATGAAGGTTCTTTTCCCCTTCAGCTTTGCCAGCATTTGTTGTCAGGTTTGGTTGTTGCTGTTGACCATAGCCATTCTGTCTGAGGAAAAATGAAATCACAAAGTTGTTTTAAATTACATTTCCCTAACTGATAAGGATGATGAACATGTTTTGAGGTACTTTTTAGTCATTTTTATTTTTTCTATTGAGAACTCTGTTCTGATCCTAACCCACTTTTAATTGGGTAATTTGTTTCCTTGATTCTTTCTTTTTTAAATTCTTTGTATAGTCTGTCCTTTAATCCTTTGTCAGATGGATGGCTGGAAAAGAGTCTTTCCTGTTCTGGGGGTTTCTTCTTCACTTGATTGGTTCCCTAGCTGTACAGAAGCTTTTAAGTCCAGCTTATGAAGTCCAGCTTCCAATTGATTGCCTCAAGCCCCCAGCAAATGGGGTCCTATTCAGGAAGTCCTTTCCACAGTGAGACCTTGCAGGGCCATGCTAGGCTTTCCTGTAGCAGTTTTGGCATTTAGGGTTTTAAATTGAAGCATTCCATCCACTTGTATCTTTTTGGGGAAGGGGTAATAGTACAGGTCTAATTTCATTCTTCTTCATGTGGACATGCAGCTTTCACAGCACCATTTGTTAAATATTCTTTTTTCCCAGTGCACATTTTTGCCTCTTTGTCAAATATTGGATGACTCTATTTATGAGTACTCATGTTTGAGTTTTCTATTGACTTTCAGTGGTCTGCATTTCTGCTTTTGTGACACTACATTGATTTTATTACTATAGCTCCATAATGTATCTTGAAGTCTAGATATATGGCAGCCCCGCTACTAGTGTTCTTTTTGCTCAGGACTGCTTTGGCTATCTTAGGGCTTTTTTGGTTCCAAATGAATTTTAGACTTCCCCCTACTTTTGTAAAGAATGTCATGGATATTTTGATTGTGATTCTATTAACTATGTAAATTGCTTTTGAAAAGTAGGTCATTTTCCCAATATAAATTCTACCAATTCATGAGCATAAGATATCTTTCCATTACCTAGTGTTCTAGTATTTTTCTTTATTTTCATAATCTCTGCAAGGATTTGAAGTTTTCATTGCTGACGTCTTTTGCCTCCTTGGTTAGGTTTATTTCAAGACAGTTGGTTGTCTTTGGTGCAATTATACAGGAGTGTGTCCATGGTCACGTCATCAATGTGCTGACTATAGGTGTGGAGAGGCACTGGCTTTTGCAAGTTGATTTTGTACCCAATCCCTTTTCTGAAATTCTTGATGGTATCTTGGAATATTTAGGTGGAATTTGGGGCATCTTTTTGTTCTGACAGCATATCATCCTCAAATAGAGATTCTCTGACGTCTGTTTCTATTTTATCTTTTAGTTTTCTTCTTTTACTTTATTCCTCTGGCTAATGCTATATTTAAAAAAGTGCAGATAGCGGACAGCCCTTTTCTGTTCCTGATTTTAAGTTTCTCTTCATAAGGGATAGTATAAGCTTTGGGTTTGTCACATATAGCCTTTGTGATGTTGACACATGTCCCCTCCATTCCTACTTTCTCTAGGCCTTTTATTATGAAGTCAGGTTGGATTTTTGTCAGAAGCTCATTCTCTATCTATAGAAATGAACTTACGGCTTTGCCTTTAAGGCCATTTATAAAAGGTATTATATTTATTAACCTATGTATGTTAACAAATCCTGAATTTCCAGGATAAAGCCAACTTGATCATGGTGCATGATCTTGGAATATGCCTGTTTTCAATATTTTATTCAATATTCAATAATATTTTATTGAGGTTTTTTGTGTCAATGTTCAGGGATATTGGTCTATAGGGTTCTGTTGTTCTTGTTGTTTTGTTTATTTACCTGGTTTGAGTATTAGAATAATACTAGCTTTATAGAATGAGTCTAGAAGCTATTCTTTTGTTTCTATTTTTGTAAATTATAAAGTATCAGTTGTAGTTATTTGACAGTCTGGTGCATGTTCTGTGAATCCTTTTTGGACCATACAATTCAATTGTGCATGCATTGTATCTCCTCTCTCTCTGTCTCTGTCTGTCTCTGTCTGTCTCTGTCTCTCTGTCTCTCTGTCTCTGTCTCTGTCTCTGTCTCTCTCTCTCTCTCTCTCTCTCTCTCTGTATATATATTGGGAAAGGTTAGCAGAAGGATTTTAATTCTGGTTTCGGTCTCCTTTTTTGTTATGGATATGTTTATGAGGGTTGTTGATTTCTTCTTGATTTAACTTTGGTACTTTGGATAAGTCAGGGAAAACCATCCATTTCTTTCAGATTTTCCAACTTACTGGAGAACAGTTTTTTTTTTTAATATTCTTTTATAAAATTCTGTATTTTTCTGAGGTCTCTTATAATGTTTCCCTATTCATTTCTTCCTCTGTCAATTGAATTATCATTTTCTTTCTTGGTATACTTGGGCTAAGGCAAAGAATCGACTTTTGTATGAGCTGATTCTTTGTTTCTATTTCATTAATTTTTACTTTGAGTTTTATTATTTTTTATGATGTACAATGAATTATGAATTATGAATTTTACAAATTCATGAGTTGCATCATTAAGCAATTTATTTGTGTTCTTCTAATCTTTAAATGTAAGCATTTAGGGCTATAAACTTCCCTCTTAGAACTGATTTTAATGTGCCCCAGAGGTTTTGTTTTGCTGTGTTTTTATTTTCCTTTAGTTTCAGGAATATTTTGATTTCTTCTCTGAATTGTTGATCATTCAGTAATGGTTTGTTTAATCTCCATGAGTTTATACAATTACTAGATTTTTGTTTGCTGTTGGTTTTAAGTGTTATTGTATAGTGGTTGGATAGAATTTATGGGATCCTTTCGATTTTTTTGTGCTTGTTAAGGTTTGTTTTATGTCCCATCTTGTGGTCTGCTTTGCAGAGGTTTCAGGTCCGTTGCCTTTGAACCTGCCATCTTTGACTGGTGCCTTTTCTCTCCCATCTTCTCTTAGCCTTGTGTCATGGTTGCATCTAGAAGCCTAGCTCCAGATCATTTTTCCAGTTATTTTTTCTGGCCCAATTCAACCGCTTATCCACTAGACTTACCTGAGTCATCTCTTCAACCACAAATTGTAGTTTTGAAGTCTCATTGTTTTTTAAAAAAATAGTCTATGCCTATATTTACTAAGCAAATATAGAATAGCAAGCCAAAACAGAAAACTTGATGCGGTCACTGCCTCTACATATAAAGCAGTTGAAGACAAGCATTCAATATTTCCTATTTTACCATCAAAAACTATAAAGGGGGTACATAACCTTGAGTATGAATTTAAGAGTTTTGAGAAACTTCCTTATATATTCAAGATTGTATTAATATCAAATATGATATAGTAGTTGAAATTTAGTTAATGTCTCATTTCTTATCATTCTTATATACCAAGTAGCTGAAACTTATGCCTGGGAAGGATTTAGGGATTACCTGGAAATAAGTGATATAAATTCATACATGAAAACTGAAATTATTTACAAGGTTCTGATAAGTGACCATATGACACGTAACAAGAAGGAAGACCCAAGAGTGGATGCTTCAATCCCATTTAGAAGAAGGAACAAAATAATCGTGGGAGGCAAAGGGACAGAGGGACTTGGGTGGGAGAGGGGAGAGGGGAGGGAAAAAAGTGGGGCAGGATCAGGTATAGGGGGAAGCAGGAGAGAAGCCCAGAGGGCCAGGAGAATGAATAGAAATATGTAGCACTGAGGGACAGGGGAACCACTACGAAGTCCCACACACCAGGGATCTGAGAGACTCCAAGGATCCAATGGGGATGGCATTAGCTGAAATGCCCAATAGTGGGGAGATGGAGCCTGAAGAGACAACCTCCAGTAGATAGACATGGCCCCCAGTTGAGGGAAGGGGCCACCCACTCATCTCTAAATTTTTGACTCAGAATTGTTCCTGTGTAAAGGAAATGCAGGTACAAAAAATGGAGCAGAGATCAAAGGAAAGGCCATCCAGAGACCGCCCAAACTTGGGATCCACCCCTTGCTCAGATACCAAACTCCAATAGTATTGCTAATGTCCTGCTGTGCTTGCAGACAGGAGCCTGGCATGGCTGTCCTCTGATAGGTTCTACCAGCACCTGACTGAGATAGATGCAGATACTTACAGCCAACCATTGGACAGAGCCCGTGGATTCCTATGTGAAAATTCGGGGAAATTCTGATGGAGCTGAAGAGGATTGCTACCCCATAGGAAGAACAACAAAATCAACTAAGCAGACCCCTCAGAGCTTCCAGGGATTGAGCCACCAACCAAGAAGCATACATGGGCTGGTCCTTGGCCCCTGCTACATATGTAGCAAAGGAGTGCCCTGTTTGGCCTCAATGGGAGGGGATGCACTTGGTCCTATGGAGGCTTGATGCCCCAGAGAAGGGAGATGCTAGAGGGGTGAGGTAAAAACAGTTGTGTCAGAAGGGAGATGTGATGGAGTGGGGGTCTTATGGAGGGGGGACTGGAAGGGGGGACAAGATTTGAAACGCAAATAAATAAAATAATTTTAAAAAGAAAAAAATACCTGGATAAAATAAAAAAAATATCTGGATACCTGGTGTGGTTGTTTAGCTTGGGGTTTTGCTGCCACTGCTAACAGTGGGAGTGTGGGTATCTCTGACTCTTTTGCCTGCTCATGGGACCTTTTTCTTTCTTGCTCAGTCTTGATATGAGGATTTGCACCTAGTCTTATTGCATCTTGTTATGCTCTTTTCTGAAGGAAAATGGAGGAACAGTGGATTTTGGAGAAAGGGACTTAGGGGAAACTGGGAGGAGGGGAAAGGGGAACCTGGGGTTGGTATGAATTATATGAGAGGAGAAAACTGAAAAAGAAAATGAAAAGAGAAGATAACATAGGTAAATAAAGGACCAGGGGTGCACTATTTTGTTGAAAAATTGGAAGGAATTTTGGCAGAATTTGAATTTTTTGTACAAAATTCAAAATAAATTCAATTAGACAATATGATTCTTGCAAGAGGAATGAAGGGGCCAGTGGAACTACATACACCCTGGTGCTGGTGGTGATAGGTGGAAGTAGAATGGTGTGACACAGATTACATCAATTGTAACTTGTTATCAGCACTTGTTAAACATGAACTCTGACAGCAAGGGAGCACTCATCTCAGAGTCCAACATGTTTACTTCAAGTATCCTCTGAGTCCTTATCCTAGAGCAGGCAGGCTTCCCTGCCTCTGTAACAGGAAGAAAGGAGAAGAAAAAACAACTCAGAGTATTAAAAACACTGCATCCTCGAGGACAGCTAGACAATAAACTATTTCAAACAAACCTCACTTCTGCTTATCCAATGCATAAAAATGCTTGCAGTGGGAATGAGAAGCTGGAAACTTGTCCATGCATGGTCTGACCTCCATCACATATCACATGTGCTGGGTTTACTGATGTTAGCTTTGGTTGTTTTTCTTACTTGAGCTCCTCTAGTGATCCCTGCTGAGTATTGTAATATCTAGTTGATGATGTTTTCCTCTCTATATGCTTAAAGTTTTTCTTCAGTTTTACCTGCTACATATTTAATAAATTCACTCATTCAAAAACTTATTATATTGCTATTGTCAAGAATTTCTCTGTATGTAAAAGAATTTTAATCCAGCAGCATGACTGCTCTGTCGAGGGATCACATCCAAAGACTTATATGATCCAGCCAGAATGTAGACATTCCCTGGATTTTAGTATGATCTGGCTGGAATATAGACATTCTCTTAGTATACAGCTTTAATTCGTAACAATGAAAGTAAAGATATTTTGTAAAAGGAAGAATCCACTTTCAAGAGTGACATCTAATTGAGGGGCAGACAAAGTGATGAATCAGAGAAAGATTTAACAGAATTAGTCAGAGATAGTATATTCCCAACTCTCATGAAAACAGCACAGGACAGAGAGGCTACTTAAGAGCAGTGCAGTGAGATAAAGGGAATGTGGTAAGGTGGTGTGTGGTTTAAGCAATTCAATCAGGATCTGAGAGAAGCCAGATGGAATCAGTCAGCTTGGAAGATTCGATGGTACAGAAGCTAGAAGCTTTCAGGCTTAGGCCTAGGGATAGGTAGAACAGAGAAAGAAATGAATGTTCTGGCTCAGCCCAAGCCGTGTGTGTATTCTCACAGCTTAGGTTTGGCTCTCATCTTATCCCTTCATCTGAGGAATAAAAGCAGCATTCACATCTGCATAGAAGCATTAGGATGGACCTGAATGTTCATCCACCTAAAATAACCAGGGGCTTTCAGGAGTGAATGAATGGATGTGTCAGAGCCTGGAAGCAAGTCACAGACTCACCGCCAAAGTGGAGAGAGTTGGTGATGACATTGTCTCTGTAGCCTGCAACAGTGCAGTAGAGTAGATAGTTGGTGTTGGATGAAGACCTTTTCATAACGAAGAATGATATTTCTTCTACAACAGGACAAACCAGAAGCACATGCACAATTGAACATTCTTAGTATGAAAATCTGAAATGCAAAATATTCCAAAATTTAAAACGTTGCGCACCAGAAAACTGCTTGTATACAAAATTTTTAGAAATAATGTGTAAAACACAACTGCAAGTCGTGTGTATAAGGTATCTGTGGAATATAAATAAGTTTTGGGTTTAGGCCTGTGTTTCACCCCCAATATATTTCATTAAAGATATAAAAATATTTTTCAATCTGAAAAAAAGCCCCAAATCTAAAATTCTTTTCATCCTGAGCATTTTGGATTAAACACAGGCCTTCCGCATGTATAGTAACTCACAAATGCTTCCGAGTCCTTGAGTGTCTCCTTTCAGTTTTGCTCCCACATGCCTTAGAGACAGTCTGGCTGTTAGTAATAATGGTGAATGATAAAAGCCCTCCCTAACATAGCAGATTCAAACAGGTGACATCATGAGCCAGGAAAGAAGACCAGAAATAAGGGCAGGATGGACTGCCTAGGGACGGATACAAGGAAAAACACAAAAGGCAGAAGTTGCTGGAGATGGACTCTGGCTGCGGACTGAGGCCAGAAGTTGGTGTGATGAAGGGCAGTGGCAGAAGAGGCAGGAAACCAACTTTGTCCGTAAAGGATTCAACCCTATAGAAATTTCCCAGTCCACTGCCATAGTGAAGGTCAGCCTGCTCTACTTATTCTGAGCATGCATGTGCACACAATTCTTGTGTGTAAACTCATTTAATCTTCTTTTTAATTTACTGATACTTTATTTTTACATTCATTTTCTTTAAGCCACATCAAACTAAAACTGAAGGTACTAGGTATAGCAATGTCCTCCTGAAATGTCAGTATTTGGGGATGGAGGGCCAGTGGCAGATGGGCTGTGAGTTTGGGACCAGCTTGGCAACACAGAAAGAAGTAGTTGTAAGGCCAAGCAAAGCAACAAAATCGAAGACCCCAAGTGTTCTATAAGAGATGAATGTGTCTTGTCCTTGGTTAGATCTTTTCTCTTCTTTGGTCTTTATTCATTTCCAGTTGGTTTAGAGTCATCTTGGTCACATTTCCAGGGAGCTTGTCCCCCTCATGTCAATTGGCTATGGCCAAGTCTGAAACCTTCCAGGGAGCTGAGCAAGCTAAGTGTATGCCTTCACTGCAGTTAGCTGGAATGTCTCTGTTTGTTTGTTTGTTTGTTTGTTTGTTTTTGTTTTTAATTTTGAGATGAGCTGTCACTTTTTATCCTGGCTGGACTTGAACTCGTGACTTTCCTGCTTGACTCTCCTGATTATTGGGATTGCAGATATGTGCCACCCTGCCTGGTTTGTATTTATATGTCTTCTCTCTGAATTGTGCATCTTTACCAGATTGCTTCAGAACAGGAAAATCTGCTCATTAAATTAAATATTTAGCATAGTATCTGGCATGAAGTAAGAGTCTAATACATGTTTACATAAATTAGGTTGAAATATGCTTTATATTTTATTTGGGTCTCAAAAATCTAAAATATTTAATTATCTCTGTTACACAAACATAAACAACCATATGTTTTTATTTTTCTCATTTCTTTTAGTGAGCTATGTTTTTAATTGGTATTTATGAATCTTGAATGCCATGAATAATTTTATATTCATATATGTGGTATACTTTTTATCAGTTTACTATGTTCTAAAGTTTGTGTAGCACTGAATTTCTCACCCTCATGAAATGCATATTCAAGTAGAATACTAATATACCCTTAACATTTAATTTGTCAAGCATTTGGATTCTTTAATTCTCTTTTAGCATGTATTTGACCCCATAAGCCTAAAGTTCTAGATTGGTTGATTTGTAATTTGATGTGCTGATTCAATGCCAACCCATAAAGTAAAAATTCTAATCTTACTACTCTGTAGATGTTTCTCATTAGCATCTTCCACCATAATGAAAAGGAAAATGGACTCGCAGCTACTTTTCATACACCAGGCCTACCAGCTGAATGTCCCCCGCCTCCTGCGTGCACATTGTCACTTCCAGCAACTGACCCCGTGTGAACTGACCAAGTGGCTTCTCTAGGCATTGCTTCTTCAGCTTTTCTACTTGCAACATTTTTGGCCAAAGAAATTTTTTTTGTATTTCTGAGTATTTAAGTTTACGAAAGAGGAATACAATTCAATACCTATTGATTAACAACAAATTCATTTGCAAACAGTTTTTAAGAATCCATGAAAAATTTGCCATTTTTTTGCCAAGGTTAAAGAAAATTTGCACAGTGCTGGGATGGATGTGCTTGGTTTTTACATAAAGGACTAACTATATAATAAATATTTGATGATACAGAAATACAACGTTGTTATTAGTTTTCAGGGTTTATTAATATTTTGACTTTATAATCATCAATGCTGAAACTCTTGTTTTTCATAAAATCTATAATGGTGAAAGTGTGCTCATGGCTATTTCAGAACCTGTTGGAAATTCTTTCCTATATCAAAATTCATTGAATAAATTTTTTTTGATGAAGTCAAGTCAGCAACTTGGAGTCAAGCCAGCTCCTACTCTTGTACGTTATTACATAGGTGTTAGCAGGAGGCATTATGCTGTGATGAGTGCTCGGGGCTCTATGGTTCACACATCTGCCCGTGTGCAGTGTCCAGAGGATGACATCAAGAGTTCTGATCCATCACTCTCTACCTTATTTCCTTGAGACAATGTCTTTCACTGAAGGTGGAGCTAGGCTAGCACTAAGCTAGCCCAGTGATCATCCTGTCTCTAGCTCTCAACCCTCCCCAGTGCTGTACTTATAGGCACACATGGCACCGGCAGCTTCTCATGTAAGTACTCAGCATTTGAACTCAGGTTACCAAGCTTGTTCAGCAAGCACATACTGAATCATGTCCCAAGGCCATCGATCAGGAATTTTAGAAATCAAACATCCTAATGCAACATAATCCAAGAATGTGCCAATGGTGATACTCACATGCTGAGGAATGATAGTAGCAACATATTTGAAATGTTTGTTTTCTATAGATTAAGCCATATGGTAGAAAGAATTAAACTATTACTAGAATAGACAACTTTGGATATATAGTAACAACAGTGAAAGCCCTTCATGTGATGGCCTCACATCTGAGCTAAGGTAGTGTAGACAGTGTTTCCATGGTGCTTTGTGAGCAAGTGCACAGCTTGTGTTGAGAACTCAGGCTGCACAGAGGTGCTCCATGTTGCATAGAGGTGCTCCACACAGCACAGGGAAGTACTGCCAGGAATTCCTCAGATTCATTTTGTTGATTCTGAATGAATCTTTGATGTTGTCCATGTAGAAATCTGTGGCTTTTGTCAACTCCCACCCCCATTTACTAACATGACCCCATTTGGGTTCATCACCCAGTGTTGGGACACTACCTCGATCTGTCGTATGGCTAGACCACTATTTTTCCCTTCCCTTGTTTTTGGAAAAGCAAATATATGTCAGACTTAAATACAAAAAAAAAAAAAAAAAAAAGATTTTTTAAATCTACACTCTTAATGTTTACTTTCGATCACATCTATAACTCTCTATAATTGCCCTCCATGTCACCACTAACAGATAAGAAACCAGGATAGCAGCCAGCTCCCAGACAAAAAGAGGAAAATCAGGCAGGCCTCTCACAAGGTGAGACTTACCATCTTGTTTTCTATACCCAGAACCCAAATTCTAATGCCTGGGAATTTAAGTCCTAAAAACTCACAGACTCTAACATAGTTGTATCTACTTGGAATTTGTGCTCCACAAGAACCAGGCTTCTGAGGAAAGCTAACTTCTCTTACAGAAGAGCTGTTTCAACATTTTCAAATGCCTCAAACTCCCAGTCTCATTGGCTTTTCCGCCGAGGCATTCCTATCTATTTGGAAGAGAGCACAGGTCATAGCTAACATCACTTTCTTCATAGGCATTTTATTATATTCTAATAGTTTCTGGTTTTCTTCTTGTAAGACTCTATTATTGTGTAGATCTGAACTCCCAGATCTACTTTTTACATTTTTTCCATCCATGTCCACCCTGGAGAGAGGTTTTGAATCACCTCATCTTTAGACACTGTGTTGATGTGAGAGTTAGTTATAAGATAAATGATGGTATTGTTCATATCCTTGTCCCCTCTGATTACACCCCTCGGAAGTCCCTGGCACCACTAATCAGTATGGCTCCTGGCCACACTCACCACAAACCCTAAGTTACATTTTTTTTCCAGTTTGGCTCCTCTGACTGATCACAGTCTGCTGACCATACATCCACTTTTAAACTGGATTCTGGTGGTGGAGAAGATAGAGCTATGGGAAACAGTTTTCCTGGCACAAAGCCACTTGAAAATTATCCCTTTTGGAGAGTGAGGGATACTCCCTCTCCGGTATTTCCATGTTTCTCCACTTAGAAATGCTTCTTGCTAACAGATGTAGATTAAGAAACAAAAGCCTGCTTTCCAGAGCCCTTCCCTGCTCCAGGGCTTTCATCTTTGTGATTCTCAGCTTTCCTTTGGACTTTATTTTGGTTGACAGAATGTAACAAGACAACTATGTCCAAAATGGTGAGTTGCAAAGGTATGACACACTTTTCTGAAAGAAATCGATAAAATGAAAAGTATTTTGAAATTTTTATTAAAAAATGAAACAGGACATGGCAAAGTAGGTACCTCAGTTATAAAGTACATGTTTCGAATGCACAAAGCCCTGGGTTCCATCCCAGATCAACATAAACTGGGCATGGTGGAAAATATCTCTAATCACATCGCTTGGAAGTCAGAGGTGGGAGAATCTGAAAGCTCAGTGTCATCTTTGGCTAATTAGGAAGTTCAAGGCAAGTTTGTCTACCTGAGACTGTCTCAAAAAATAAAATAGGATGAAAACAAAAGAGACAAGTGCTTCAATTAGGGCATTTTTAAGGTATAAATGGGCTGAAGAACAAACCAGGGAAGGAGTCAGGAATTACTTAGCTTAAGCTTAAATCTGTACCCAGAACATAGGAAAACCTTGGTAGAAAACGACTTAAAAGACAGCTTTTGAAGACTCTGAGGCCAATAAAATTGTACCTTAAAATAAAAACAAAACAAAACAAAACAAACAAACAAACAAACAAAAACAACTCACCTTGGAAGAGCAGTCCCTAGCTCTGTAGTTTCACATGGAACATCCAGGCTTCAAAAGGAGATGACACTTGTTAGTCGTTTACTATGAAAGTGTCCAGCACCTCTGTCCACTGTGCTAAGTGCATAGGCACTGTTACTGTTTATAATTATTTTCAAGATGAAGACATTGGGCAATGCTATGCTAAGTGTTTTGACTCAAGACTACATTGTTAGTTATTGGCAGAACCAAATCTCACAGTGGGCACAGATGAACAACTTGTTAGCAAACAACCGAACTGACAGCCATACCAAAGAAGGTGATCATAGCAATATGTGATATAATGATTATACATGTTATTAGAACTCAAATTTTTTTGAAATTGTAATTTTTTTACAACAGTGCTATTATTGAAACAAATAAGACCAGTTCTTCATGGCAGTTATTGTTTTAGTTTGCTTTCTAAGGCTTTAATAAAACATCCAAACTAAGCAACTTGGGCAAGAAAGGGTTTATTTGCTAACAGGTGCAAAGAAGGTAGGAACACAGGCAGGGCAGTGTAGGAGTCTGCAACTCAGGCAGAGACCATGGGATTGACTGATATTTACTGGCTTGCTCCTCATGGTTTGTTCACCCTGCTTCCTCCTCCTCTTCCTCCTCCTCCTCTTCCTCTTCCTCCTCCTCCTCCTCCTCCTCCTCCTCCTCCTCCTCCTCCTCCTCCTCCTCTTTTTAGACAGTCTCTATGTAGTTCTGTTTGGCCTTGAACTCACAGAGATCTGCCTGCCTCTGTTTCCTAAGTGCTGGAATTAAAAGAGCGAGCCACCACATCCACTTCATCCGCTTCCTTATACAACTCAGAACCACCCACCAGGGTTGGCACTGCCCTCAGTGGGCTGACCCTCCTACATCAACCATCAAGAAAAAGGACCCAAAGACTTGCCAAGGGGCAGTTTATGTGGACGTTTTCTCAACTGAGATACCCTCTTCTCAGATGATTCTAGCTTGTGTCAAGTTGACAAAAACTAACCTGGATAGTGGTAATTAGCCGTTGGAATAATTAGACCAATAAAATTACAAAAATATAGTCATTTAACAATTTCTCATAGCCCTGATGCAGCAGGATAGTCTGTGCATGTGTGTGTGTGTGTGTGTGTGTGTGTGTGTGTGTGTGTGTGTGTGGTGTGTGTTAATAATACCACCACAGACTACCTGTAGCCGAGAACATTTTCTATTTCATTTTGAAGTGTTAAAATGGAGTTGAGTCAAGAGTGAAATAGTTTCCCTCTGGCTTCATTTTTGTCCAACTGGAATGAAACAGGGTCTGCAATGTTTCCTGTAGGACAACATAAAGCTAGAAAACTTCTCAGTAAAAACACCCAAAATCGGAATAGTTAGGACTTAACGGTGTAGCAGGCAATGTGCGCACTTGATGGAATCAGACTTTGGATCTCAGGAAAGCCTGAGCCCGTTCTGAGCCTCATGTTGCTGACCAGCTGTTGTGAGGCCGATCTTTTGTGTCTATTTATTGATCGTGTTGCTCTCTCATCTCTCCTCACGGGCTTGGAACATTAGACGCCGCATTGAATGACATCTTAAGTCATACTTCTCTTTTCCATGGAAAATGGATTTTAAATTATAGGGTTGATTTGACCTTATAAATTTGAGTTGGAGTTTTAGAAAAGAAATCAAGACTATGCTAATCATTTGGGGTGTCCTTTACTGTTGACAACCATTCTCTACATTCTAAAGATGTCTATTTCTTCTGAAAATGTCAGGATTTTTTCCCCATGTGCATTTAAACCCATACAATACTGACAATACTTATGCAGTAATTTCTCCTTATTTTATGTTCTTTATGTTCTCATCGGAAAAATCAACAAACAATCCTGAAATACAGTAAATATACTTATGTTTTATCCCAGCTATTTCTTAAATTCCTGTTCTCAATTGCAGGATATTCCTCCTGTCTGTGGTTTTGAAAACTGTATACTGTGCCAGGCCAGCAATTTAACCTCTTTTTTGTCTCCAGCAATAAGGATAGCCATCCTTTTACACTCTGTAACACAACTGACAAGTGAGCAAACACTTATTAGCATACATCACCATCATAGGTAGTAAAGTACACCCTTTTTGGGCAGCTTTGTGCACAAAGTACACAGGACACAGGAAGTCACCTTCTTTTTGGCAGGAAGCTGACAAAGTGCAAAGAGATTTCCAAGAACCACAATTGCCCTTGCTGGCATGTCTGAGGGCAGGTGGGTAAATTTTAGTGTGCTTTAAAAATCAGATACCAGCTTGTTTGTTCATTTTTGTCATATGTCTTCTGATATTTTACTAGAATCATCATAGAAATCAGATAATTTGAGAATCTGCTGCTCAAATCACAGTTTGTAAAAAATAAAAGAACATTTTTATTTTTGTTGCAATCCACACAAGCTACATACGAGATCTGCATGACGCACAGGGGTTAGGAGCAACAGATAGAATGTGAGCTGTACTTTTGGACAAACATGTTTCTTATTGTACACTCTGTTATGTTTTCCCACAGTTGTATTTTAAAGAACAGTCTGTGTCAGTGGACAGAACCTTGTTCAGCATCAGAAGCAGGTACCACCTGTGTTTCTGTAGAAGAGAATGACTGCTGGAG
>CM052702.1:31594204-31619718 GCA_028551405.1 Uromys caudimaculatus | reverse complement strand
GAGGCAGAGGCAGAGGCAGAGGCAGAGGCAGAGGCTGAGGCAGAGGCAGAGGCAGAGGCAGAGGCAGAGGCAGAGGCAGAGGCAGAGGCAGAGGCAGAGGCAGAGGCAGAGGCAGAGGCAGAGGCAGAGGCAGAGGCAGAGGCAGAGGCAGAGGCAGAGGCAGAGGCAGAGGCAGGTATATCTCTGTGGGTTCAAGGCAAGTCTTGTCTACAGAGCAAGTTCCAGCTATATAGTAAGACTCTGTCTTAAGAACAACAACAACAATAACAATAAAAAAAAAAAAAAAAAAAACGGTAGGCTTAATTTGAAGCTATACTTCTGCTTTTAAACAGGAGAATGATTGTTGCAAAGTTTTATTGCACTGGCAATATAAAACTTTTGGGCTGGAGAGGTGGTTCAGTGGGTTAGACTGCTTGCTACCCTTTTGGAAGACTGGCGTTTCTTTCCCAGCACTATACCATGTGGTTTACAGCTGCTTGTATCTCTACAGGGTCTGGGACCTTCTGACTTCCACAGGTACTAAACACATGTACATGCAAAATAAAATATTTTAAAAACTTTTACTAAAAATTGTTTCTAGATAAACTTTCAAGTAATAAAACTGGTTTTATGATAATGTTAAGGAAAACTATCACCTAGTTTTCTCAGAGTTGGACTCATATACAACTCTTGACCCAACAATCTTTGAATCTTCTCTCAGACATGAAAAGTGTCTTCATATGGACAGTCAAATGACTAGTTATAGATCTCTTTCTTTGTCTGAAATCAAACCACTGGCTTCCATCTTCCATATACTCTTTGTCTGCATGTTGTTATTGGGTAATAAACAAAGCCAGCATGGAGCTATCCAGTGACAGGTGAGTGTGTTAACCCTAAAACCTGTTCTTTTTATTTTAACATTTCTGTTATTCAGCAATACAAACCCGTTTCCTGGAAACAAGTGGAAAAAACAAACAAACAAACAAAAAACTAGCTTCCTTTTTGGAGGAGAAATGCATTTGTTACCTGCTGGCTCAGTTCTGCTTTTGCCCTCAGGGCATCCAGGCAGCAGCATACAGGAATGGAAGGAGTGACTCTTCTCCAGATGGGTGGCTTCTCAGGATGTTGGTAGCTTGGTGCTAGGTTGAAACAGCCTTCTCCAAGTTGGTTTTCAGTGAAACAATTCTCTTTTATCGAGAGTAACAAGGGCTATATAAATCTTGGGGTGTGGTTAAGGTTTTTTCGGAGTGAGTGTACGTGATTGGCTGGTACCTAGGTACTGGGAATGCTTCATTTGCGTGAAGAGATGTTTCAGGTACTTGCTAAACACGTCCTTATGTAGAGAGAGGAATTTAAAGCTGTAATTTGGCCTCCAGGCTACTCGACTATCTCAAGGGGGGCAGACGTGGGGACAGTACAGGCTACATGCCAGAAGCCTGCAGGCCCAAAGGAAGGAGGAAACAGTCCTAACTCCTACTGATCCCAAGAGATTTTTGGAGTTCAGACTGGACTTGACCTCACTCTTGCTCCAGCCTGGCTCCCCCAGTCGCACAGCTTTCAGGCCCCACAGTTGCCAAATGGTTTTTATCATTCTCTGAGAGCACTTACACTACATGTATTAATTAACACACGTCAGGTTTTATAAACACATTTCTCAAATCCTTAGGGCCTAAGTTGCTTTTCTGTTCATGCTTATCTACTTACTGTACTCTGAGATTAAGGCGTTTGAATGAGACCCCCTCCCCCCCATAGTTTTAGGCCTTTGAGTGAGTCCCCACTTATTAATGCTGTTTGGACAGTTTAGCGGGTGTGGACTTGCTGGAGAGGTATGTCATTGTGGATGGGCTTTGAGAGTTAAAAAATATCACACTATTGCTTGTTTGCTTCCTCTGCCTCCTCTTTGTTGCTTGAGATGTGTGCCCTCAGCCTCTGCTCGGCTGTCATGGAATTTTAGCCCTCTGGAACTGGAAACCCAAATAAATTCTTCCTTCTTTCTGAAATTTCCTTAGCCAATGTGTTTTTTATTACATCAATAGAAGTGTAACTAATGCAGTGATCTTTGTAAAATTCTCACGTTCATACAGATTGAAACGCTCAGTTGACATAATTTGATCGGTAGGTCTCACTTTGACTGATAGCAAGTGTGATTCTCTTTCTGCTGCTTCTGTGAGGCTTGCCTCTTTACTACCAAGTCCTATTTCCCAAAGAAAGTCCAAGTCCCTCAAGTGAGTGCTTATTTCTGGAAAACCATCCTTCTACTCTACCAACCGCGCTCTGTGTCCTCAGAACCAGACACCTCTCAGCATGCTCTCCCTTTCTGCGTTTCTGCCCTCACTGGTACTCCCCTGTCCTCTGCATCTTTTAATTCTATCCTTCATTGCCAGCTCCACTCATACTGATACTCTTTCATAGTCCCTTGCCACCCTGTCCTGTAATTCTGAGCATCCACTGCACTTAGAGAAGCCAGCGCCTTTCAACACTGTGGCCAGGAAAGTGATTTGTCGTTAATCAGACACAAATGTCTACAGTGATAAACTAAGTGAAAGGCAACTGTTTGGAGTGAAAGCCCATTTGTTTCTGGATTTGGGCTTCCATCTTTCCCAACTTTCCCAAATTTTAGCATGTCATTTATGCTACTTAGAGTCATGAGAGCCTGACAATGTTTCTGTCCAACAAAGTAGGGAAAGGTGGAAGCTCAGATCCGGAAACAAACGGACTTTCACTCCACTTACCTTTTGCTTAGTTTATCACTGTAGACAGTTGTGTCTGGTAACTCCCCGAGGCATGTTCACTTTGTTGCTTAATTCGAGATTATTTTACAAATTATAGAAACTGTACATGTTGATGGCTCCATGTTCTACTATATTTTTTGTTGCACTGATAAACGTTGTATTATCAGAGCCAACTTGGAGGAGGAAAGAGTTTATTTCTCATGCTTTAGGCTTATCATGGAGGAAAGACAACACAGGAATTGTAAGGCAGGAACCTGGGGCCGAAACCATGGAGGGAAGGTGTTTCCCCTTGGTTTGCTCAATTAGCTTGATTATGTAGCCCAGGCCCATCTGCCTAGAGATGGCATCACCCAGAGAAACCTGTGCCCTTCTACATAGAAAATGAGAAAATACCTTCCAGACATGGCAACAGCACACTGGGATGGAGCTAGTTTTCAGTTGAGGTTTCCTCTTTTTTCCCAGGTGATTCTGTATTTATGTCAAACTGACAGCTGAAGCGGTGACAGATACCATGCCATGTTTCATATGGATATATTGTGTACTTTGATATATTAATGTAACCTGGATTGGCTTCACAGTCACCATCCTCTTGACCCTTGTAAAGTATTTTTGTAAAGTATTTAAATCCTATATTAAATATATCTGCTTTTGTAAAGTATTTAAATCCTATATTAAATATATCTGCTTCCTCAAATATCATTTCATGGTTTAAAACTTCTTCCCAAATCCATTTTTTTCTAGACATTTGACATACTGAGCATGTTACAGCTGAGAGTAGTCAAGTGCTGAATGGGTAGAAAAAAAAACATGGTACAAACACACAGTGGAAAATATGTAGCCGAAAATAATATACTTGTATCATTTACACCAACATGGGTAGAATGAGCAATCATTGTGCTCAGGGTAAAAAGCCAGACAGGATAGACCAGCATTGCATGATCTCACTCATGTGTGGAGACCAGCACTGCAGGATCTCACTGTGTGAGGGAACAGAAAGGTGATGTCATGGGAAGACAGAGTAGATTGGTGCTTAGCAGAGGCTCAGGAGCGAGAGGCAAGGGCTTGTATGGAGAAAGATCAACAAGGGGACTAAGGTCCAGAAAGTTCCCTTTAAACAAAGAAAAGAATGTACATGCCTCTGGTTTTGTGCATCCATTTGGTAAAGGCAATAAGCAATTGACTTTCACATCAGAACATTCTTGCCTAACATTGGCAAGATTTTAACTACTTCCGAGATCATTACTGAGCTTCAATAACTCTGAAATTGACTCAAAATATATTGCATTTATGTGGGAAGGCAGTTTCTTTTTTTTACCCTCTCCCCTGGCCACCCACAAAAGCTTTGTGTGATTGTGTCCTTGGGATTCTTCAGGGGTAGCTTACTGTACCCCAGGCTTTGGTCATCACTCCAGAGGTATTGATTACCATCTCTTGTCTTTGCAGGCTGAACTGATGATCTCCTGACTGGAATGAACTGAACAATTGCTGAAATCAAATAGATAGCAAAATCACTATATTGATTGACATGGAAGTGAATTGGAGTCTCAGAGTATAACTGTAGTTCCAAGGGCAGGACAGTCACCTTGCATTTCTGACTGCATTTCTCTTTAGTTGTTGACAATAAGTAATCTTTTTTGATTTGGTCAGAATTCTCTCTTTCTTGACTTGTTTTTCTCGCCTTCATATTGAGTGGGTGATGCTATTCACAAATGTGGTCTGATTCATTACTTAGTCTATACTAAAAGATACACATTCCTCTCTAGGGCTGTCATCAGGAATCCCAGAATGGAAAAGAAATAAATAAAGGAAAAGATGTCTAGTCATTGGGTGGAGAAAGATGTGAGTCTAAGACCTCCCTTAACTATTCTACAAGAAGTCATTTTGGTCGAATTAACTGATGTTGGGGGTGAGATAATTGGTCGTTATTTTTAATTTTGAGGAGATTTACAGCACATTCTTCCTTCTTAACAAAACAGTGGCAGAAATAGGGCATTACCTGCAAGCCTTAGCTGATGTGAAACAGACATTAAGAAATTTCCCTATTGTCAGTCCAGAGTACCCACTCATTACGTCTCTCCAGCAGTGACAAAGGATTCAATTTGCTGGAAATGTCAGCCAAAGCCTGGTTTGGTTTTTTCCCTGTTGGGATTTCAAAGGTTACTCAAAACAATGTTTCACAGAAATTATAAAGAGTAGGAGGTTTGTTAATGAGAATATGATCTGTGGTCTTGCTTTGTATTAGACTGTTCTTACACGTGGTTCTGTGTCCTCACCTCTGAACAGCTCCCCTCTGTGAGTCGGCTCTGGACAGCTCGCTTATACATAAACTGACACTGATGTGCAGTCTGCAGAATGTGATTTCAAGCTCATTTACTTCGTATGAAAAGTCAGCTTATGCCCCCACCCTGAAAAAAACGAATGAAAGAAAGAGAGAAAGAGAGGAAGAGAGAAAGAAAGAGAAGAAGAGAGAAAGGAAGGAAGGAAGGAAGGAAGGAAGGAAGGAAGGAAGGAAGGAAGGAAGGAAGGGAGGGAGAAAGGACAGTCCTGGGGAAAATACCCATGAATAGAATCAGCGGCATTTCTCCGTATTTAAAATATCAGTGCACTGTTTTATAGCTAATCAGTTCTTTATGTAACAAGGAGTCAGTACAGATGATTGATGGACTCGGTTGATTTATGGGAGCCTGAAGGTATAAGGGAGACAAGGTCTTCATTCAGTGAACAAATGAAATCACTCCTTTCAATTTGGGGTGTGTGTGTGTGTGTGTGTGTGTGTGTGTGTGTGTGTGTGTGTGTGTGTGTTTGGGAGGTCAGAGGCTGACGAATGCTACCTTCTTTGGTTGTATTATTTAATTACACTAGACTTTCATATTAAGACGGGGCCCCTCCCTGAGCATGGAGCTCGCTGCTTGACTAGACTGCTTGGCCAGCTGGCTCAGAGATCTGCCTGTCTCTGGCCTACCCGTGCCACTCAGGTTACTCATACGCTTGGGTTTAGAGATCCAAATTTGGGTCCTGTTGCTTGTGTGACAGACACTCTACTGATGGGGCCATCTCTTCATTCCCAATATTATTCCTTTTACTCGCCCCACTGCTGCCAATATCGCTTATTTTTGTTTCTTCATGCTCAGTTTTGTCAATGACAATGCAGAAAACAGAAGGCAAACTGGTATTCAAAGCACCTAACAACTTCTAAGCAAAGGTAATGGACTTTTAGGAGATGTTGCACTTCTACTAACCTGAGAAAACCCTGGGATGTGAGAGCCTCTAAATTCAAGTACTTTCAAATAGCGCCAACTTTGTTGCTTCTGATATTAGAGTAAGTGGACTAAGAATAAATGTAACTCATGGAATCTCTACCCTCAGCACATCTGAACAGTGCTCATGTCCCAACCTCCCTCCCATGGCTCTTTGCTTTTCAGGACCTGCTACTTTTGTTGCACCAGCTAATGCTTCTGTTTAAAGCTTAACCGGGTTGGTTCATTCCCTTCCAGCCTCTCTTGCCTCTGAATTCCTAGGCACTGATAGCAATGTACTGAACTTATTCCATGTGTCTTATCTTGGCTAGAGAGCAGATCCTTCCAGTTCATCAAGGTAGACTGTTAAATGTCTCTTTCATGCTTTGCTCCCACATCTTTACTGAATCCTACTATTTTCTTAGTGGGAAGATGTTAAACATCCTTAAAAGAAAGACCTATAACTTACAAACCACTGAGGAAGTGTGTCTTTATTGGGAAACACTGCTTGTTGCAAAATTCCCTTATTCAGACATATTCTTTCCAGCATACTGCTCCTATGAAGGAGCATTCCTAACCGTTTAACAGGTCTTATTTCTAAGGCAGGGAAAGAAGTCAGACCACACATTTGCATTCTTTTGTTGCTGTCATTCTTTTAACGGTCATGGTTGGCCCAAATGTGTATTCTGAGCTTAGACAACTATGAAACCTGGAGCATTTTAAACGTCACACAAATGCTAATTTGCTGTTGGTATTGCTTGATTTTTTTCCTGTTACTGTCTTTGAAGGAGGAGGGTGTAAAGAGAGAGGGAAGAAGAAGAAGGAGGAGGACGGGAGAGCGAGGCCAGGGTAGGAAGAGGATAGAAAAGCGAAGAGAAGACGTGACTTCTAAACCAAGACAAAACACGAGCATCAGTCCTCATGCTCCACAGACACCTCTATCGGGTTTTAGGTGATGATGTAGGCAGTTCAAGAGGACAGGGCCGGACTACTTGAAACTAAGTTTATTGCCAGAGCTTTTAATACCATGAGCAGATAGAGAGGCAACTGCATGCCTGGGGAGTGGAGGAGAATTCAGGTTGAGCTGCATCAGGGAAGACAGTGCGCTTGGCATTTCCTAAGAGAGTCAGAGCCCACGTGACAGAACAGGGAGCCTCTTCTTATGTTCCCTGAAGGTGAGAGAGGTTCACTGTAGGAGGCTGTAGCCAGTACTTTTGGTTCCCAGGCAACAAGCAGGGACATGAGAGGCGAACAGGATGTGGTACTCCTCTGATGGATACTCAGTAGCCGTCCTTCCTAGGTGGGCTGCTCTGGCACTGTGAAGACTGCTAGCTGGATCTACAGACCATTACCCAGAAGGGAGCCTATCACTGTCTGAGAGAGGAGGCCAATTACCCGGTAGAGGGCCTATCAGTGTCCGAGAGAGGAGGCCTGCATAGAGGCTGCATTCTTGTGACCATTATGAAAAAGCCTACAAGATACACATGCTGAACATATTTTGTGAAAAATGATGACGCTTTCTGGACTTTGTGGGAAAATGAAAGGGAAAGGTATGAATGGATCAACCTTTCTCCCGCGTTCTCAAGTCTCTTCCAACACTGGCCGCCGATGATAAAGTCTGCATGGCCTTTTATGTCTTAATGTTTTTTCACTCAATATAAATTTGTTCTTGAAAAAAATTGTTGTTGGAAAAAAAATTTTTTTTGCCAGCACAGAAAAGCCAGTAATGTATTCAACAAATTACTGGACAAATTCAAGATTCTAAAAGCAAATAATACCAAAGAGACTTTTTTGTTCTGTTTAAATAGTAAAATATAGTGACACAAAGAAAACGTAATGGTGTGTTTTTATAGGATAGCTGTTGGTTTATTGTAAATAAAGCGTTGTTCTAAATGTTAATCCTTAGGTTATATTCTCTCTTCATTAGCTTCCTCCATCCATTATTCAAAATATTCTTGAAATACCCATTTAGTTAACCATCACACATGTATCGAATGCTTTCCAAACCACAGATCATGTCTTCTCTTGTGAGAGATTTTCTACTGTAAATGCCATGGGGAAAGAGTAAGAAACTCAATAACTGGGGACACAAATGGCATGAAAGTCCATAGAGAATGTTCGGGAATATCCCAGGACAAATTGTTTTGTACATCACACCATGTGTACAGAATCCTGCATTTTACTTTAAGAACCTTAGTCCATTAACATAATCTTGTAAAATGTTTATTCATAGGTACTAGGTTTCTTTAAGAAAATTATGATTTTAAAATTTCAGGTGTGGCCTGACATGGGTACTGGGGAAAATAAAACAAACAAATAAATGAATATATTTATTTTCAGGTAAATTAATAGAACTAAAAATATTATATTGAGTGAGGTGGCCCAGTCCCAGAAAGATCAATATTGTATGCCCTCTCTTATCACTGGTCCCTGGCTCCAAATCTTCAGATATGAGTATATAACCCAGAATAATTACAGAAAGCAAAAAAGTAACAAGGTACACCAGGGTACAAGTAATATAAAGTGAAAAAGGAAAATGGGGAGCTTTAATTGGATGGAGGCGAATAAAAGAGAGGGAGGGAGGCGGGAAGAATAACACTAAGAATGTTTGAAGACACCATGAAGATAATATTATTTTTATTCAGCTAAATTACATATAATACAGAAAATATACACATAAACATACATATATATATACTTGTCTATATATAAATGCACACACACATATACACTCATACACACACACACACACACACACACACACACACACACACACACAGTATTGATGATATGCCATTGGGGCTGACAATGTTGCTCACAAGAGCCTTATCCAGAAACAGTATAGGAACTATATGACAGTTCATTGCTGTGCTAACCAAGAGCTGAGTAATTAGACTTAAGATTTGCTCAAGGGGAAGGAAATTATGTCTGGTACTAGAAACCTAGGCAACCACACAGGACTAACGAAGTCCTGAGCCAACATTATTCCTAAGTGCGTTCTATACACGACATATGCTTTCATCCTCAGATGAGTGTGACTCTCATCCCTTGCTTAGTTTATATTTCTATGCTCCTATTATTATGGGTCATCAAGTCCTGCCTATGGTGTTTAGCAGTTTTCCAAGACCAGCATAGTCAGGTTTTTCAGAGCAATAGCCCACTCCCGAGTACTACCTTCTGTCTTAATTACTTTTCTACTGTGATAATATACTATGTCCAAGGCAACTTATAGGAAAAAGAATTTATTCGGTGCTTACTGTTTTAGAGGGTTAGATCCATGACCTCCTGATGCTTCTCAAACAGTTCCACCAACTGGGACTAAGTATGCAAATGCATGAGCCAATAGGGGCTTCTTTAGTTCAAACCACACTCTGTTAAAATGAAGAGAACAGTTATGTGGTACCTAGCCCCAGTTGATACAGCTGCAATAGAACAGCTTCACCTAAAACTCAGAGGATGTCATGAAAAAGATCTGCTGTGAGATTTTATCTCCTAGAAACGACAGGGAAGCTTTATAGATGATAGTCAATATTATGGCTGCCTAAACAAGACTTGAATAGCTACTACATCAAAAGACATGCTAACAGGAAAAGAGGGAAATTTCCTGGGGCTGCAACTAACTCTGTCCAAAGAACTACAGACAACTGAGGAGTTATGAAAGAGGAGCAAACAGTCTTGCCTAGGGATAAGCCCTCTAATTGATTATACAGTATGAAGTCAGCCCTGAAGCCATGTACATACAAGTAACACTAAACTGACAGGGCAAGTCGTAGTTATTTATGCATGTGTATATGTGTAAGCGTGTGTGTGTGTGTGTGTGTGTGTGTGTGTGTGTGTGTGTGTGTGTGTGTGTGTGTGTGGTGTTTATCTGTGAGACAGGTTATGGATTGAGAGGGAGAAGGGGAAGGGACATGAGGGATTGGGAAGAGAACGGGAATTGGGAAAGTGATGTCATTATACTTTAATTTCAAAGAAAATTTACAAGGGAAAAAAAGAAAAAACATGATTTCATCTTGTAACTGAGAATTCTAAAAAGGAGAAAACAATTGGAATTCAAGATGCTGTAGACTAAAGCAAAGAAAAACAACAACAAATTGTAGTTGCTAAGTGGTAATTTATTTCTGTGTCCTGGGAACTAAAAGTCTGTTTCCTTGGCTGCCCACCCTGCCCTTGTGGTGACAGCTCAGTTTTTCTCATAGAACTATCAGCCTTTAGATGATTTCACAAGCATTTGAATAATGTGGGCAGAAAACAAAAATTGCTGTTACCTAAAACTTGTTGGTGCTTCGTATTAAATCCAGAGTTGTTGTTACTCATTTATAAGCTGCACAAAATCTCAGACAGTAAATCCTTCTCCGGAGTTCCAAACCCTGACTCCACAATAATGTGTGTTGTGATGGTTCTGAGGGTAACTTCGCATCATGTGATCTGGGATGCTGATGCTCGCATCTCCCCTGGGAGGCGTCTCTGTTAACTTTATTTCATTTCTCCAGAAAGTTGAAACACTTTTAAAAATAGAGACGACTGCCCTTAAAATACTGGAAGGAAAAGTAATCAATTCTAAATCCATCTTTATCATATAGGTGTGTTTCCAAATACATCAATTCACTCTTTACTCAGTGCTTACTCAAACAATAAAATAAAATAAAATAAAATAAAATAAAATAAAATAAAATAAAATAAAATAAAATAAAATAAAATAGACTTTTGGCTTCCTAACACTCACAGGGACCCATTTAGACATTTAATCTTCCTACCTGTTTCTACTAGGAGTTGTTTGTAGCCTGGCACTAACCTTGAGTTGTCCCTTAAACTCTCAGCTGTATAACCTAACATTGAAAGAAGATAAGGCAACAATACTTCAGTTTTGTATTTATTATTCTGAAGATGATATACAGATAGAGTTTTTCTGACTAAAAAGCAATTTATCTCTCTGGTGTAATTTATTCTATTATAGTTTTTTTTTTTCTTTTTCCATCTTTCACTATCAAAACACCACTCAACAGATTTTTAAAATAAGCTTTTATTATATTTTTATTTTGTTGTATGTGTTTGCTATGGTATGACCATCCAAAAGGAACTGTGAATCTGCTCTCTGCATCCATTTTCTGAGTCCTGGGGATGAAACTGAAACTCTCAGGCTGGGGGCAAGCACCATTACTGTCTAAGTCATGACAATAGCCCAAAATAGATACTTTAAAATAAATTTACAAACAATTGGGACATACTTGGAAAATGATATTATTATTGATGATTAGAAATCTTGAGACATTTCTTGTGTCATAGTTTTGATAGGCTCTGATTTACTTTTCATTTCTTTCAAGAATTTTGTAAAAATTTCTGTTTGATTTTGGTTGTTGTTAACCTCTTGATTGGCTAAAGGATGGTCATTTAATTTTCATGTATTTTTTAAAATTTCATATATTTTATAAGTTCCTCAGTTTTAGTTCAAAATTAGTTCCATTGAAGTCAGAAAAAGGTGCATGCTATGACATCAAAATTTTAAAGCTGTTGACAATGGTTTTGTGACCAAACATCTGGCCGGTCCTGATGCTGTTCCTCCAGCTAATGTGAAGAACATGTGCTCTACAGCTGCTGTGAGTCATGGGGCTGCACCTCCAATGAAGATGCAGCTCTTTGAAGTAGGGCGAAGCTCTGGGTGTGGGGCACCTGGCTGTTGGTGTGGGGTGCCTGTCCATTTCTACGGGCTACATGAGGGTGGGACCATAATGGTGGACACAGGTTGGGGAAAAACTCTGGTAGATGAAGCAAGGTGTCTTGAGTGTCTTTGTTCTAAATGGGGTCCTAGGCATACCGGTACATCAGAAGGTATAGCTATGATTTCTAGGAACTCAATCAGTAACGTGTTTTGGGAGAGTGGGAAGGAGGAGATGGGAAGAAGCTTTTACTTGCTTAGGGCCAGTCTCTATCTAGGGCTGAAGGTCAGTATCCAGGATCAAGCGCTTGCTTCTCAGGGCTTCAGTGGGTCACACTTCTGAAAATAGGCGCTGAACTTCTTGTTGGGTCTACAGGAAGCCTGGAAGGGCACTTTCCTTGCTTTCAGGGATCCTGAGAAGGGCTGGCCACACAGAAAAAGCTGTGGTCACCTCGATGAGCAGACTACCTTGATGCTTCCAGGCTCCTGGGGTATAGGCAGGAATGCTTAACTGTTGTTTGTGGATATGGGGACTTACAAGCCCTGGGCTCTGGGCACCCAGGAGCTTCCAGGGCCATTCCTGTACCGCCCTGCACTGCAAACCTCTGTCACATCTCCGCATCACGCAAAGCCTTGTTTCCAGCTCTCTTGTGGAACAGTATTCATTCATTCTTTATTTTCTTTTCCCTTTTTTTTCCCATGAGGGAAAGGTACCAGACCTACTAGGTGGACATCTTGCTAACGTCAGTCCTGTTCTTTCTTTTGCTACTTTTGCTTTTATTTGGGAGTTATGTTTCAAAATATTTTTACTCCCATTTTACAAAAATTCTTATGGAGTATGTAAGGAGTTTTGTTTTCATTTGTGACTTGGTTTTTCAGTCATGGTAGGGAATTCTCAGCTTTTCACTAATGATTTCCTCTACGGTTTTTCACAATCATGGTAGGGAATTCTCAGCTTTTCACTAATGGTTTCATCTACGCTGTTATGCAGTTAGTAATAAATTTGATGAATTTTTATCTGTATACGCTACCTTATTTTTTCTTAGCATTTATGTTTTCTCATATTTCTTTCTTTATGTCTAAATTGATAAATCAATTTCAGAGAATTATAGCTTCAGCTACTTGATTTTTTTAAGTAAAGATTTTTTTTTTAAAGAAAATTTAAATAGTCTGTGTTTTCTGAAAAAAATCCTTTTACATAATTAAATTATATTTAAAATAAAGTCTGTAAAATTCTTCTTTTCAGTAATTAAGTAGGGATGTCAAGTGGTATTTTCTCAATGTAATTGCATATAGTTTTTCTTTGTAAGTGTTTTATATTACTTATCTGAAAAATAATACATTGGTTTATTATCTACTGTTTATATGTTGTATCCCTTATGTTGTCTTGACTGTACAAATAAATAAATCTTTCTGAAATGCTTTCTATAAAGAATTAAAAAGAATTTTGCTATCTTTTCTCAGTAATTTCTGGTACTACCTGCTTTTCTCAAAAAATATATTTATTTTTATATTGGTCTATACAATCTCAAAATAGATATACTATAATGAACATAATTAACAAGATTTAGTATATATAAGTATATATGTAGATAGTTGATAGATATAGATGATAGATAAATAAATAAAGGATGACAGAGAGGTAGATTTAGTTCTTAAAATCCAGAAAATGCATCATCAAAGTGTTACTACAGATTATTTTCAAAATTAAGTTAAGTAAGAAAGTTTATGTGGCTGTAGCTTTTAAAGATTAGAGTGTGGTGTCTTGTCAGAAACTAGAAGGTTCCCAGCCTCCTAGCCTAAAGCAAGGACAATGGGTCAGCAAGTTTCCAGACCTCCCTGGTAACAGGTTCCAGCACCCATATCCCGGTAATGAAATGTCCATTGATGGAGTAAGATAGAGTTCACCTACCCCAGAGTTCCCTAATACGCTTTAAATCAGGCCTGCAAGTTCGCTTGGTTGTCTCTCTATCTTGGTAATGGGAGACCCCAGCATGCTGGACTTCTGCAGAATAAAACACTCTTTGCATTTATATCTATACTGTTTGAGTCTGGTGTATCATCCTTCGGTGAACAACAGACCCTTACAATCTTGAGTGTCTTGAGAGCTTTGCTCTATTGTTTCTTTTTTTTTTTTTCTTTTTTAAATTTTATTTATTTATTTATTTATTTATTTGTTTGTTTGTTTGTTTATTTTGGTTTTTTGAGACAGGATTTCTCTGTATAGCCTTGATTGTCCTGGAACTCACTCTGTAGACCAGGCTGGCCTTGAACTCAGAAATCCGTCTGTCTCTGCCTCCCAAGTGCTGGGATTAAAGGCCTGCACCACCACTGCCCAGCTTGACAGACATTTTCTGAATCTGTGCTTTCTGCTTACGAAATGAATGAAAGGCACAATAAGATTTTCATGTGACAGGTGGCAAGAAGAAAATGAAAGTTTCTGAAAACAGAAGTTATTAAATGTCAAACTAAGTACATTCATTGCACAGGCCACATCTTAAACTAGGTCTAAAACAAATTCCAATAAAACTGGGGCAGCCTCAGAATGTTCCAGCTGTGCTTCCCAAGAATTCATTCTTTTCGTAGATTTTCAACTTTAATATATTGAAATTCATACACAGAAAAGGTTTCTGATGAAGAGCTTTAAAGTATTGTTCTATATTATGAGTTATTTTAAACAACATGTTTTTTAGTGCTAGGTTTAAAAAGAAAAGCTAACCAAATATCCTGAAGCCTATCGTTCACCATGCATATGATATCATTAAATTTATTGTCAGTTGTTAATACCTGATAAAGGCAGCATTTCTCTAAATTTTCTATGGGTAGTTTGTTTTGAATTAGATATATAAATTTAAAATATTTGTTCCTGGAACAGTGGTTCTCCATTCTCAGTTGTAAAGGTCACTTCATATTGCCTTTCCCTTCCCTTTGCATTTTCAGTATAATCTTTCAGTCTGCAACAATACCGTCTTGGTCACTATGATTCCTCAGAGTGAGGCTAAGGCGATGGCTCTGTTGTAAGAGCACTCATCCTATGAGTGCAAGGACCTGAGTTTGAGTGTGTGGCACTCACACACACAGGCAAAATGAAGAATAACTGTGTATGCCTATGATCCCAGCATTGGGGGGTGGTGATGGGCAGAGCCTAAGAGCTCACTGGCCTTCCAGCCTAGCCAACAAGGCAAACCTCCAGTTCAGTGAGAGATCCCGTCTCCAGACAGCACAGCAGAGAGTAATAGAGGGAGGCAGCTGGCATCTTGCTCTGTGCTTTGTATTTATACATATATCTACTTACACACTCATGTCCATGCACTCCAGCATATATACTGCACACACATACACACACACAAACACACACACACACAGACACACAGACACACACACAGAGATGCACAACACAGACACACACAGACACACACAGACACACACAGACACACACACAAACAGACACACACACGCACACAGACACACACAGATGCACAGATAGACACACACACAGACACACATACAGGCACACACAGATGCACACACACAGAGACACAGACATACACAGAGATACACAGACACACAGATACACAGGCACACACAGAGACACACACATGCGCACATACACACAGACACAAACACAGACACATACATGCACACAGACACACTCACAGATACACAGATAGACACACACACAGACACACATACAGGCACACACAGACACACACACACAGAGACACAGACATACACAGAGATACACAGACACACAGATACACAGGCACACACAGAGACACACACATGCGCACATATACACAGACACAAACACAGACACACACACAGACATATACACAGACACACATACAGACATACACACAGACACACACACATGCACACACAGACACACACAGACACACACAGACACACACAGACACACACAGACACACACACACACACACACACACATGCGTGCGCGCGCATGCATCAGGGAACTCCTCTGTAGTCATGATTCTTGAATAAGAAAATATTGTCCTCTCTGCCCCCAAGTATCGTGGCCTTTCCATCTAGCAGAGCTGTTTATTATTTTCATACGATTTTTACTGGAATATTGCACATTTTACATACTTTTTCTTTTCATATGTCTCTGTGCTTTACTTAATTTTAGCTTTCCATTTAGTGTGTGTATGTGTGTGTGTGTGTGTGTGTGTGTGTGTGTGTGTGTGTGTGTGTGTGTGTGTGTGTGTTAACCATCCTTACCAGGGACCAAAGAGGTTGGAATCATGAAGAGTCAAACTAGTCACCAGTTGTTCAAAGTCACCCAGACTCCAAGGTAGACATGATAGATTTTCAGGGCCAAGAGACCTACTGTGACACGGGGCTGATTAAAGGTGAGCAAGAGATCAGTCTGGTACAGGGGCAGCCGAAGCAAGGCCTGGTGTAGTGTCCTTTGCGACCTACTGGTTTTCTTTAGCTACGTGCTGCTTGCCAGAGAGGAACCAGTGGTCTTGACAGCAGCCTTTCAGGGCTAAGTTCTCCGAACAGAGAGACTGCACAGATAGCACAGGCACGGACTTGCGCTCCCCACTCTCCCCCCCCCCCCCCGAACTCCGGCAACCTCCTTAAAATGGTACCAAGCAGCCGCTTCCCTCAACACGTGGAACTGCAGCTCCAGAAGTTCTATTATCAGTCTCTGATCTGTCAAATGCTGGCAGAAAACTTCTTGGTTGTCCGGGACTGGTCAGAGGTCACTCACATCAGTGGCCCCTGGGGAAAGGATGGTGGAGAAGATACCTCTCAACAGTGAACAGTTTCTTGTGGGCTCCATAGATCTGGGTCTTCAAGGCATCATTTACCTGGGTGTTCTCGGAGTTGCCACTACCTCCTCTATTGTTATTTTAAAATGATGTGTATATCTATGTAAGTGTGTGTGCAAAGATGAGCACAGTATACACACAGCTCAGCAGAGGGCAGCAGAGATGCCTTACAGCTGCAGCGACGGGTGATTGTGAACTGTCTTATGTAGGTGTGGAGAGTTGAACTCTGGTTTCACATATCACTATTATCCAGATTCAAAGTCTATACATTTTAATGAACTTTTATCCAGTTAGAATAGGCATTTTGGAGCTGTGGAGCTTTGGATAAGATTGAAGGTTGTTATTCTTTCACTACTGAATATATTTAAGTATCTACTACAAAAAAACAAAAAACAAAAAAATCTGAGATTTTCGACTATGTTCCAGGAATGAGGAAGACTATGTGATCTTTTGATCTGAGATTATATGGCCTAGATTAATATTATACATTATAAATCTAACATTTTTTCTGTATTTTTTGTGACATTTTCTTTAAAAAAAGCTTTGTGGTATGTGTGTGTGTGTGTGTGTGTGTGTGTGCGTGTGCGTGTGCGTGTGTGTGTGTGATAGTTTCAGTATCCTTTCATCTGTTGATAGACATCTAGGCTGATTCCAGTCCTTTACAGCAGTGAACATGGGGCGTCCATACCATTATGGCAGTGTATGGAATGAAAAGCTGAACCATATGGTAGTTCTCCTTTAAATTTTTTGAGAAATGTCTAAATTGATTTTCACAATGGCAGTATTAATATCAACTCCCACCAAAATTAATTGATTAATATTAACTCCTACTAGTAATGGCTCCTCTCTCTCCATATCCTCTCCAACATTGTCAGATCTATTGATGACAGCCTTTTTGATTCAGGTGGAAAGGTATCTCAAAGTAGTTTTAGTTTGCATTTCCATAGTAGTTAGGGATATTGAAAAATTTAAAGAAGTTATTAGCAATTGGTGTTTTTAAGGTAGTCTTATATAATGAAAAGGGGCAAAGTTGAAGATTAATAAAATCAGAGATAAAAGGTGTCCTCACAACTGACTTCAGTGAAATATAAGACATTGGGAATTACCATGAAAACCTATTCTCTGAAATGCTGGGTAACACAGAAGAAACAGAAGAATTTCTAAATGCCTAACATATATCAAAATCAAGCCTTGAAGACAAAAATAATTTAAGAGAACCATTACATGTGAGGAAATCAAAACCTTTATTATAAGCCTCCACAAAAAGAAAAGCCCATGACCAAATGAATTCACTGCTGAATTCTATTAAATTTTCAAGGAAGACTTCATGCCAACTCTTTTTAATGTGTTTCATAAGCTAGAATGTGAAGGAACATTACCAAATTCTTCTAGGAATTCAGTATTACACCAATCTAAAACCAGGTAAAGGCTCTCTGGTGAACATAAATACAAAACTTTTAGTAAATCCTTGAAAACCTCATTCAGGACACAATGAGAAGACTATACTTTGTGACAAAGTGGCCTTTAGTTGAGAAAGGCAAAACCATGTCAACATACAAAAACCAGCAGATATAATGTACCCTGTAAGTAAACTTAGAGACAAAAAACACATGATTATTTCAATGGATGGTAAGCATATTTAACAAAGTTCAACATGCTTTGATGATAAAAGTTCTGGAGAATTAATGAATGGATGAAACATACCTTAAAATAATAAAGTCTATCTCCAACGAGCCTATTGCCAATGTTAATCTAAATGGAGACAAAATGAGAAGATTCCCTCTAAAATCAGGAATGCAACTAAAATGTCCACTCTCGCCTCTCTTATTTGAGATAATGCTTGAAGTCTTAGCTATAGAAATCAAACAAGAGTAAAACATCAAGACGATAAAAGTCAGAAAGACAAAAATCAAACTACCCGATTTGAAGACAACACGATTCTTAAATGACCCGATTGAGTTTACTATAAAACTTGTGGACCTAATAACCCATACTGAGCTTGGAGAAAATATAATTAATTAATTAAAAAGTCACTTATACTAACAGTGTGCTCTTCAAAAAAAATTTTTAAAAATTATTCCTTCCAAAGTAACTTTAAAAATAAATATGGAGGTACAGAACTAACCAAAGAGGTGAAAAGAATTTGTAATGAATAGTTAAAGAAAATGAAAAGGAATTTACCACAGATGGAAAGACATTGCATGCTCTTGGTTTGGTTGATTCATATGGGAAAGTGATGATTCTATCGAAATTAATTTACAGATTTAATGCACTATCTACTGAAATTCCAATTTCCCATTTCACAGGTTAATAAAGAACAAGAATTCATATGGAACCACAAAAGACCATAGATAGTCACAGCAGTCTAAGGAGCAAGAATATTGCTAGAAATATTACAATACTCTACCTCATATTATACTATAGGAATATGGTAATAAAAATAGCCTCATACTGGCCTAAAAATAAGCTTGTAGACCAATGGAATAGAGTAGCAGACTCAAAAACAAATAGACAAAGTCAAGCCCCCTCTATGTTTTGACAACAAAAGTAAAGGCATACATTGTATGGAGCAGAGACAGAAGGAAAGGCCATCCAGAGACTGCCCCACCTGGGGATCCATCCCATATACAGGCACCAAACCCGAATGCTATTGTGGTTGCCAAGAAGTGCTTGCTGACAGGAGCCTGATATGGCTGTCTCCTGAGAGGCTCTACCAGAGGCTGACAAATACAGAGGCAGATACTTGTAGCCAACCATTGGACTGATCACGGAGGTCCCTGATGGAGGAGTTAGAGAAGGGACTAAAGGAGCTGAGGGACTTTGCAATCCCACAGGAAGAACAACAATATCAACCAACCAGATCCCCCCCTCCAGAGCTCTCAGGTACTAAACCACCAACCAAAGAGTACACATGGAGGAACCCATGGCTCCAGTCGCGTATGTGGTAAAGGATGGCCTTGTTGGACATCAGTGGAAGGAGAGGCCCTTGGTTCTGTGGGGGTTCCATGCCCCAGTGTAGGAGAATTCCAGGGTGGGAAGGTGGAAGTGGGTGGGTGGGTGGGAGAGCACCCTCATAGAGGCGGGGGGGGGGGGGGAGATGGGATAGGGGGTTTCTGGAGGGGAGACTTGGAAAGAGGATAACATTTGAAATGTAAATAAAGAAAATATCCAATAAAAGAAAAAAAAAGAATGCAGGTTTTCTTTGGAGGTGATAAAAATTTTTACAAATGTTTCATAGCGCTAATGGTTATATCACATTATGAATGATTAAATGACACTGAATTGTACATGTTAACAAGTTAAAATGATAAATTTTAGGATATATATATATATATATATATATATATATATATAATAAAAATTAAACTAATAAGAAAGAATAACCCATTCAACAAGTGGTGCTACCAAAGTTGGATTTCTGCATGCAGAAGAATGAAACGAAATTCATCTTCTACCTTGTATAAAAAGCAATTCAAACTGGACCAAACACCTTCTTCCAAAATGTGAAACACTGGAACTTCTGGAAGAAGGCATAGATATTGGTGTAGGAAAGAAACATTTTGTCAATTTCAATACATCCTGACTGCAGCCTCTCCTCCCTCAACTCTTTAGGGTCCCCCCTTCCTCTCTCCCCCAGATCCACTCCTCTGTTTCCCCTCAGAAAAGAGAAGGCCTCCTAGGGATATCAACTAAGCATGACATAATCAAAGTTACTGTAAGACTAGACACAAACACTTATATCAAGACTGGGGAGGGCAACCCAGTAGAAGAAAAAGGGTACCAATAGCAGGCTAAAGAGTCAGAGACAATATCACTCCCACTATTAGAAGTCCCACTAGAACATCAAGGTAACAACTATAGCATATGTGCACAGGGACTATACTGTCACATGCAGGCTGATTGATTTCAGCCCTGAGTTTGACTATTTCCTGCTATCTACTCCTCTTGGGTGTGTTTGCTTATTTTTTTAAATAGAGATTTCAGGTTTACTATTAAGTTGCGAGTATGAAATCTCTTCAATTTTCTTATGAAGGCTCTTAGTGCTATGAATTTTCCTCTTTGTATTGCTTTCATTGTGTCCCATCAGTTGGGGCATGTTGTGCCTTCATTTTCATTGAATTCTAGGAAGTCTTTAATTTCTTTCTTAATTTCTTCCATGACCTAGTTATCATGCGTGTGTTCAGTTTCCATGAGTATGTGGGCTTTCTGATGTTTCTGTTGTTGTTGAAGTTGAACCTTAATCTGTAGTGTTTTGATAGAATGCAAAGGATTAGTTTCAATCTTTTTGTATCTGTTAAGGCTTGATTTGTACCTGGTTATATGTTCAGTTTTGGAGAAGCTTCTGTGAGGTGCTGAAAAAACATATATGCTTTTGTTTTGGGGTGTAATGTTCCGTAGCTATTTGTTAAGTCCATTTGGTTCATAATACGTTAGTTTCATTGTTTCTCTATTTTCTGTTTTGATGACTTGTCCATTGGTGAGAGTGGAATGTTGAAATCCCCCACGATTATTGTGTGGGGTTCATTGTGTCAACTGAACTTTAGCAAAGTTTCTTTGATGAATGTGAGTGCCCTTGCATTTGGAGCATAGATGTTCAGAATTGGGACATCATCTTGGATTTTTTTCCTTTGATGTGTATGAAGTGTCCTTTCTCATCTCTTTTGAAAACTTTTTTTGAAAGTCTATTTATTTTATTAGATATTAGAATGGCTACTCCACCTGGTTTCTTGGATCCATTTGCTTGGATATCCTTTTTTTTTTTTTTTTTTTTTTTTTTTTTTTTTTTTTAAAGCCCTTTACTCTGAGGTAGTATGTATCATTTTGCTGAGGTGTGTTTCTGGTATGCAGCAGAATGATAGATCCTGTTTATGTATCCAGTCTGTTAGCCTGTATCTTTTTATTGGTGAATTGATTCCATTGATGTTGAGAGATAGTAATGACCAATGATTGCTAGTTCCTTTTATTAACATTATTAACATCCAATTGGATGTTATTCCTGAAGGAGGTGTTACAGTGTTTCTATTCTTTTGGTTTGTTGTGAGCTGTTTAAATTTTTGTGTTTTGATGGGTGTAGTTATCCTTCTTGGAGTTTTCCTTCTAATATTCTCTGACCATGAACCGACATGACCATTCTAATTCTTACCTTAGGAGAAAAGTATTAACATTTTAGCATTTCCTATAATCTTCTGGATTAGTAGAAAGATATTGTTTGAATTTGGTTTTGTCATAGATTATTTTGGTTTCTCCATCTATGGTTATTGAAAGTATTGCTGGATATAGAAGTCTGGGCAGAAATCTGTTTACTCCTAGGATTTGCAAGACATCTGCCCAGGCTCTTCTGGCTTTTAGGGTCTCTGTTGAGAAGTCAGTCATAATTCTGATAGGTCTGCCTTAATATGTTACGTGGCCTTTTCCCCTTGCAGCTTTTAATTAAAACTCTTTCTTTATTCTATATGTTTAACATTTGATTATTATGTGGCGGGATGATTTTCTTTTCTGGTCCAATCTATTTGGGGTTCTGTAAGCTTATATGTTTATAGATATATTTACATATATGTTTGTATGTTTTAGCCATCTCTTTCTTTAGGTAAGGGAAGTTTTCTTCTATGATTTTGTTGAAGATGTTTTCTAGTCCTTTGAACTGGGAATCTTCTCCCTCTTCTATTCCTCTTATTCTTAGGTTTGGTCTTTTCATTGTGTCACAAGTTTCCTGGATGTTTTGATTTAGGAACTTTTTACACTTGGCATTTTCTTTGCTGATGTATCCATTTCTTCTACACCTGAGATTCCTTCTACCATCTCTTGTATTCTGTTGGTGACATTTGCATCGTTAGTTCCTATTCTCTTTCCTAGGTTTTCAATCTCTGGAGTTATGTCTATTTGCATTTTCTTTATTGCTTTTATTTTCATTTTTAGGTCTTGGACCATTTTATTCATTTCCTTCACCTGTTTGTATTTTCCTGTATTTCTTTAAAAGAATTTCTTTAAAAGAAATTAAATCTTTAAATGCTTCTACCATCTTTATGAGATGGGATTTAAGGTCACTGTCTTTCTCTTAAGCTGTTAGGATATTCACGCCTTGCTGTAGTAGGCTAGCTGGGTTCTGATGGTGTCATATTATATTAGCTTCTGTTGATAATATTCTTGCTCTTGACTTTCACCATATATTTGTCTCTGGTTTTGGTTGCCTTGAGGGTCCTGCTTTGGAGCAGGCTTCCTGGGAGGCAGGTGGAGCTGTGTGTTTTGGGTTTGAATAGGCCTCCTGTGTGTGTCAGTTAGAGTGGGACTCTTGGGAGGCAGGCAATGGTGTGGGGTTGGTGCTGCTCACTTTGGTCAGTATAGGTTCAGACAGGAAGTCTGACCTGGTGGAGCAGAGTCCACAGTTGCTAGGCTTGCTGGGATTCCCACAATTGTGGTGGGTGGGTGTGTCTTACCTGTGCCTCTCAGGTTGTAGCCAGACTCTTGGGAGTCATGAAAAGTTGTGACGCTGTGTACTTCTTAACTGCTTTCTACTTACTGCAGTCATTGGCACGTTTAGAGTCATGTCCAATAAGGGCAGTGAGCTCTGACATGATCATTCTAATTCTTACCTTAGGAGAAAAGTGTTAGCATTGTAACATTTTTTGTAAGCCTAGGATTTTAGTAGCTGTTCTTTGTCAAGTTGAAGAAACTCCTTGCTACATTGCTGAGAGTTTTAAATCATGAATCAGTTAACAAAATTGTTAAACTTCTATAACCTTAACAAATTAGTGCAATATTTTTAAAACAATTTTAAATTAGAAACATTGTGTAGATTGTACAGAACCCTCCTGTGCTTTTCTTGTCCCACAGTTTTCTTTATTAACATTTCATGCACAATAACGTAGTGTTTTTGTTACCATTAATGTGCCAGTTATTGTTCATAATTTTTTGTATTGCATCATTTTGTGAGGTACAGTTTTATGTCTTTTGAAATAATATAATATATTTATCATTACAGTATCATACAACACAGCTTCACTATTCTTAAGACCCCACCTTCATAGCCAGTTCTCTATCTATTCATACTTCCTTGTCTTCCAATTACTGGTCACCATTGACCAGTTTCTTATCTCTGGTTTTGCCTTCTAAAGAGTTCTCCAGAGTCGAAATTGTATACTGTTAGTCAGTGTCAACTGCTGTGATAAAACACCATAACCAAAACATCTCAAGGAAAGTAGAGTATATTGTGACTTCAAGAGACAGAGTCAATAATGGTGGGAGAATAATAGCAATAGGTAGCTGGAGCAGGAAGCTGGTAGATGACATCTTAAAACACAAACAGGAAAGTAGAGAGAGGGGATTGAAAGTGGGCGGTGCTGTAAACTCTCACAGCCTGTCCCCAGTGACATGCTTTCTCAAGCCAAGTTACACCATATCCCCAAGTAGTGGCCCTAACTAAGGACCAAATATTCAAATGCATGAACTTCTGGGGGAATCTTTCCCATTCAAACCGGCACATACAGCATGTAGTGTTTTTGTTTAATGCTGGCTTCTTTCACTTACCAATATATATTTGATATCTTTTCTGATTTTTCTCATGGACTTATAGTTCATTTGCTCCTGTTGCATAACACAAACCTCCTACAGATTATTTCTCTGGTGAATGACACAGTTCATTAGCTTCTCGTTTGCAGCAATTATCAATAAAACCAACACTAAGTATTTCCATGTAGGTTTTTCCACAGACATTAAGCTTCAACTCACGTGGTTAAAAGAGCAAAACTGCAGGTTTCATTGTGGGATGATGCTTAGCTTCAAAAGACATGGATAAAATATCTCTCAAAGACAGCTCTGGCACTTGGCATTCCTACAGCATTGTGAGCTCCTATGGTTACACACTGTGGTGGTACTTGGGATTGTTGTAGACTTTATATCTTCTGCTACTCTCTGTCACTTATGTACTTGTACATAAAGAGTTTCTCATGACTACTGGGCATGGCTATTTGTGCTTCCTGTTCCCATGCACTCTATTGGCACTGTGCTGGAGGCAGCCTTGCCTGAATGGTGGTGAGGATCCTCGGGTTCTTAGTCTTCTCTGACACCACCCAACTGGGGAAGGGGAGGGTGACTTTGTTTCTTTCAGTTGGCATGGCAGTCTGTGCTTCCTGTATGATTTCTGTCTCTGCTACAGTGAGGACTTTGCCCTGCTGGAGGAAATGAGAGTCTTGGTCTCTTTACTTGGTATCCACTGACATCACCCCTAAGGGGCTCTTGGGACATGTCTTTAAAACTTTAAGAGGGTAGAAGTCTAGACTTCATTTTGGGGCTTTGCTAGGATAGGTGGAAAGGGGCCTGGAGTGAGAACAGTAATTGTCTACATTTCCTGTCTTAATTGCTTAGCCCTTTCCTGGTTCTTTGCCAAGGCTGCAATATTTTATTGGGACATTTTATGCACCTGCTGTTCCTAGGTTACTGGCCATTTAGTTTGAAATCTGGAACTTATATGCCAAGAGAAAACCCAGAACTATCACTAATAGTGTTTCACTGAGACAAAGCATCTGTGTGGGCTGATAGTCTGTTCTTTTCTATTGTAGTCTATAGTCTGTTCTTTTCTATTGCTTGTTTGTTTTGTTTTTAGTAGAGGAGGAATAAACACACATATAAGAATTTTTATATCAACTTAACTGATGGAATAGAGAAAAGTATGTAACTACTTCACCTTCTCCATGTATAAGTCATCTCAAACTTGCTATTAAAATGTCTAATCTTATTTTCTGACAATTATATATGTTTACATATTATATATAAGCATATACAATTAATATTTTGATTATACATGATATACTACATAATTATATATTATATATACTATAATATATTAATATATTAATTTATATATCAGTAATAATATACTTACATATTATATATAAGTATAAATAATTATTTATATATGATATGTACTTTTTGATATAGCAGATGTAACTAAATTCTTTTGAGGAAACTTTTATACATTAAGATTTTCAGATCTTTGGGTCAATATGAACAAATAGTTTCTGGAATATTCTATTTGATTATTAATTTTATTTACAGTAATTTTGAGGCCACATTAAATTTAAAACTCTCTGTGGGAAAATCTTCCTGACAGCTATCCTCT
>CM052702.1:31550752-31593704 GCA_028551405.1 Uromys caudimaculatus | reverse complement strand
ATGTACTTTTTGATATAGCAGATGTAACTAAATTCTTTTGAGGAAACTTTTATACATTAAGATTTTCAGATCTTTGGGTCAATATGAACAAATAGTTTCTGGAATATTCTATTTGATTATTAATTTTATTTACAGTAATTTTGAGGCCACATTAAATTTAAAACTCTCTGTGGGAAAATCTTCCTGACAGCTATCCTCTCCGGATTCTTCCATTATTTTCAATCAACATGTTGCATGGCTAGTCTGTAATTCAATACATTTTTATGAATATCTGTGATGTATGTTTCTTTTTTGATTCATTGGCTTTGGCTTAATGTTTACATTTGTTTCTATAATCCATGTGGAATTTATTTGGGTGTGTAATGAAGATAAAGTTATAATTTAATATTTTATACTCTGCAAATAGTTAACAAACCGTGCATTATCCTTATTAAATAATCTTCTGTTTCTATAAAGTTGAAGATCAGTTTCATGTGCTTGCTTCTATTTTCTAATACTGTGCTTTTTCAGACAGGCTTTCTTCATTGGAATTTATATATTTATATAGAAATACATATGAAATTTATAAATTAATACAACGTTGAAAAAGTTCAAATTTTTCTCAAAAAAAGTGAAAATAATCCTCTCCTGTGACCCAGCCGTGCACTCATGTTATTAGGTGTGTGTCCAAATAAAAGGGAATCATTAGGTCAGCGTGGATGGGCTTGCTGCGGCGTTGTTAACCGTAGCCGTATATTGGATCTGCCTCAGTGCTCCTCAGTGCATGAATGGGCAATGAGAATTCAGTGCATATCCTTAAGGAAAGCTCAACTACATTAAAAGAATTCTATAACATTCAGTAGCATGGACTAGCCTGGAGGAAAGAATAGAAAGAAAAATACCATTTGTACTTATACTTATGTGGAAGCTCAGACGTTTGATCTCACAGACCTTGATAGTGTAATAGATTTTACCAGAAGCTAGGAAGGAATCAAGAGAGATGGGAGAGAGCTGGCGAGATAAATAAAGATATAGAGCCCAGAGTACTAAGTCAGTGCTCGTCTGCAGCAGAGTAGGGTGACACAGTGGAACAAACTTAGTACGGATTAGACCCACTGAGAGGAGCTTGAAAATTTTCAACAATGAGTGTTTAAGCCAATAGCTAATTGCACCGACTTGATCATTGTACATTTACATATGCATTTACCATGTTTTTCATCAATGTATACAACTATTGTATTCAGTTAAACTTCAAGCCATAAAGGGATAAAATGAATGGGAGAGGTAAGCATGACTTCTCAGACTGAATTTGTATTCTCCATGTTCTGCACAGGGAAGAAGCAGAGGCAGCAGCAGGGACAATGCTAAGACGTCGGATGGGCCCTACTTACTACTTAGGCTTTTTTTTTTGAGGGGGGGAGTCTGTTGATTATAGCATGATTATCCATCTTTAGTGCTAATATCCACTTATAAGTGAGTATATACCATGCATGACCTTTTGGGTCTGGGTTACCTCACTCAGGATATTTTCTAGTTCCATCCATTTGCCTGCAAATTTCATTATGTCCTTGTTTTTAATAGCTGAATAGTATTCCATTGTGTAGATGTAGCACATTTTTTTCATTTGTCCTCCAGTTTGGGGACATCTAGGTTATTTACAGTTTATGGCTATTGTGAATAAAGCTTTTGGTTTTTGATCTTTGAGTTTTTTATCTTAACCATTCTGACAGGAATAAGATGGAGTTTCAGAGTCATTTTGACTTGCATTTCCCTGATGATTAAGGATATTGAATATTTCTTTAGGTGTTTCTTGGCAATTCAAGATTCTTCTGTTGAGAAATCTTTGCACCCTATTTTTATTTGGGTTATTTGGTTTGTCGGTGTCTAATTTCTTGAGTTCTTTATATAGTTTGGACATTAGCTCTCTGTCAGATGTAGTGTTGGTAAAGATCTTTTCCCATTCTGGAAGCTGCTATTTTGTCCTATTGACAGTGTCCTTAGCCTTGCAAAAGCTTTTTGGTTTCATGAGGATCTATTTATTAATTGTTGATCTTAGTGCCTGAGCTATTGGTGTTCTGTTCAGGAATTTGTCTCCTATGCTAATAAATTAACTTTCTCTTCTATTATATTTAATGTATACAGTTTTGTGTTGAGGTCTTTGACCTACTTGGACTTGAGTTCTGTGCAGGGTGATACATATGGGTTTATTTGCATTCTTCTACATGCAGACATCAAATTAGTCCATTTGGTGAATCTTACTCAGAAACAAAATAGTCACTGGAGGTGGTTATAGAGAGAGAACTGGGTGGGAGAAGGAGTGAGGAGAGAAGCAGGAATGGAGATCAGGTGTTGGGAGAGAAGAGATGCGAGAGGCTGGGAATGAGAATGGAAATTGACATCTGGGACTAGATGGAGACCTGGGATGGGGGAGACTATGGGGAGTCTAATTGGGAGGGAGACCCTAGCTGAGATTTCTAGCAGTGGTGGATATAAAGACTGAAGTGGCCACCTCCTGTAACAGGGCAGGACTTCCAGTAGAGAGAGGGGGACATCAACCCATCCACAAAACCTTCAATCCAAAATTTGTATTGCCTACAAGATGCATATGGAACAGAGACTGAGGGAATAGCCAACCAATGACTGCCTCAAATTGAGACCCACCCCATGGGAGAGAGCCAACTCCTGACACTATTAATAATACTCTGCTATGCTTGTAGATAAGAACATAGCATAACTATATCCTGGGGGACTTCATCTAGCAGCAGATGGAAATAGATGCAGAGACCCACTGCCAAATATCAGACAGAGGTTGGGGAGTCTTGTGGAAGGGTTGGGGATAGAATTGACTGAGTTGGAGGGGTCAAAGACACCACAACAAGACCTACAGAGTCAACTAACCTGGGCCCATAGGGGCTCACAGAGACCAAACCACCAGCCAAAGAGCATGCAGGGGCTGGACCTAGGCCCCCTATATATTTGTAGTAGATGTGCAGCTTGGTCTTCATGTGGGTTGGCTAACAAATGGAGCAGAGGCTCTCTCCCACTCTGGTGCCTGCCATCAGATACTCTTCCCCTACCTGGACTGCCTGGTTGGGTGTTAGTGGGAGAGGAGGTGCTTAATCCTGCTGTGATTAGATGTTCAAGGGTGGGTGGGACCCAAGGGAGGCTTCCCCTCCCCTGAGGAGGGAAGGGGGTAATGGGGTAAAGAATTTGTAAGGGTGGGACTGGGAGGAAATGAGGAAGAGGGGTTATAATTGGAACATAAAGTGAATAAATAAATTAATCATTTAATTAAGGAAGTAAAAAAGTAACAGATGTTCATTTGCAAGGTTTGTCATTGTACTTCTTTAAACATAATCCATAGAAAAAGTAGGGTGAGGATACATAAAACAGAGAAGGGAGGGGGCACATGGATGATGGGGCAGAGCTGAGGTACCAATTCCTGTGCACACACCAGCACCAGTGCCCTCCCCCCCAGGAGATGGTAAGAGGGCAGGAAAATAACAAGTGTGCTAATTTTGTCAAATTTTAAAAATAAAAGACAATAGCTGATATCCCCTCACAACCACCACCGTGCTAGAGTTCAGAGGAATTTTTTGGATTTTTTTAGGGGAAACTAGGTCCAGTCGATATTTTCCTTCCTGGTGAGTTAGTGTTTATAACAGAGGGTGGGGTTTGGAGTCACTTTGGAGCTCATGCAATGACCACTTAAACTACTGTTCATCCATAAAATGATGAACTTTTTCCCTTTCCCCTTCTCCCTTCCTCTCTCCCTCTCCCCTCCATTCCTTTCTGTATTTGTTATCTGTAAATGTCAGATAAGACATGTGTAAGAAGAATGCTTCCTTCTACTCCAAGGGCTAGCTCAGGACTTTACATCATAACTTGAGGCTAAGATATAAAAATTGGCCATTTTTATTTCTCCATTTATTCTCTAGAAATGTGGCGCTAAACCATTAGTTCCTTTCTTTCACCTTAGCTCTGGCATAGGAAGTAGGGCAGTTCTAAAGCGCGGTGTTTTCAAATAACGACAGGAAAGTAAAAGAAATCACCTTTGATTTGATACTGTAAGTGCCTAGTAGCTTAGTGTGACCTTCCTCAGCCCACTTTATAGTGGACAGTTTCACCATAGGAGGCCCAAGGACATCAGGGCTCTAATGCAGACAAACAAGAGTAACAACGAAGCACTGTCACGCACACACACACAACACACAGTCACTTTAAGAGGCACAGCAAGATGTGAGTTTTCCTAGGAGCTTCTTGTCTTAGTACCAATTCAACCTTTGAGAGAGAGAGAGAATGACATTTTTACACATGCTTCTTTCTGTGTAACTTAAACAATTAAATGGGAAAACGTAAAGCATGCTGATCATGCCACAGTGAATATCAGAAGACACAAGTCTCACTGTGTCCTGAAAGCACTCACCATGCTGTTATTGGGCCCCAGATGAGTGACTTAGCCAGATCTTCTGTGAGATGTGATTTCATGTGATTAAATTATTTACAGGAAAAGTAATCCAGTTTGGAGGTCAAGTGGATCCAAACTTTTTAGATAATTGGGAGTGGAGAAAACTTGTAGCATATTGACTTGATTCTTCCTAAAATGGGGTATACTGTCTATACTGTCATGCCTGTGTGTCAGCACCACCTCTTCTGGGTACACCATTTTACTCTGAGAAAACAGAACACGCAGGATAAATAGACCTTTCTCTGGAGCCTGTGATCAATTTTCCAGGGCTTGGAGAGGTGACAACCATCAAGTTCCCTAAACTGTTGAGAATAATTCTGTTTTTGTCACACAGGGAATCTATTCTGCGGTCCAACATCCATGCTGACTTTAGACTATACGTATATCAGACTGTCAGTCCAATGAACTGTCACAGGGTGTCCTTAGCAAGAGGATGTCTTTCTTCTTCCTGTTCTGGTTTCTGCCTCCTTCCGGTTAAATACATACAAAGGAGGTGATGCCATTTTCCAGGGTCTCCATTTTATTGTTCTATGAACAAAAGTAGGTGTCTAGGTACTATTTCATTGGTGTGTCTGTCAGTCTGGTACAGAATTTGAATACATTTATTCTTAGAGGGTTGTGAATTTAATACCTGAAGCCAAAATGTTACCATTTATGTTAACAGCTGGCATGATGGGAAGTGATGTTGCAGGTTATTACCTGCAATGTGATTATAACATCTGAATTTAATATGAACATCATCAAAATTATTGAAGTCTGGATACAGTGTTCCTTAAAAACAGTTAACTGCTAAATCACTGAGATGGAGCAGGTAGTCCCAAAACAAACCTTACTTGACTTTTTACATTCAACCACTGAGTTTTTAACTAGTTCTACACGTTTTCAAGCACCATATGTAAGTGTATGAATATAGAGATTCCATTTAATTGTTCTTTAAAAACTGCAGCCAGACTTTATTGATACTCACATTAAAATTGGTGGTTTGATAGCTTCCAGATAGCGGACCACCCGAAGGTCCCTGGAAGGTGGTGTGTCTAGGGAGGGTGTGGATGCTCCAACTCCCACCTCCTGCGTCTTTCCATTTGTATGTCTTTATCTACATCCTTTGTAATGTCCTTTATAGTAAGCCAGTAAATATAGCTAGGCAGCGCGGGCACTGTTAAGTGGCAGTCCCACCGAGATCGAGAAGAGAGGAGAACCTGATGGGATCGTTTCTAGAAGCTGGCTGGTGAAGTGAAAGGAACGTATTGGGCATCTCAGTGATAGCAAAACGAAAAAGGAATTATTGATGAAAAAAGATGGGCCAGCGGTGAATAAACCTTGTAGAAGGACAAGGTAATGGTAAAATGTGTTTTGTGTATGTGTTTAGAGTTATGCTAAAATCTAGAGAAGTGAAGGTAATTCTCATAGGTGTTTTCAGTCTTTGGACCCTGACTAGAGATAGTTTACACCCTAGATATCTGAGTCCCTTTAGGACATCTAATTCTCTTTTCTCTCTGTGTGTTGTATGTTTTTGGTGCACCAGTCTGTCCATGTGTCAAAACTGACTGTTTTTTGTTAAGTCTGTGTTCTTGTGTCATTGTATGAATGAAAGCTGTTCTGTGTTTCATGTTGAAAAGAAAAATTGGTTAAAACTTTATCTGTTAGCTATCTACCCCTTGATTTAGTTTAGCTTGTTTAAAAAGACCGTCTCAATTGGCCTTTGGAGCCCTGCACCTGTAGTTAGGAGCCTACACAACTGGAGAAACCCTGCCAGGAGCTGATTGTTTGCAAAAGCTGCTTTTAAAGGGGCTGGCAGCTTCTCAAGTTCTATGACAAGTAAGCTGATGGTTGTTTTTTCTTAGAAAAATTTTCTGCAATTGTGTTTATTGGGTTCAGCAAGTAACAAGGTGATCTTCTGAAATTATAGCTGGAAAAAGCAAAAAAGAATTTGTATGATCTAAATATATATAAGATGTGTGTAGCCACTTCATTTTTGTTTCTGACTGGTTTTAAAGGTATAAATATGTTCTGCATGTCTTGGCTTTTAAGTTATTGGATATGATTAAAAATTTGTAACTTTGATAGAAATTTAGCTTAAAACTGGTAACTCAGGGATAATATTTTATGTAATTCTTATCCTAGAAATTAGACTAAGATTTAGGACAATTTCTCTTTGAGGTATTGAAAGCTGCCCTGTCATGCATTCAGATATAAAAACTGGCAGCCAAACTTTGTAACATGAAAGTAATTAATACTCTTGGTATTGATTTTATTGTTTAAAACTGGGTTTTGTTTTCCAGAGTTATGATTGTGCTCTGGTGTTACAAAAGAAACTTAAAAATTATAGTTAAACTGCCAGTGTTCCATTGGCTACAATTTGCAGTTCAATCACAGGCCTAAGGAAATAGGCCCAGTTAAGAAACATTTGCACCGGGCAGTGGTGGCGCACGCCTTTAATCCCGGCACTTGGGAGGCAGAGGCAGGTGGATTTCTGAGTTCGAGGCCAGCCTGGTCTACAGAGTGAGTTCAGGATAGCCAGGGCTACACAGAGAAACCCTGTCTCGAGAAAAAAAAAAAAGAAAGAAAAAGAAACATTTGCATTTGAGTTAATGCAAAGCTCTTAATGCAAAGCTCAGAGCAGTCTCTGCAGAAGCTTGTGTGGCATTCCTTTTGTTTTGACTAGCCCCAAGAAAAGTGCTTGCTCTTTCCTTTGGGAGGAGGGGTCAGCCTCAGAACCCAAGGCACTCACAGCAGGTGGCTTATCCAGGTATTATAGATAGTGATTATGAGGGAGAAATTAAAATTATGGCTGCTTTCTCTATGGCATTAACAAAAGAATTGCTCAACTTGTTTTAGTTCCCTTAAGAGTAAGAGAGGACAAGATGGCTTTGGTTCCTCTGATGTGCACTAAGTTCAATCGGTTACTAATAAGAGACCTAACCTAAAATTAATAATTGAAGAAGAAAGTTTTGAGGGATTAATAGACATTGGAGTTGATATACTCACTCACCTCCAAGGTTATTGGTTATTCCATTAATCCAAAATAAAGTTCAAACTTAAGATTTATGAAAGACAAATGAGGTTATGGAACTTATGAAGGCATTAGAACCTGGCTTGCCTACTCTAGCATCATTCCAGGAAATGCATATAGAATTATTATGGAATTATTTGGAAGATTGTTTTTATACTGTCCCTTTGCATCCTGATGATTTTAAAGAGTTTGCTTTCAGTGAGTTTGTGAAGCAATATCGTTGGAAAGTTTGGCCTCAGGGAATGGCTAAAAGCCTTAAATTATGTAAAATTTTTTTGTTGCTGCTTCAATACAATAAGCTAGAACTTTGAATGTTTCAGTGTATATTATTAATTATGGAGGGTATTTTATTAGCTTATCCCTCTGGAGGAGTTTTACTACAAGCCCTTGTTCTTATACAATGAGCTTTAAAATTTTGGAGTAGTTGTTGCTTCAGAAAAGATTCAAAGGCAGTGTCCTTTTCAATATTTGGGACCTCAGTTATATCCTAAACAAACTGTGGTACAGAAAATTCAAGTAAGAAAAGATAATTTACTTACTTCAAACTATTTTCAGAGGTTGTTAGGAGATATAACTTGGCTTCGTCCTTCTCTGAAACTTAGTATTGGTCAATTAAGTCCCGTGTTTGCCATTTTGGAAGGTGATTCTTGCCTTAATTCACCTAGAGAGAAGCCCAAGAGTGCTTGATTTTGGTACAAAAAGCCCTGCAAGAAGCTCATCTTGATTATATAGATTATTCTAAGCCCTTTCAATTTTTGGTCTTTACCTCTAAATATTCCCCAACTAGGGTCTTTTGGCAGCAGGCTCCGATGATGTGGGTACATTTGCAAGCTTCTCCTTCTAAGGTGGTGATGTCTTATCCTCAAGCAGTGATACAATTAATCTTCAAGTTTCAAAAATTAGCCTTATAGACTTTTGGCGAGCGACCTGAGGTTATTGTAACACCCTATACTAAGGAGCAAGTACAGGTGTTATCCCGGAATATTATCGATTGGGCCATTTTTATGTGCACTACCATTAGTTATTTTGATAATCATTATCCTGATAACAAAATATGTCAATTTTTAAAAGACCATCCAGTTATTTTTCCAAGAATTGTGTCCTCTCGTCCCTGCATAGTGCCCGTTTGGTGTTTACTGATGGATCATCTACTGGAAGAGCAGCTGTAGTGTCAGGGGAAATAGTAGAGATATTAGAAATTTCTGCTAGCTCGGCCCAACTTGCAGAGTTAAAGGTGGTTCAGCTTGCTTTGAGCGTATTTCCTGATGAGCCCTGTAATATTTATACCGATAGTGTTTATGTTGCACAGATAATAAGTTCTTTAGAGACTGCTTCATTTGTAGCCCCAATTTCTCCCATATGTTCTTGTTTATTGCAAGTTCAAGCTCTTATTTGGCAAAGAAATAGTCCTCTTTTTGTAGGTCATATTAGAGGACATTCTCTATTACCTGGGCCTTTAGCCCACGGTAATCAAGTAGCTGATTCATTTACACAAGCTATGACTGTCATTGATTCATCTTCTAGTTATGATAAAGCTGTGCAATTGCATCAAAAATTTCATCTTAATGCTAATTCTCTTAAATTCCATTGTGGATTGACTTGGGAACAAGTTATACAAATAGTCATCCATTGTCCTTTATGTGCTCAATTTATCTCTTTCCCAACTTTGGGGATTAATCCACGTGGCATTATGGCAAACAACATTTGGCAAATGGATGTTACCCATATATCTTCCCTTGGTAAATTGCAGTTTGTTCATGTTTCCATTGATACATACTCAGGATTAATTTTTGCATCAGCCCATAGTGGGGAAAAATTTAAAGATGTCAGGAGTCATTGCTTACAAGCCTTTGCTTTTATGAATGTCCCTCAGCAAATAAAAACTGATAATGGGCCTGCATATAGTAGCCATCCTTTTGCTAAATTCTGCAAAGAATATGATATTGAACATAAAACTGGAATTCCTTATAACCCTCAAGGGCAAGCCATAGTGGAGCATGCTCATCTAACAATAAAGAATTATCTTTTAAAAACAAAAACAGGGGACCTGGTACCTCCATATGTTCGCCTTTCCATAATTCTTTATATTTTAAATTTTTTAATGGTGGATAAAAATGGTAGTTCTGCTGCTGACCGACATTGGAAGGACAAAAGGATAGAGGGTGATCAGGTCTGGTGGAAGGACCTGGCCTGAGGAAATTGGAAGGGACCTAACCCCATGTTAGTTAGAGTTAGAGGCTCTGTTTGTGTTTGTCTTAAAGATGCCGAGGGCCCTATTTGGGTTCCTGAGTGCTGTGTGCATCCTGTCACTCCATTGGAGCTAAGTGAAGACAGAAGTTTACGGGAGCTTTGTGAAGAATCCACCCGTTTTGTTGCCAGTGGGGATCAGTAGCCTGGTTTGGCCTGCTTTTATTACCACCAACAGAACTGTAGGAAAGGCTGCAGCTAGGATAGAAATAGAAAGGATTAATATTAGCATTGGCTTTAGGTTGGTGGATAGTTTGTGCTTTATTGAGGTATTGAATAGAAGTGAATTAAATGTAACATCCTCCCTTAAAGGTTCCTGTATTATACTTAATAATGTTTCTGTAGCTGATTTTTCCCGTAATGCAACCAATGCTTCAATGATTGGGTTTAGAAATATTCTTGGCCCTATAAATTTTGATAGAAATGATTCCAGTATTCCTCCATGGCCAGCTCATCAATGTTGGCCTGGAATGTTGAATTTTGATTTACAAAGTGTCCTCTTATGGGGGGATTGTGTTGTTCAAAAACCCTGACTGCTTAAAGGCAGAAAGGATGTATGGTGGTATGGTCACAGACCACCCCTGAAGAATGGTACTCAAGAAAGTTCACCGTTTCACTATCGAAATCCTAGTCAGTCTGGGGTAGATCCCAATTTTAGTGGCATGTATTTATGTGGGCCCTATACATGCTTAGATTTTGTGCCTTTGGGCCTACAACAGGGAATTGTGTTTAATAGTACTGTCTCCTGGAATAATAGTGGAGTGTTTGAAAGCTCCCTAAATTTTCAGAATGTAAAAGGGAGTAAAGATTTTTTTATTGTAGCTAGGCTCTGTATGATGGCCCCCTTTTTCTTTATTGTGTGGAATAATACTGATTCTAATGTGGAACAGATTCTTAATTGTTCATTTAGGCACTGTTTGCTGATGAATTGGTGGGAGTATGAAGATGCTGCCTTGGTGGTTCGTGTTCCTGGCATTGTCCCTATGCCCCTGGAAGATGATGGCAAATTTCCTATAATCCTATATTGAACCAAGAGAGATTTTGTCATCACAGTTGTGGTTGTTGCCTCCATTACTGTTTCTGCTACTGCAGTGGCAACCACTGGCATAGCTATTTCCCAATCTGTTACTTTGGCTAAGACCTAGGAATTGGAGTTTTCAAAATTATACCCAAACGCTGTCTGTCCAGATCCAACATATCAATGAGACCCGTGTACCCCCTTTTTCAGAGAAAAATTTTCTTTCAGACTTAAAATTGGCTGGACACCTGATTAAGGATTGGACTGGTTCCATGGCTTTGGGAGTCCTGGCTCTTGGCGCTGCTGTTCTTGGACTCCTTTTTCTACTGCATGTACAATACCAGACTCAGGCTATTACGAAGCAAGTTATGCTATTGTTGGCAAGAGAAAACCCATCAGCCCAAGTATGGCTCAGTTTGTACAAAGAGTAGGTAGCCAGAGATGGGCAACTCTCTGAGGGCTTCCTCCAACCTAAGATAGGGTCTCTGAGTCTGGCAGAGTTTCCCTATGATGGGTAAGGGGGATAGCTTGTATTCAGGGTGACCTAAGACAGGCACTACTTGAAAAAATAAAAAAGGGGAACCTATTGGGAATAGACCCCTGTCTCAGGGCTGTTCTTCCTGCCTAGGCTGTTTACTATTACCTTGCAGTTTGGCCCAGAGCATGGTAAACAATGAATCATCTCTACCCATGTGTTCAGCCTTGTCTTATGATTTGTTTACTTCCCCCTTGGTGTTTTCCCAACCTGGGGGGGGGGGGGGTGAGAGGAGAGTATTTAAGGCCAAAGGAATAAACAAGCTTCGGCATTCTGCTTGGACGAATGACCTGTGTCTGTGTCTTTTGTGTCAATCCCCTAGGCCTACGCTCGGTTCTCGGTAGCTAGGCGGTGCGGGCACCATCAGTATGCCAGAAGTCCAGCTAAAACTTACTCTAGAGCTAGCAAATAACAACTTAGGTGATTTAGTGAGAGACTTTTCAGGACTACACCCTCAACCTAGGGGACCTGCTGGTGCCTACAGGTAGGGAGTATCAGGATAGAATTGTATTAGGGAACCCCAGCAGGGATCTGCTGCTGCACAATGGCTTGCTTGCTGGGGATGTAGGAAAACCTTCCTGCACATGGTGCCAAACGTGATCTGTGATGTGAATTAAAGCAGAAAATACTGAGTTTGCTTTTCTCTCCTTAATAGGTGCAAACAAATTCTCTTACCAGACTGTGGTAGATGGAAGAGTAACAAGGCTGAGATGGGCTCTCAGCACACCTACTATGAGCTGTATAAACACAGGGAAAGTGTGTAGTTTTTCATGTTTCTCATTCTCTCCCCTGTAGAGCAATGTTGGGTAGTCTGTCCTGCATGCTGGGAACAAGGGAAGCTGATAATTATCTGTCTTCCCTCTGTGATGAATGTTCTGTTAAATGCTTACAAGTGCCCTTGTGTTTAGCATAATAATTCAAGGGTAAATAATAATAAGAATATTCCCACACATGTGAAACTTGAAAATGTGTACACGTGTACAACAGGTTAAAACCTCAGTGGTGGAACATAGAAAGCAAGGCTTGCTGTTCTGTGCCTCTCTGCTTCATCTCAGCAGCTTAGCATTTTGACATTGATGATTAAACCCTCCCTTCCACCACTCCTTGTCATTCTCTGCTTGGGAAGTGAACTCAGCTTGCACATTCTGTGTGGGGTTGTGCTCCCAATGCATGAGGGTCTTAAGTGTGTGCTAAGAGGTCCTCCACTCTTGTATCCAAACCTGCATTTTCTGCTGCCTAAGATTTGTGGATCATTTAGATCAATGGAGAGCTGGTGTTACCATGAGTGTTAGAACATGTCTCTATTCCAAGCACTCAGGTGGCAGAGACAGGCAGGTCTTGGTGAGTCAGTCTTATCTATATAGCAAGTTGTAGGCCAAACTGCAATGCTATTAGAAGAAGAATGAAACTTAGGAATTGTGCATTTGCTTTTCTAGTTGAAAAATGTAGCCAGACACGGGCAAACATTCCTATGGTATAAAGCTTAGGCCACTAGGCCTGACAGACGTGAAAACTAAGATCTCTAAATATCCACAAGTGGGTATTTAGTGGGAGTAATAGAAGCCACTAATCTACACCTTAAACATCATTCCTTAGGCTTACAATAAATTTTATTTGGGATCTTCTTGTAGGCTGGAAAGAGACTGGTTCATTGGTTTTATATGACAAATTGATAAACCAGTTATTAGTCAAATCAATCGTTCTTCTTTGCTTCATACCCAATATGCTATTCTAACGGGTCTTACTTTAATTTTTTCTATTTTACTTTTACCTGGGTATGTATGTTCTGTGTCATTGTGTATCGGTGTGTGAGTGTGGGGATATGGGAATGTGTATGGGTGTGCACATGAGTAGAGGTCTCTGGAAAGACCAGAAGTATCATCTTGAGGTACAGGAAATTGTGAGCTCCTTAAAGTGGAACCCAGAGCAGTAAGTGCTCTTACTGACTGAGCCATCTGTCTATCACAGACTCAACCACTATGAGGAAGACATGTTATGGTTTTCAAACGTACCAGTATTAAACAATACAAATATGAACAATTTATATATTTTCTATGTGATAAAAAATTGATAAGTAATCTGGCTAAACATTTATGTGTAGCTGGGATGTGGTGGTGAATGCTTTTAATCCAGCAGAGATTGAAGGGAGGCAGAGACAGGCAGATCTCTATGAGTTCAAGACCAGCCTGATCTATATAAAGAAACCTTTTTTCAAAAAAAAAAATAATAAATAAAAAAGGCTTATGTGTGAGGTTTACTCTGATTCATTAAAAATGTACAAGATTTTAAAAATTTACTCAATATTCTGTCATTTTTCCCCTCACAAAAGAAAGTAATTCTAATTTCAAATAATAATAAACTGGACTATAATTAAATTATGAATGATACAATATGACCAATGTCCAGGACAATCAGAATAAAATTAATAAGATAATAGTTGCCAAAGCCAGAAACTTTCTTTTAGAATATCATTTTTTTCTGGATAGCTTCTAAAAGCAATGGCTTCTTCTGTTTGTAATTTAATAAAGAATTCCTTCAGCTTCTGGGTATTTATACGGACCCATGGGGAAGGATTTGCTATAACCATTATTGAACAAGAAGTTAACAAACAAAGAGGTCCACTATGAAGTGTTTTAGAACACATACCAGAATTGATATTATACTGTAAGAAACAGCAAGAATTCAACAGTTGTATGGGAGAGTTTCGGACGTTAGCCTAAGATGGAATCTCATGTCTGCTAGTGCCATGTCTTCTATTTCTATTCCCTAGAAATAGAAAATAATAGCAACCTGTCACATCTGAAGCTACAGACATGACAGAGTTGCTTGGCCCTTAGGGAATGTGCTCTCCCTGTCTGTCCATATGCACCGGTCTGTGTGATGGGGCAGAAGGAAACACTGTAACATCTGGCTGTGGGGATGGTGAGGCACTGAGTGTGGTGTTAGGATTATATTAAAGAGCTTATTCAACATCAACGAAGAAACTAATGCAGTGCAAATACTCAGCACAGAGGCTCCCTTTCCTGCCTTGACAATTTTCCTCTCTGATGTTAAGTGGCTTTCTTTTCTTTGGGGCCAACACTGACCAAGCACGAGTGAATGTGTGTACGTCTCCAGCACCAGATAAGATACTTTTCACTATTTCCTTTTAAAAGAAATAAACAGAACAAATGATTTGAAGATTACTTGGTTCAAAAAATGAGCTGAGCTACTTCACTTTATTAGTAGATTCTTTTGATAAAAAATTAAAACTGCATTTTAAGGATTATCAAATGATACAGAATATCCTTGGCAAAATTGGAGAAAAAAGTAAATGTAAACTTTAAAGAATCATACAAAAATGTCAGAGAGAAATCTTTTCCAAGATCATGGAGCCATTAGGAATAATTCTGTATTCCACTTTTCCATGTTAGCACAACAGCTCACCTGGGGGCATTCGACATGCACAGAAGCCGTACACTTAGAAAACATTAACGATCTACCAACGGAACATTTTAGGGCAAGAGGCACGCCGTATGCATCTTCTATCTACAGAGCCTCAGAGAACAGCAGTTCTAATGGCTGATACTCAATAATATTTCCTAAGTAGTGTGTTAATTAATTAATTAATTAATGTGCAATTAAGTTTCTACACCAAGACCTTCCAGCATTTTGCTCAAGAAATAGCAGAATTCTCTCTTTAAATAGAAAACTGTTTCCCTCTCCACTTGAGGCCACACTCCTGTTCATCCTTGACAACATCGAAGCATGGCCTTCCCAGGTCGCTTATTTATGTAGGATCACCTTCCAGCTGTGCTGTTCCCTGTCACCTGGGAAACATTTATCTTCACATGCTCCTAAATCTCTCTTAGATGATTCATGTTGGGTTTCAGTCCAACTACCTTAAAAAAATATAAAAACAAACACTCCCCAAGGTGCCCAAGCTCAGGCGGTTCCAATGCACCATATAAATGGCCATAAACCATATGCTGTGGAGTCAGGAATAAATAGTCCCTTTAAAAAACAGAGCTGCCAACAAAATTGAGATTCCATTTTTAAATGATTTTCTGCAAAGCAAACATTTTCCAAGCTTGGTCTTTGTGTAATTTTTCAAGCTAGGAAGAAAAAAAAAAAAAAAAAAGACCTGCCTTGCACATGTTCTTTTTGTAGAGAAAGGTTTAATACTCTGCTGTGTCACCAAGTCCCAGTGAGCTAATTTGTTCTAAAGACAACATTACTACATCAATACAACACAGCTGAACCTCCAACTAACCTTCTCTGTTTGCTTTCCATATCCCTAATGTGGCTTTCTGCCAGAATGTCCCCGCAATTCTGGGTTCATTTCTTGGGAGATGGAAAACGTGTGCATATAAACTATGCTGTTTTTGCATGTCAGAGGAAAGGCAGCACTCTGACAGGCTAAATGGTAGTACAGTACCTACACGTACATGTTAATTTCTTCAATTTTAGGACATCTTGCTTTAACATCCTCGTCCACTTGAGTAAACTATTGCAGTTTTGCCCAAAACCTCCAGGAAAATCACTTGCTTTCACCCTCTCTTTCTCCCTTAGCTCTTTCTCTCCCCTCAATCCAAGACATCAGAAAACACACTTTTGGCTATTTGTTTCTTTCAAGTTTAATTGATTTGTTGATGGTTCAGTATGCTGGACTCAGATGCTCCTCCGAGCTGAAGAGCTGATGTAATTCTCCTGTATTTCCCCAGAAAAGACCTGAAATGTTGGAAATCTGAAGTAGTTGATGTCTATTTTATTATATATTTGATGTCTATAGACTGATGTCAGTTGGAAGATGATGGGTTTTCAAGTTAACTTTTTCTAGTTAGAAATTATAGAGAAAAAGACAGCATAGCCTTCCTTCCGAGGGCCCATTACATCCTCTCCATCTTATAAAGTCTCTAACATGCAGCACTTTTAATACCCATTTTACAAATAGAGGAGCTACTGGAAAATGTCTTAATTACAGCTTTACAAATGACTGATAGATTAACAATGTACACAGTTCTTTGAGATAGAGAAAAAGAATTAGGCAAAGTTCAAACCCTTTGAATCATGTCTATTGGACTGAATTCTAATTTTTCAGGCATCGAAAATGCAGGTCTTATCAATATCAATATATTGTTCAAAGACAAGGAGGTAGGGGCTGCCCAAGTCTTGCTTGCATTCTGTACTCCTTGAATTCACGCTAACATCCTAACTCTCTACCTTGGGTCATCTTATCTTGAGTAGAAGGTGTGCATTTGTGTGTTTGTTACCAGATGTAATGATTTAGTGAAGTATTTGCAGTGGGCCCAGTTGGACATCATTGTTTTCCATTTAAAAGCGAGGAAATTTGGACAACCCTCCCCCACACTCAGTGCTGGGAGAAGACATGCAAAGATACAGTCATGTATCTACAAACTAAGGAATGCTAAGGGTTCTCAGAAGATACTGGGGCATAGGGAAAGGCAGGACAATGTGGTCTTTCATCATCTTGACACAGAACCAACCATTCTAACACCTGTACCCCAGCTTCAAACCTGAAGAACTGAGACAAGAAGCCTCTGAGGCTTGTGTCCATGGTCCTCAGTTTTGGAAACTTTATTTTTCTCGTTCTGAACTCATAGTGAATGAAGTCTAAACACTTAGACTTCATGCCTTTATTCTGTATCAAGTCTTCTCTAAATATATGTGCTTGTTCAGAACCTCAAAGGCTCCTTGAATAAAATCCCTGAAAGAGGATCAAAGACACAGTGAATAGAAATTCCCTGTCAAAGAGATGCAACTTTGCTTTGTTGACCACAGGTCCTGTTTATGGCTGAGGTAACAGCTTCAAGAGGATGCTCACATCTTATTTGGAGGGAAATATGTCCTCTTTTTTTGTCATTCTCAGAAGCCACATAGAAGTGACTTCAAAGTTGGCTGCATATCAGTTTCATCTGGGGAACTTAAACAAAACAAAATTCCCACACAACTGCAGACTGCATCCAGATCAAATACAGGAGAGTCTCTAGGGTAAGTTCCAGCCATCCATACTTTCTTAAGTGTCCATGTGTTCACAATGTGTGTTCTAAGGTCTGAGAGCTTTGGGTTTAAGTTTAAGAATGGAACTTTATGGGCAATGACTAATTGCTAATTAACATTCAAAGATCAGATATTTCCGCATGGCCCAATAAATCAACTACATTCACCTTAAATCTTTCTGAGTTAGTGTTCTGTTGCTTTGTTCTCCATTTCTATCTTTGTCTGAATCAGCTTTTGCTTTCTCTGATTCTATTCTACCCTTTGCCACCAATAATCTTTCTTGCTCACTTAGTTTGATTTTTTTAAAGTAAATTCTATTAGATCAACTAAACTGTTTGGAAAAGTATGTAACTTAATTTATGTACATGAAGCACATCTTTGAGACCTCTCTTCTGAAAACTATTTTATTTCAGACTTTTAATGTCTATTTAAGGCATTCTATTTCCAAGCTTAAGATGCTTTGGCACTTACGCCCTTGCACGTTCATGTCTCTGCCTCCAGACTTCCCTTTCCTATATTCGGATAGTATTTCAGAGTACCATCGAGGCTAACACCCAGCTCAGAGCTAAACAACTATAATGTCAGAGATGTGTATCAAGATGGGCAGCTAAAAACCCTTCTTTTTGTATGGTTGGTCCATCTCTGAAAAACATTGACCATTTCTTGCAGAGTGTGGTAGCAGATGTGAGAAGGTGGCAAAAAAACAAAAGAAAGAAAGAAAGAAAGAAAGAAAGAAAGAAAGAAAGAAAGAAAGGAAGGAAGGAAGGAAGGAAGGAAGGAAGGAAGGAAGGAAGGAAGAAAGAAAGGAAGGAAGAAAGAAAGGAAGAAAGAAAGTAAGAAAATGAAAGAAAAAGAAAGAACAGAAAAGAAAAAAATAAAGCAAAACCCTCCTACCTTACCTGTCACTCAGAGAATGCTGTAAAGGAGAGCAATAGCCTTTTCCACCAATGGTGGAACTTTGAAAGTTGTCAGGAATGAAGACTTTATGTCTTGGAAAGATGGCTCATCAGTTAGGCATACATACGGCTTTTGCAGAGGACCCATGTTTAGATTCCAGCGCCTATGGTGAGTGGCTCACAACCACCTGTAATTCCATCTTTGGTGATCTTGCACTTTCTTCTGGCTTCCATAGGCTCCTGCATTCATGTGTTCACGCCCATACGTAGACATACAGCATCTGCACACATAAACAAATAAAAATGCAATCTTTTAAAAAAGAGCTTAATCCTCTTGAGGGAAGGTATTTGATGTCTGGGAACTAATACCCTCACTGAGTTTATTAGGGTCGGTGCCTCTTTCTCTGTGCTAGGAACACCCCGACAGTAAAAGGGTGCTTCATTATGTTTCTGCATAATCTTCATCAGAAAATAAAATCTCTTTTTAATAGTTAAATGAGTTGTTGGTTTAAAAAAAATCTTAGAATTGAAACTTCTGTTTTTATTTTTAAGAATAGATAATTGTAACAACTATCATGAAGCAAAGAAAAATTTAATACCTTCAATCAAACACATGAGCATCTTGTTTAACAAACCAGGGTAATGGAATAATACCAAAACAACCGGCTGCTTGGAAGGAACCCTGATCATTTATTAGACGTTGTTAATTTGTGGGATAGATAATCTGTGGGTCCCATCCAAACCAATGTTCCTCAGTACTGTGTTCTTACAGCTTCTAGAAAGCCAACTTCTGTAAAACTTTGTAAGGAAATTTGACTGGCTTGGGCAACAAAACCATCTCATTATAAGAGGAGGCTTTTTGTTTCGATTTGTTTTAAGCTTTTTACCATAATTATGAAGGAAAAAGGGGGAAAAAGAAAAAACAGGAGAAAATGGGAAAAGGATTTTTAAATGCAGTAAAAGAAGAACTTAGGAAATTTTTCTGACATATTATACATCTAATGCAAGTTTATACTTTTTAGCGACATCAAGTATTTGTGGCCTTTCCCTAATGGGCATAAATTCTTTTTAAAAATATTACATTTTTATTTGTATGTATAAGTGCTGTATGTCTACGTACGGGTATGAACACATGAATTCAGGGGCCCATGGAAGCCAGAAGAAAGATTAAGATCACTAGAGTTGGAATTGAAGGTGGTTGTGAGCCACCCATCATAGATGCTGGAATACAAACATGGGTCCTTTGCAAAAGCCATATGAACTCCTAACTGATGAGTCACAACTCACGTGAAACAGCAGGCATGGAGGATAGCATCCCAGTCCTGAAGGATAATATCTGAAATTGACATGTCAGCAGGATTTGTTCCTTTGCGGGAGCACAGGGGAGGGGTACGAGGGGAGGGGTATGAGGAGAATTCCATGCCACTTTGATAAATAGTGACCGCCATACATGTTTTAAGAGTTTCTCGGTGTAATTCCAGCCTTTGCTTCTGTCTTAACATGCAATTTTCCTAGTGTCTCTGTACAAACGCGTTCTTGTAAAGGCACTAGCCAGACTTGACAGAGTCAGTGACCCCATTTCTAGATCTTTTCAAAGCCTCAGTGATTGGGTTAAGCTTGCATGTCTTGTAGTGATAACTCATGTCAGTGGGTTTTAAGAACATTTGTGCATATATACTCTTATACAACACCTAAATTTCAATGTAAGTATTTCTGTATTTGTAGTTTGTATGTAACTCATAATTCTGGCAAAGAAAATGGTTAACTTACTCCAAACACATATATCATGTTTTTATTAACTATTCCTGCCTAGTTAGGAAATACTCAGTGATATTTTGATCTTAATCTTTTTTTTTTTTGGTCTTAATTTTACTTTTCATTGTCTACAACCACTTTGACTTTAAGGAAGGGACATTAACTTATTGATTTCTAATTTCTTTTAGTTTTAGTTTTTAAATTTTTATTTTGGAAAATGTGAGGATATAGAAATTCAGAAAGAATAAAATGATGACACTGCAGGTGTGGACCACTTAAAGTTTTCAATTAGCAATAATCACACCTTGGATCAACCTCATTGGCTATGATACTGCCACTGTGCAAAGCCTGCAGCTCTCAATCACAGACACCAGTGGGTCTGCCCTGTGATTTCATACCCTTCATCCACTTCCTCCATTGCTCCACAGACTTGAAGCAAACCAAAACCTTTTATCATTTTAACCACAATATTCCAAAGTCTATCTCCAAATAGGAAATGCAATGGCTGTATATTATTCCACTTATAAATGGAGCAGTCCATTAATATTAAACTCTAATCATTGTTCAACTTTCCTTGATTGTATTTTGCATTTTGTATTCACTTTGTATTTTAATGTGATGATTTTATTGTGCAATGGAAGATTGCACCTTTATTCAGGTTTTAACTCATTTTTAAAGCACTGGAGATCAAATGAAGCATCTCATCTATAACAGGCATTCATCAATAGATTTTTGCTTCTTATTATGTATATTTCAAATTATAATTTCTATATTTGTAGTTTGTATGTAACTCATAATAAATGAATATCATTTATATATGTGTATGTTTGTGATATAAATCATGTATATATCATGTTAAAGAGTCAAGGTTTTCTGCAAAATAAGTCTGTGCTGAAGGCCATGCTGAGTATGTGAAAAGTGGTATTGTCCTGGATGACACTGTTGTGATGGTTTGTATATGCTTGGACCAAGGGAGTGGCACTATTTGGAGGTGTGGCCTTGTTGGAGTAGGTGTGTCACTGTGGGCGTGGGTTTTAATACCCTGGTCCTAGCTGCCTGGAAATTAGTATTCTAGCAGCCTCCAGATGAAGATGTAGAACTCTCAGCTCCTTCAGCACCATATCTGCCTGGACTCTGCCATGTTCCCACCTTGATGATAATGGACTGAACTTCTGAACCTGCAAGCCAGTCCCATTTAAATGCTGTCCTTATAAGAGTTGCCATGGTCATGATGTCTATTTACAGCAGTAAAACCCTAACTAAGACAGCTGCTTTAGTCTCTTGAGCAGAAGCAATTTAGAGCATGTAGTTAGTGTTATCATTAACTTAGATTCTGCCATGAATTCTGACCTTATTGTAGGTTGGTCAAGAATGGTTCTGAGCTTTTTGTTCCAGTGACTCCCCATGCCCCTACACACATGCTTCTCAAGATGCTCTAAGCCACCACTCCCTTCATACCCAGGATGCTATGTACCAGATATTTCATCTCCCATGTTTCCCATGAATGAACAGATTGTGTAAAGTGTTGTCAGATTCAGAATTAATGTTTAAACACAATGATGTCATAGGTGCTAGTGCATACTTCCACCAGTAGGCATGTGTATCATAGATGATGTTTGGTTATGCCACTTTTGATAGTGTTAATTCACATACAAGTATCATTTCTTAGATTCACTAGCTTACAAGTGTTGACAAATGAGTAATGATTTAATTTTTCTTTCTTCATTTACTAGAAAGTAGACTCCATTCAGAGAGGCCCCTCTTTATAGCAGCTCTTATACTACTTAGAGTCATTCATAGAGAAAAGTCAAGAGAAATGTTTATTTCCTTCTGTTTCCACTGTTCACACTACTGAGGTGATCCACTTAGTACTCCACATGTGACTGATGAAGATAGGGAAGCATGCACGTGTGTACACACCTAAGAGACGGATTGAAATATACCTATTGTTCTATGATACCAAACATCTCATTATGGATGCAAAGCTTATTTGCTGTTTGGCCAGTGGGAACATCTTTGAATTGATTCTTTACTTATAACCAAACAACATGCCAAAGCTATGTTGTATCTCTATGCCAGGACTTGGAATCAGTCATATTTTGGAGGATCCAGGGCTTCCATGGCCTCTATCTTCTGACTGACTGTATTCAGACCTGTCTGGGATTCAGTTGTGTTTTAGACAGTGTTTCCATCCATCTATATTTTAAAAAGGACATTTCCCTTCTACAATAAAGATTATAGTAGATGTAGCAGGAACCTTGTTATCTGAGTGCTCAGATAAAATGCAGATGGTGGCATATAACAACCACAATGAAATAAAATGTAATAAGAGAACTAAATGGTATAGTTGAAATGCTCCCCCAGACAGCAGGCTACAGCCTTATATCCCCATAAAACATAGGTGGAAGGTTACAAGATTTGATTTTCTTTAGCTATGATGGTAGGCCAACTGCAAACACACCCATGGAGAATCAGCCAACAGTCTTTCAACATACTAGCACAAACCAATATTTCTGTTTGCTGATTTTTAAATCACAGTATTGAGCCAGCCTTAAACATATCATGGTTTTAAGTGACAGATATTCTAGAGTTCATCAAGTCATCCATTTATCCCTTCTCTTTCAGCATATATACAGCAGAAATCTTAGGTGTATGGGAGACGTGTACGATGGGGGAATTTTAGGATGCCAAGGTTGCATGGAAAAAATGTCAAATAATATCTAAGATTTATAACACAATCTAAGCAACACGAGAAAAATTAAGTATGTTTATTCTTCTGACCATCTGGTAAAGAGTAATTCAAATATACAATGAGCTATGATCTTTTTGTTATTTAGCTGGTAATGACAGAGTATGGAAAAAGAGAAAATCACATTAATGAAAAAAAAAAGCATATGGAAACATGGAAACAGTGTGACTTTGAATTAAAGAAGGAAAATTGGGGCTTTATCTGCTAAAACTGTGAGCCCTTTAAATGCAAAGTGCCAGACATCTGGTTGCTACAGCCTCTGGGCCACAGTAATAAGCAGGCAAGAAAAGGGACTATGTCATTCTCACAGACCCTGACCTCAGACTTGACAAAAAGCCAAAGTGTTTTAGTACTTGGCAATGTTATTTTATTGACACATGTCAAATAATTTTAATTTATGGCCATATAATTCCACATCTTGAGGCTCAGCTTTGCAACACACAATGAGATCGGATACAAGAGCAGCATGTCGAGCTAGAGCCAAGGGAGGCAATAACTTCACTTTTATGTTGAGAGTATGAGTTAAAAAGAAGCTGTAAGTGGTTGATAGCTCTACTATGCTGTGGCCTGTGAATGAGCTTACAGATTTACTGGACTCAGTCTGAAACTTTCAAATAATCAAGATTTCAGCTTAATTTCATAGAGAAAGAGAACAAAATGTGTCATATGCAGAAACCTGAAGCCTCCTTAAGATATACATGTCAATGTTAAGAATGTTCAGGGAGAGAGCATTTTTATTAGACAGAGTAAATGCAAGCATGGCGGGTCATCACTGTTGACACAGTCATAGTCATCTTCCTAAGTGGACTAATTTTACATTTTAATCAATAACTTTATTATTTGTTATAAATGTGAATTCAAAATTCCCAGGGGAAAGGACACCAATTGGTTATCCAGTACCCCAATGGTCAGTCCTGAAAACATAATACAAGTAGCATTAAATGGCCAGAAAAGGTTGTATTTATGTATTTAGGAAAATATGTTTATATAGACAGATTTTTTTTGTAACATTGATTAATAAAAAATGAGGACACAAGGTTAAAAGAGAGGAAGGAGGGGGTACATGGAAGGGTTTGGAGGGGGAAAGAAAAAGAGAAATGATGTAATTATGTTATAATCTCAAAAAAGTCTAAAATGCACAATATGATCTGCTAAGAGACAACCTTACTTTTGAATGCCAGTGTGTTTAAGACATAAAAGGAGCAAATGGACTCCCATGGAACTACAATGAAAAGCATAGCACAAAAGTCTCCTACGATTCCAAGTGTACGGGTTGTTCAGCCACTCTTCAGGGCCCACCTCACGCTCAAGGGTGGCTTTACCCACGTAAAACACGCTCCATGGGTTTTTTTAGATGCCTATTTTTTGATATAGTTTGGTGGGTTTGTTTGTTTTTGCCTTTTGTTTTGTTCTGCTTTTCACACACACACACACACACACACACACACACACACACACACACACACGAGAGAGAGAGAGAGAGAGAGAGAGAGAGAGAGAGAGAGAGAGAGAGAGAGAGAGAGAAGGAAGTTGAGTGTAGAGGGAGGATCTGGAAGGACTCTGAGAAGAATGAATGTGACCCAAATATATTTATGACAAATTTGGAAAATAATAAAAATGTTATAAAGGTAAATAAAATTGAGGAATAGTTTGCAAAATGCTTGCACCTGAGAGAATGAATGCATTTGCTCAGCTCACTGTCATGACTTTGGGTAAGTGTCACCTAAGGAGGCATGTGTCTAATGTTTGATCCTCAGGGTGGTGCTACAGGGGACTCATTAGACCTTTACCTAGGAAAGTGTCATGGGAGGCCCTTAGGCTATTGCAGACAAGCCCTCAAAGGGAGTTGGTGAAAACCAGGTCTGTCTTCTCCTGCTCTGCTTCCTAGCCCACGGTGGGAATAGATTAATCTGCTGTGCATTTTGTAATTACATGTTGCCCTCATGAAAAGCCCACAGTGGGGCTGTGAAATCTTGGGAAAGAACCTCCAAAATCATGAGTTAAAATAACCATTTTTGTTTGTATGCTAATTTTTGTTTGTATGCTAATTGCCTCATTATATCTGACACTTAGTAACCATAAGAAAGACTAGCTCCAGGAAGAAAAAAATAGACATCAAGTCTGGAGATATTGATAAAATAATCATTGTTATACTGTCTATAACATAACAATCCATACCCCCTCCCAAACCACATTACAAGTAGGGAATAATTGGGTGCAGTGGATGATTTGTACGCACAGGTCACCTTGCATTGGAGATAATGATAAAATAATAATTGTTCTACCGTCTGCAACATAGCTCATACCCCCTCCTAACAACTGGGTGTAGTGGACGACTCAGGCACACAGAAGGTCACCTTACACTGGAGATATTGAACAGTGTAGACAAAAGGATGATATGAAAGCAGAAACCTAAGGCATGCCTTTCGTGCGTATCATCTAATGTATCATGTACATATTGTTTTAAAGCTGACTGTGTGCTTTTGGAGACATGTGTGCTGTAATGTGCATCACGTTTGTGAGAGAATCCACAGACAATAGGCAACCTAGGAAGGATGTATGCCCACTCATTAATAGTCACTATTCATGACAGTCACACACGCACGATGGGTTATTTTAGAAATTTTATTTTATGGGAAACATACAGCTTTTATGTTTTAAAAATTGCTTGCTTAGGAAGAGAAATTATTCTCTGTTCTGAATACACTCTGAAGAAGAGGACTCTTCCTATTGTTAGGGACCTGAAAATTGTGAAACGGAACTATTGCTGACTACTTAGTGTTACATAACCCCAAACGATCTGCTGTGATAGCAATATCGCTTAGATACATTGTCATCCCAAGTCTTTCAAAAGTCATATGATTTTGACTTAGTATAATAGGCTCTGCATTTAGCTTAGATGAAATACAGGACAAAGAGCAAACAGTGGGGCACTTGACTTAAGATAGCATTCATTCCTTCCTGAATCTGAAAGTATACATTACACACTTTTTTGGGGATAAAATATGGCTAGGAGAGGTCACAGAACCAAATTATTAATCACTAAAATTCTTTTCCTTACCAAGTGTGAAAGAAGTGTTGTGATAAAATATTTTTATTTTTAAATCTTTGAAAACTCTTAAATATAGGGAAGAGTTCTGTTCCTTTACATATTTGGCATGGATTTTTCCATAGATAAATATTTCTATGTATTCAATACACGTTTTTCTGATTTTCCACTATGCCAGGCACTGTTTCATGCTTTAGGACCCACAGACACTGGATGCCATGCCAATGGGCTCCGGAGGCAGGGCCACATGGAACAAATGGCTGCATGAAGTATTTGGAGACACAGGAGGAAAGTGTCTCATGCAGGGGGACAGGGCATAGGAGGAGAGCCGCCACAGAAATGCTTCTGGAATTTGTTTTCAAGGGTTCCATGTGGTTTCCAAGCATGGAGCAGAATAAGCTGCATGACAGATGATGGCGATATGGTTTAGTATGATCAGATCATATGGTGGAGAGAGTGAAGAGATGGCCCAGGGGAGTCAAGAATCCAAGTCAAATCATGTAAAGCTTCATTATTGTAGCAAAGAGTCTCCAAGATAGACATTATTCTCCGCTTGGAGCATCCTACTCCCGATGTCCTTCCTCGGCACCTCCTACCCTTCCTGCTTAGTATAATAATCTCATCATTGAAGCCACTAATGTCTTAGCCAATGTATAAAATATTGTCATGTAAATCCTGACAAGTAGACCAAACTGCAGATACACTATGGGGAGATCAGAGATAACATTTTATCAATATATCCTTGATATAAAAAAAATGTAGGTGCAAGACTGGAACAATTAAATTTTCCTAGTACTTTCATTAAGTGGGTTATGATTGAATGGTTTTTAGAAGGACATTTGTTTCCCACCTGCTTTCCCCTTCAAAGATCTATTTTTCTTGGCAGCATCACACCCGGAGATCTGGCTTCATATGAAGTTTGCATTTCCATTAATTCTGAAAAAGAAAATACAGGCAAGTTTAACACATGCTTAAATGTTAGTTAGGGTTGCACATTTTATAGGTCTTAAGCACAGGTGTACTTGGTTTGCATTGGTCATTAAGTATGACACACTGTTATTTTAAGCAGCGATATTTTTTTTTCCTTGCTGAAAATAGGTTAAACGTGTATAGGAATGGTTTTGTATACTTTCTTTTGGTCGAGATTGTTGAAATGTTATAGAAATTAAGTCAGTCTCATCTTCGTGAATTTTAATTCAAAAGGGTTGCTTGTGGTATCATTTGTTCTATTCCTTAGAAAAATATAATTAATAACAGCTGTGCTATATAAATAAAGATAAGTAAACTCACCAGTGTATACTTGGAGAAGTCAAACTTAACGGTTTCAATAGGGACGATTGTGTCATTTTTTTCAACATGTGTTACCTTGCTGATGCATTGTGATGTCTCCTGGCAAGCATTCTAAGTGCTCTGTGGAGATGAAGTGCTGGGCACTATGGAGATGATAAAAAGTTACGAATTCACTCCTGGGAAGCAAGATGTGTTTTAAAATGTCACACACAGACAATCTCGTGCGAACTCCTCATTTCCCAGGTGAGAAAGCTTTAGCCCAAGAGGAGTGACTTAGGAAGAACTGGTTGTGACAGCAAAAGTGGAGAGCCCTAGTTGTCTCCAAATGGGGAACAACAGGGGCAAGTTTAAGTGTTTCTGCTCAGATGGAAAGGCATCCTGGGAAACCAGGAACCACACAGCACCTCAGAGGAGCCAAAGCCTCCTCAGCAGAGGCATTGCAGAGGAGGATATCCCCAGCTGAGCTGAGGAGCTCGGTGCCTCAGCCCCATTCCACTTCTACGATTCTTCTCTTCATTGCTTCTTGGCTTCTTCTGATGACAGAATCACACCAGGCACAAAATCTCATAAAAGAGATTTGTTGGAGGGACGAATTCAGGGGGAGGAGGGATGAATCCAGAGGTGGCTGGCAAAAGGGAATTGACCAAAGGACAGGGCTTATATAGGATTTCTCAGGGGTAGCTTTTCAGGGCAGAGATTTCCAGAGTGAGGGTTGGTGGGATTTCAAGCAGCCAACCCATGGGCCCAATGCAGGGAGAAAGGGAGGCGAACAAAGCCACCGATCCCTGAGCTCTTTAAGCTCAGGATGCTGAATCAGGAAGACAGTCAGTTTGAGGCTACCCTGAGTTACATGGTGACTTCTGAGTCAGTTTGAGCTACTTTATAGCAGTTGTAAACAAATAACATAAAAAAACAAAAACAAAAACAGAAGAAGGCCTATTAAAAATGTTGTCCATACTCAAAGGAGGAAATATGGAGACAAAGTGTGGAGCAGAGACTGAAGGAAAGGCCATCCAGAGACTGCCCCACCTGGGGACACATCCCATGTACAGTCCCCAAACCCAGATGCTGTTGTGGATGCCAAGAAGTGCTTGCCGACAGGAGCCTGATATAGCTGTCTCCTGAGAGGCTCTGCCAGAGCCTGACAAATACAGAGGCAGATGCTTGCAGCCAACCATTGGACTGAGCATTGGGTCCCCAATGAAGGAGTTAGAGAAAGGACTGAAGGAGCTAAATGGGTTTACAACCCCATACGAAGAACAATATCAACCAACCAACCCCCCCTGAGCTCCCAGTAACAAAACCACCAACCAAAGAGTACACATGAAGGGACCCATGGCTCCAGCCGCATATGTAGCAGAGGATCGCTTTGTCAGACATCAATGGGAGGAGAAGCCCTTGGTCCTGTGAAGGCTCAATGCCACAGTGTAGGGGAGTGTCAGGGCGGGGCGGCAGGAGTGGGTGGGTGGGTGGGTGGGGGAGCACCCTCATAGAAGCAGGGGGAGGGGGGATGGGATAGGGTGGTTGGAGGGGACCAGGAAAGGGGATAACATTTGAAATGTAAATAAAGAAAATATTCAATAAAAAAAAACTTTAAAAAATTAAAATAATAAAAATAAACATAAAATAAAAGAAGCTTCTGGAAGCACAAAGTAATGCATGGAATTGGGTTTTTGTTTTCTTTTCTCTTTTTCATAACTAAGAGGGCACTAATTAAAATACCATAGGTTCTGTTTAAGAGCAAGACTAAAATTATTGAATTGAAAAAATTAGGAGGAATGGTTTGGGAAACCATAAGGATTAAGCAGTAAGAGAGAACAAGTTGTCTATGTAAACATGGAGGTGACAAAGTAGCAAAACCAAAATCACATGCCTCTCCTTAGTGACTCTTATTCATCAGTCCAAACTAAAATCATGTGAGACAGTGTTAACAGACATGGCCTTTACCTTAACAATGCCACTAGTTTTCTGGTATTTCCAAGTTCAATTATACTGCTAAAGCGTGTTCTGCCTGGAGAAGTCTCCAGGGAAGGCAGGAGTGGGTGGGTGGGGGAACACTCTCATAGAGGCAGGGGGAGGGGGAGGGGATAGGGGGTTTCTGGAAGGGAGACCTGGAAAGGGGTTAACATTTGAAATGTAAATAAAGAAAATATCCAATAAAAGAAAGAAAAAAAAGAAGGAAGAGGAGGAGGAGGAAAAACTAAGAACCAGAACATTGTCTGGCATTCCTGACACTTCTGAAACTCCTGCATTCAGAGTTCTCACCCCAGGGCTCGAGAAAAATATGGAGATGCACCTGGGACCAAGGCCCATGGTCATGCTCTGTGGAACACACACTGTAAGGGAGACTCTGGTGGGTCAAGCTGAAGCTTTCTCTGCCCGGGGGATGATTGCTGTGGTTGAGCCGATCTTCAAGGAATATGGTGTGATCTTTGCCAATGGAGAATGCTGGAAGACCCTTTGGCAACTCTCTCTGGCCACCATGAGAGACTTTTGGGATGGGAAAGAGGAGTGAAGTGTGGAGGAGAGGATTCAGGAGGAAGCTCAATGTTTGTTGGAGGAACTGCGGAAATCCCAGGGAGCTCCCCTGGACCCCATCTTCCTCTTCCAGTGAATCATAGCCAACATCATCTCCTCCATTGTCTTTGGAGAGCCCTTTGACTACACCAACCGCCAGTTCCTGTGCCTGCTGGAGCTGTTCTATTAGACCTTTTCACTCATAAGCTCATTCTCCAGCCAGGTGTTTCAGCTCTTCTCTGCCATCCTGAAGTGCTTTCCTGGCACCCACAGGCAAATCTCCAAAAACCTGCAGGAAATCCTCAACTACATTGGCCATATGTGGAGAAGCACAGGACCACCTTGGACCCCAGCGCTCCACAAGACTTCATCCATATCTATCTTCTGGGCATGGAAAAGAAGTCTAACCACTACACGGAATTCCATTATCTCCCTGCTCTCTCTTTTCTTTGCTGGCACCAAGACCAGCAGCACCACACTCCTCTGTGGCTTCCTGCTCATGTTCAAGTACCCCCATATTGCAGAGAGAGTCCAAAAGGATCAAGTGATTGGTTCATACAACCCTTGATGACTGCACCAAAATGCCATACACTGATGATCCATGAGATTCAGATATTTTCAGATCTTGTCCGTATTGGAGTGCTACACAGAGTCACCGAAGACACCACATTCTGAGGGTACCTGCTCCCTAAGAACACTGAAGTATATCCCATCCTGAGTTTAGCTCTCCATGACCCACGGTACTTTGAACCAGACACCTTCAATCCTGAGCACTTCTTGGATGCCAATGGGGCACTGAGGAAAAGTGAAGCTTTTCTGCCCTTCTCCATAAGAAAGTACATTTGTCTTGGCAAAGGCATTGCCTGTAATGAATTGTTCCTTTTCTTCACCTCCATCCTCCATAACTTTTCTGTGGAAAACCATGTGGCTCCTAAGGACATTGACCTTACTCCCAAGGAAAGTGGTATTAGAAAGATACCCCCACCATGATTGGGCTGAGGCAGCTAGGTGTCCACCTTCTGTTGAGAATGGTTCTATCTTTGTGCCTCTGACAGAGCTGCTAGAAACCAGGCCATAGGTCACAGCTCACATCCTTCCTTCTATTCCAAAGTTCCAAAGTGTGTTCTTCCCTGTGAATGGACTGGAGAAATCAGTCAACTGTCTTTCTTGACATGTGAACAGAGACTTCTGGAAGCCACATCTCACGCTGAGTCACTTCCCTCTTCCTCCCAACAGCCAGTGTCCCCACTTATCAGCTCTACATGCTCTGTGATCTGTGCTAATGGACTCTATATAAGGTCTGAAAATTCTGTCTACAGACTTGCCTAGTATATACGGTTCAGGTAAACAGAATCACATAGTGTGTGGAAAAAAAACAAACAAAACTTTTGTCGAAGAACCTGCCCCAGCCATGCTTGGTGGGGCATCCAAAAGAAAGATATCCAATCGGAGGCTGGAAGAAAGCCATCCAAGCATCTTCTGCAGGTGTCACTACAATGGATGAATGTGTAATGGACAGATGGGAAAGAAGTATGTGGTAGAGAGATGGACATAAAGCGAAACAATAGGGTTCGTGCACTGTGAGGAAAGATGGAACTGGAAACTCGATGGAAGTGAGGAACAGGCCCATATGAGGAGGCTATGGTGATGTCCTGGCCTGGGCTGCTGCCAAGGGTCATGTCTGCATCCATGGTCCTGCTGCAGTTGGGGTCTGTGTGGCTGTCTGTGGCCTGAATTACCACTAAAGGCCAAGTAGATGTCCTTGGTCTGGTCTGCCACCTGGGACATGCTGGTCTAAGTGGTTTGTGCTGCTACTTGAGACAATGGGGACATGAAGACCCATGTGGCTGCTGGAGGCAGGTGTGGGGTATGTTCGGATCCATGGTCCTATGGCAGCCGAGGTCTGTGCTGATGTCCCAAGCTCTTATTATCACCAGAGGCCATGCAGGTGTCCCTGGTCTGGACTGCCACATGAGCCACTGTGCTGAGCTGGCCCCAACCCTTGCCTGGGCAGCATGCTAGAGCTGACCCTGATTTGTGGGGTGGTGGCTGCACTTAAGGGCTTTCACTCATTTTGCCTATTCTATCACTGTTTAGACCTGATGTAGTAGAAGTAAAAGAAGTCTTACACATAAGGGAATGTAGGCACAGGAAAAGATTTTCTGAATGGGAATCCCAGGGCTTGGTAAATAATATGAACAATGGGCAAATAAGACTAAAAAGCTTCTGCACAGCAAAAAGAAATGTCAGTTAGAGGAGTCAGTCACAAGATGGGAGAAAACTTTGCCAGCTACACACCTGAAATGGGATTTTTATTTAGGATATACCAAGAGTTCAGAAAACTAAAGAAATTAAACAATCCAATTAATAGGTAGACTGATAAAATGACCACAGTTCTCAAAAGATGAAATACAAAAGAACATGAAAAAATGTTCCACCCAAATAATGTCCAAAGAAATGCAAATCAAAGCTACAGATAGATCTTATCTATGGTTATCTTATCAGAGCTACAATGGTGATGATTAAGAGAGGAAGGGAAGACGATACAGATGGAGAGAGGAGGGACAAATAACACTAAGGATATTTGAAAAAGCCATAGAGAATCATAACCTTAGTGCACGCAACTTCCTAGACAATGTAGGCTATCGCTGTTGTCCCTGATTGCTTCCCAGGATCTTGAAGGTAAATCCTAATTGCTGAAGACATCAAGCACTTCAGATTCAGGATTCAGAGGAATCAAGCTGGATCTGGCTTGAAAACCTCTTTCCTGGGGATTCTTTCACTGTATTCAAAGGTGCTATGCAAACTGCTAATAGTAATGGATAGATACACATTTTTTTTTTTTTTGTGCTGACTACAAGTCACAGCAATGGCCAACATGCCAATATCCCAAAATGTGCAATAGTGGCACTTATACCTTAGTAGGAACCAACAGGTGTATCATGGGACTTAAGGCATCCTCATAGAAAAGAATTCATATTTGATATTGCAAACTTAGCCAACTCTACATTTTTAGTGAACTCACTATATTAGAGGAGAGGCTGCTACCTCCACTTTTCTAAATCTGTATAATTCCCAATCATATTCTAAATATTTATTCTTATATATACAAATAACTATAGGAATCACTCATCCTCAAGGATGCTTCTTTTTGCAGCAGACAATGACCAATGTAGACAATATCCTACATTGTTTGGGAAGTTGCTTGTACTAACCTGACCAATGGCTCAAAGGAAGTTTTCATACCCGATATAGTGGTTTTGTTTAGTCTATAGCTCGAAGAAAGCATTATCACCCCAACTGGTATAATTTCATTCAAACTATACATACACATATATCCTTACTTGTATGTAGTATATATTACTATAGATAAGATAATGAGCATCAAGATGAAGAGAAAACTGAGTGTGTGGTGCCCAGCCTCAACTGATATTTCCACAACTCCTATAGGCTCAGGGAACATGGTAGAAGAAGTGGTGGAAAAATTGTCAGAGCCAGAGGACCAAAATATTTGCTGCACTCCTGTTTTCTGCCAAAGTGCAGCCTCAGCTTAGAAAGGGGTTTCTGAGGAAGGGGTGTTTAGGAGCAGTGGAAGAAGTAACTTGAAGTCAATCCTTGGTACAAGCTGACAGCTCTGAGTTTTGTTCGAAACAACTCTCCAGAGATCTTCAGACAGCTCAACTCTTGCATACCAAAGCCTAGTCTTTTATTTGCATATCAGTTCAATAATCAACCTCAGGCTCCCTTTTGATTATCCCCAAAATCATTATTTCAGCCCCTTGATTATTAGAAAAGACAGCAAGTAAATTTTTTTTAACATAGCAATTGAATTTAGAGATCTGTCTGTCTTTGTAAACATAGACAATAAGCTAGCTGTATGGGATCTGGCTCTGAAATCACCACTCCCATCATGTCTGGGCATAAACTTGCTCTATCCCAGGCTAACCTTGAACTCAGAATCTGCCTGTCTTTTAAAGCACTAACAATAAGCTAGCTGGATGGGATCTTGCCCTGTGATCACCACTCCCTATTTCTCTTTATCTTCTTTTTTAACATCTTTCTGACAAGCTGGCTCATAGTGCAGATGCCTCTATTTTTTTTTAGGTCTGTGAATCCCTTTGTACAATTCATATTGCATCCTTACATTTTGTATAGTTGAGAAATCATACATTCTGAACTCATGTTTTCAGAGTTCTTTCCCACAGCCTTGAAGGCTGTCCTAAAGTTCACAATGTCCATTTTGCTAAGGACATTAGACACACCCTCGCCTCCCAGACTCTTGTTGTTTCTAATTATCATAGAGTTATTCACTTTTACAGGGAGAACATTCCCCAATAATCTTGTCAGGGAGAATATTTCCCAAAGAAGGAACACAAAGTAAATTATGTAAATTATTATACAAACAAGCCTTATGCCTAGTAACTGTCAACACTAGGAGAGGTCCATGTCCTGCTGGTTCTGCTCCAGGGGCTGGAACTGTGTCCCACTGTCTCTTCTGCAGTGGCCATGTAGGACTTGGGAGTTTTCTAGATATAATAGACAAAACTACACCTATGAAATCTTAGCTGACAATATGTCTGTCCAATCAAGAACTGGATAATTTTAACATTTGTCAATATACCAACACAGGTGAGGAAAATTTCATGAGGCCCCATTCATAGATAAAGAACTATAGGAAATTAATGGCTGTTAAGAGGAGGAGAATTAATCTTTTCCTGGAATGAGTCCCTTAGTTGGTTATGTAATACCAAGTGGTCATCCCTAAAAAAGATATACATGTGAGGAACACTAAGTAGATTCAGCAAATTGTATTTATATTTTTGTAATATATGCATACATTCAGCAATAATAATCAGAGAGGCCATGGATTTGAGAGAGAGTGGGTGAGATTGGAGGGATAAGAGGGAGGAAGGAATGACGTGAATACAGTACACATGTATAAATTTAAAAAATAAATTTGAACAAAGGGAGCATTGAAAAACATGAAAAAAACAAAACAAAACAAAGAATGTGCTGTCAAGGGTGTGGATGAAAAGGAGTGCATACATACTGCTGGTGCATGGAACTGCAAGAGTCCAGCACCATGAATGCTAATATGGAGGCTTTTCAAAAAACATAAAATAAGTCTACTATATGACCCAGGTAGATGGCTGTGGGCATTTAGTTAGAGGAATACTGTCAAAGCATCACAGAGACATTTACATATTAGTGTTTATTATAATGTCATCCACAGTAGCTATGTTAAAGAACCAGGCTTCATGTACAAAGACTGTAGTGGATGAAGACAATAGGAGATGTATGTATAATTTTCCAATTATAAAGAAGAAATCAGTTATATATGTATACCTATATGTAGGAAAATGGACATAACTAGAGATATTAAGCTAGAAATATAAGTATGATCCCTCATCTTGGCTTCCTAGTTTTTACAGAGCTTTATAAAATTATGTCTGTATTTATGACATGAAAAGCAAAATTGTCTAGGGTAACAAAAGAGAGTAATGGGAGGAATCAAGAAAGAAGAGGGCTGGGAACATAAAGGAGAATCTGGTTAATGTACAATATATGGTTGTATTTTAAAAATAATTTAAAATAGTAATATGAGGTTTAAAATCTTCATTATTGTACTTTATGTGTTCATGAAGTTGGTTTAATAGACTATAAGTACTATTTTTTTAAGGCATAAAATATGATGCTTATTCTAATGTCAGTGAACTTGAAGTGACAAATATATATACCCTTTAAATCTACTTATTCCTATTAGTCATCTTGGCTTGTTATAACAAATACCACAGACTTGATAAGTTTCACACTAGTAATTTATTTCCTTACTGTTCTAGCATCTGGAAATTTACCTCAAATGTTGGCAAATTTGATTTCTCTAGTGGCAGCCCTCGTTGGCTTACAAAAGATTTTCTTTTCATTGGATGCTCAAATGGCCTTTCTTCTGAGTGCATGACCATGCCCAGTTTCTCTTGCTTTTCTTGGAAAAAAATAATATTGGATATGACCCACCTTTATCATACTATCTTAATAACGTTCTTTAAGGCCCTAACAAAAATCACAGTAAAACTAGAGGCTCAGGTTTCCACATATGAATTTGGGAGGCCATGATTGAGTCCATTTAATAATCCTGCTTGTTTTTATCCTGACCCCTTGCTCTTCCTTAAGCTTTTACCACAAATGCCGGCACAGCAGGCATCTCCTGCCACAGGGTAGAAAAATATTTGACTAAAGATAGCAGAGAAAGAAATTAAACAAGACTTGCAGGTGGAATTAAAATTAGTGAGCTGAATGACTAATGAAAATGGAACAATTGAAGGTTAAATAAATTTCAAGAGAATTAAGTAGCACGTTTCAGTTGATTATATCAAGCTCACTATTCTTCCAGAATACCTGGAAATAAGTTCAGTGAGTTCAAATATAAAAGCTGCACATTTTAAATTCAGCTTCTTCCAGGCTAGTTAGATCATAAAGTAAATAGTCCCTCTACATGATTTAAAACATCCTTGATACCAGATGATCTCACTGTCCTCATACAAAACCTTCAGACAGGTTGTTTTTGCTTCTTTTAAAAGATAAAAGTAGAGGACAATGAAAGAAAGGAAGTCTTTGGATTAGATTAACTTTGGAGTGTGAGTGTCCTTTAACAATGTTTTTTATAAGTTTAAAGATAGAAAGAAAGAAAGATGGAAGGAAGGAAAGAAGGAGTAAAGAGAAGCATACAATGTGGTTCTGTGTACAGAAACAGTAAATCAACACATCCATGAATTAGCCAAAGTGTTCATGAATAAATCCCAGAATTGGTAGAATTGAATGGTAATAAATGAAGCATAGCCAAATAGTAGTAAATGAATTATTTAATGAATCATAGGATGTTGATCAAATATTTAAAGATTAATTTGTGTAAGATCTAAAAATTGATCATAAGTGTAATGGCAAAATATAAAATAAAACATGGAACTGTTCTATAGAAAGGTTTCTGAGCACAAAAACTAAAGGAAAAATTCATAAGAAAAATATTAATAAATATCACTTTATGAAAGTAAAGATCTAGAAAGTTTCTAGATCAAATACCAGTGTTAAGAACCAGAGTCTAAAATTGAAACAGTTTTCTTCATTTATATCCAATATTGAATAAAATCATATTGAAAAAATCGGCTCAGGAACTTTGGAAAATTCCACCAAACCCCTCCCCTCCTAGAAGAGAAAGGTCACAGAGCTCAGAGCTAGGCACCTCTCCCTTCTGGAAGAGAGAGGCTAATTACATTCCTCAGACCACAGATGGAGGACTGACCATCCTGCCACCTGCGGGTAGGGGAGGCACCCAAAACAGGTAGACACAGAACACAGGGCAGACCAACCGTTGGTCACCTACAGACAAGGGGAGTCTTGGCCACCTTATTCCCTAAGGATCAATCAGTTTAAAAGTCACACTGCTTTGCCAATAACATTGTACCTAGTGACTGTTGCTCTAAAAACTGTATAAAGACTTTCCAAATGGGCTGCTGGGGGTCGCAACCTCTCCTTCGGGTGTGGGGCGACCCCAATGCATTGGAAGAATAAATTCCTCTTGCTGTTGAATCGATTCCCAACTCTGGAGTATTCACTTGGGGGTCTCCAGGAAGCTAAGGCTCCTGAGAGTCTTACAATATAGATTTACAGTTTATGAAACAGGAAGTCCATAAGGACAGTCAGAAAGTAAATATGATAGGAGTTAAATTTGTATGCTATGAAGCAAAAAGATTATGGATAACAGACAAAATAGAAGTGTGACAGCAGAGACACTTGTTGATTAATTCTTTAGGCTTCCAAGGCTGAGTACTCTGGAAATGAGACTAGGTTGGTACTAAAAACAGCAAGAAGCAGTTAGCTGCACATGGTGGGGGTATATGTTTGTAAATTAGTAATTTATATATTAGAATGACTGAGGCAGGAAGATTTTAAGGTCAAGGCCAGTCTGAGCTGTGAAAGCTCCTATCCCCCAAATTTCCAGTCAGAGACACTTCAACTATAAGCACAATCATGCTAAAAACAGGCAGGTTAAGGAGATGTATATACTAAGTATTAAAAATTAAAAGGAAACAGAAACATGTCTTATTCCTTGCATGTCAGGTGGAAGAATTTGAGTAGAATACATTCCACTACCCCTTTCCTCCACTGAGAAGCAATGTAAAACCAACAAGGAAATCCAGACATATTTACATCATCGGCTCAGTACTACCAACATCAGCAACAACAAAATCTGCTCTCCTTGTTTCTCTCCACGGAAGCCTGCAGTTGAGACAGTATGTGCAGAAAGGTTCCTATAATTACTTAATTGTATTCTAGCCACTTAATAGACAACTAAGGAGAGCTAAGCATCTAGAGAAAATGTGAATATTAAACAGGGGGCAGGAGGAGAGACACTCAAAGATGACCTGGTGGATACAAGAACATGCACACTCAAAGATTATAAAAATAAACACTTAGAAAGCCTTTCAGAGTAAAAAGAAATATGGTCCATAAGAAACATCATTATACTTAAAGAAAAAAGAGAAGTCTGCTAAAAGAAACAAGGCTGGTGAGATGGCTTTGCAGGTAAGAGGGTTTTCAGTGCTTGCAGAGGATCTGAGGTTGGTTCCTGACACCCACTGCTAGCCTGTAGCAGTAGCTCCAGAGGCCTGGACACCCACTTCTGAATTCCACATGCAAATGTATACACACACACACACAAAATTTAAAAACTAGATTTTAAACAAAGAATAAAAGGAAATGCAGTATTAAAGATGGAACACAATAAAAGAAAGATAATGATTAGAATTTATTTCCAAAATAAAAAAAATTCTAGTAAGAAAATTTTAAAGTAAAATTTTAAAATTATACAGTATCTTTTGTTATTTATAAAATAAGTATGAAAGTAAAGAAAGACCAAATAGAAAAGGGTCAGAAAAATAAACAAAAAATAAATTAATAAAAATTTCCCTGAAGGATAAGTCCAGTGAGCATTCAGTATCTGGCTAAAAATAGAACCCTAAGGTACAACTTAATTAAATTCTCTGTGGACTAGCAGGAACCCCTAAAGCTTTCTTTATGGAAAGAGATTATATTCAGAGAACAAGGCATTGAAAAGAGAGAGATTCTCAGCAGTAACAACTTTGGCTAAAAGAAAATCCAGCGAAGGCATCAAAATCCTAAAAAACCATCAAGGGGACTTCCAGTCTGGGCCTGTGCCCTGAGCAGACCTTGGGTGCAAACTCCTCAGCCAGTCCCACAACACCCAGAGGAAGCTCCACTCCCAGGTACTCTAACATACCCAGGATCACAGATTCACAGGATCCCAGGAGCTTGGTCACACCAGGATCTCAAGGTTGCAGAGGCAGCTTGACTCCCAGAAGCTCAGTCACACCCAGGATCTCAGGATCACAGGATCCCCAAATCACAGTATCCCAAAGACAGCTGGTCTCTGAAAAGCTGTGACACAACCAGGATCACAGGAAGGACAGGCTCCAGTCTGATAAAGGAAGGGCAGGTAGCACTAGAGATAACCAGATGGCAGGAGGCAGGCACAAGCACATAAGCAACAGAAACCAAGGTTACTTGGCATCATCAGAACCCAATTCTCCCACCATAGCAAATCCTGGAAACACTATCACCCGGAAAAGCAAGATTTGATCTAAAATCACTTCTCATGATTATGATAGAGGACTTTCAAAATGTCATAAATAATTCCCTTAAGGAAATACAGGAGAACACAGGTAAACAGCTAGAAGCTCTTAAAGAGGAAACGCAAAAATCTTGTAAAGAATTACAGGAAAACACAACCAAACAGGTGAAGGAAGTGAACAAAACCATCCAGAATCTAAAACAATAAAGAAATCACAAAGGGAAACAACCCAGGGGATTGAAAACCTAGGAAAGAGATCAGGAGTCATAGATGCAAGCATCACCAACAGAATAAAAGAAATAGAAGAGAGAATCTCAGGTGCAGAAGATACCATAGAAAACATTGACAGAACAGTCAAAGAAAATGCAAAATGGAAAATGCTCCTACTCCAAAACATCTAGGAAATCCAGGACACAATGAGAAGGCCAAACCTAAGGATAATAGGTATAAAAGAGATCGAAGATTCCCAAATTAAAGGGCCAGTAAATATCTTCAACAAAATTATAGGAGAAAACTTCCCTAACCTAAAGAAGGAGATGTCCATGAATGTACAGGAAGGCTACAGAACTCCATATAAACTGGACCAGAAAAGAAATTCCTCCAGCCATATAATAATCAAAATACCAAATGTACTAAACAAAGAAAGACTATTAAAAGCTGTAAGGGAAAAAGGTCAAGTAACATATAAAGGCAAACCTATCAGAATTACACCAGACTTCTCACCAGAGACTATGAAAGCTAGAAGATCCTGGGCAGATGTCATACAGACCCTAAGAGAACACAATTGCCAGCCCAGGCTGCTATACCCAGCAAAACTCTCAATTACCATAGATGGAGAAAACAAGATATTCCATGACAAAACCAAATTTACACAATATCTTTCCTCAAATCCAGCCCTACAAAGGACAATAGATGGAAAACACCAACACAAGGAGGGAAACTACACCCTATAAAAAGAAAGAAAGTAATCGTTCAACAAACCAAAAAGAAGATAGCCACATAAACATAAAAATTACATCAAAAATAACAGGAAGCAACAATCACTTTTCTTTAGTATCTCTTAACATCTATGGACTCAATTCCCTAATAAAAATCCATAGACTAAGAGATTGGATACATAAACAGGACCCAGCATTTTGCTGCATACAGGAAATGCACCTCAGTCAAAGACAGACACTACCTCAAAGTAAAGGGTTGGAAAACAAATTTCCAAGCAAATGGTCCCAAGAAACAAGCTGGAGTAGCCATTCTAATATTGAATAAAATCAACTGTCTACCAAAAGTTATCAAAAAACATAAGGAAGGACACTTCGTCATTTCGTGCTAGTCAAATAGAAATATTTAAGGGGTAACTTCAGCAAGTATTATAGGTATCTGATGAATCTCAGTGTAATGACCTTGGGAAATGCAAAGGAATGTTGCTCCTTCCTCCGAGTGAAGCTAACATGTCTTCAATGGAGAACATTGGAGGGATTTGAATTTTATGTTCACATTAGGGAAATGTGTCCTGTATATTTTAGAAGACTAATATTTATTTTCTCTGAATTTATTCAGGAGTTGTCAACTTATTTCTAGTTGAGTGTGAAAGTAGTAAGGTTTTCAAAGCCTACTGAAAACAAATAACATTTAACCTGTGACTTATGAGATTAGATTGTGTGCTATTTTAACTGAAGTCAACTTTCCTTTGTCATTTCAAAGGAGAAAAATGCATAAAACTATAAGAGTTGATCTGTCAGAAATAATTTTCAGTTGCATAATGTTTTTACAAAGTGGTTTAATTTAAATTATATTTATAATGTAAAATTATAAGATGATGATAATATTGGCTTCTAAAGTTTTAATCTAGAAAATAGCATTTTAATTATTATAGAAATGTCTACCAGTAATTTCATAATTTATTACATAATTTTGACATGTTTCTCATAATTCACCATTGTATATAATACTGTGATAGATATCCCACAGTACATACATATTTCTGTCAACATAAATTCCAACATAAGTTTACTAGATAAAATTTTATGCAAAATTTAAAAAAATTGATAAGCTTGCCAACCTTATTCATAGCTTCAACTCTTCCCATTGATACTCTGTACTCATAAAACAACTGAGAGTTTTACCAACCTTAGGCTAGAGAGCATCAATCAGTAAAAAGTTATCAATTTGTCAACAGGAATGTAATTACCATTAGAATGCTTTAAGCAAAAAAAATTAAGCATCTTATGTTTAGCAGATTATATTGTAACCTCAGACAACTAGATGAAGAAAAAAACTTTCACACTCAGCTGAGATCTAGTTCAGAGATCACTGACTTTGACTGTTTTTTGTTGTTGCTCTGAATTTTTTGTTTGGTTTTTCTTTTTGATTTTGGTTTTTGTTTTGTTTTTGCTAAATCTAATGGATAGTTTTCACCTGAACTCAATAAAGCTACTCTTAAAAGGGGGGAAAAAAGCCATCAAGGGAGCACTTATAGTCTGTGGGGAAGAATTTGGGGAGTTTCCTTCATTTCATTAATCAATTCAAGGCTTCAGTATCTTCTTTTAAAAATATTCTCCCTTGATTCTTGAGAATTTTATATATGTCTACAGTAAAATGTGATCATTTCCAGTCCCCACATTCCTCCTGCAACTGCCCTCTCTGCCCCTACGTACCACACCAAGTGATTTGTGGATAGTGTGGCCACTGGTAGGCTTCTCATGCTCTAATGGATTCCCCACACTCATACAGATGTGTAGCACTAACTTGACTAGGTAATTTTAAAAAATCAGATTGCAGCTGATTGGAGGATCTAGGACTCTCTTGGCATATTAAAATAATGGATATTCATATTTTTCACATATATGGAGAAATTTTCAAACTATCTGGTGACTTAGACCTAATAGAGAAGTAAATAAGCAAAAAAGCAACAAATAACTAACTCCAGAAGAAACAAAAATGTTTAGAAAAGATTAACAATAATCATAGATTTATACCTACATATGGCTTAGCTATGCACACCATCACACGCGTGTGGCAATATAGATCCTAAATGTTGACCTGTATAACATTGTCATTGGGTTGGTATGGACAGAAAAGTAACACAGGCTGGCAGGATGTGTTTGATAAGAACAAAATACTTACATTCATTGTAGACAGTCCGAAGGTAACAACTGATATTAAAAAGCACGATGTGTTAACATAAGTACTTAGTATTGTGTACACACGTGAAAACAAATTGTGTACACACGTAAAAACAAATTCTAGAACTGTTAGGGATTACTAAATGGTCACAGAGGGAGGCAGAGAGAAGAGGTCTAACCAACAAGAAGGATACTCACTGAGCTTCTTTAAACAATTAAAATATAATTTACATAAAAATATAAAAGATGACTAAAACTCAACAGAAATTCTGGAAATCAGAAAGCAACAGAAATAGAAAACCACTTAAAAACAAGAATTCCTCAAGGCTAATCTTGTACCTATATGAACAGTGCTTCAATGTAAAAGCCACTGAAACTCTGTTTACAAAGGGAGCAACCCAAGGAGAGAGACTCTGTGGACCAAGGTGGCAACACAAATTCAGTTTTAAAAGTTGTACAAGTTGAGGGCCCCACAGCTAATAAGCGCCGGGACAAAGATCCCTCGCCGGAGATTGCAAGACCCAGCAGAGGGCCAAAGACACGCCCCACAGCTCACCAGGCCACAGAGACTGACCGCCAGCAGCTTCCAGCGACGGCCGGAAACCTCAGCTTGGGCCACAGGGCCCCACAGCTAATCTGCGCCGGGACAAAGATCCCTCGCCGGAGATCGC
>CM052702.1:31532424-31550252 GCA_028551405.1 Uromys caudimaculatus | reverse complement strand
GGAATCATCGGAAATGTAAATAAAATATCAAAAAATAAATAAATAAAAAAAAAAATAAATAAAAAAAAATAAATTTAAGTACTAATACATGAACACATCATCTTGAAGGATTCATTATGGACAATATCTTACACATTAACATCATTTTAAAAAATTTCATCAAATTACTTTTCAGATTAAATGGACGCAGATCTCCTACAATTTAATTCTTTGCTCTCAAGCTATAGATTCTCTTTACCTTTATGTGGCACCTGGTCTGTGGTAGTTTGAAAAAAGATGACCCCCCCAAAAAAAAAAAAAAAAAGTTGTACAAGTTATAACAGAAATTAGATTAGATACCAAATTGGAAATTATCGATAGGGTAATAATTCCACTGGGATGGTTCTGTGTGACCTTTATTAAAACTATGACATTATCCCTTCCACAAGGCATTTACTGATATTTATAAAGAATTTCTTATCCTATTTAATTCATAACTCATTTTCTGGGACTCTTTCCAAAGGAAATAAAATCAGAATTGTAAATAAAATTTTGTGCCTTGGGAACTTGTGCTTGTGTTAGTGCTTCTTGGTCTGGGTGCTGACAGCATTGTACGTTGTTGTGATTGTTTCTTAGACTGTAGAATAATGATTTGTGTGCTATTCTAGATGTAAATTGTTGATGTAAAATGAAATAGGGAGAAAAAATGGTCAAACAGTTAAAAGCATACTTTTATTAAAAAATCTGTAATAAAGTAAAAATGTCCATAAGTGGGAAAGCAGGCCTGTAAGAGCCTGTATGAACCTGTTTTCACATGGGGAACTGTGTAGAGACTCAGAGCCTTCATTGTGTATTATAGAAGTGTATGGCATTTATTTTGCCATAGCATTTCAAATAATGACATTGAGAAAATGATGTTTGTGTAGTAAGTGTGGGCAATACTATTTCAAAACTGTATATTTTTCCCCATGGAAGATATGCTTCATTTGCTTCGGTGAGAGTCCTCTCTGTAGATGTGTGTTCATCTACATGAGGCTGTAATGCTGCTTCTAACTGGGCCTGCTGAACACATACATGTAATGAGACTGTAGTGGAGTTCAGTCATTTCATTATATCATCAGAACAAATCCATTTAAAAAACATTGCCTTCTTCTACATTGGAATCCAGCAATATGAAACACAGAAGCAAACAAACTTTGAGTCAAGTGTTACAGAACTAAAATTTAAACAGACTCAAAAATGTCAGCAACAACCATTAAAAATCCATGAGACTGTTATCTCGTGATAACAGAAGTTTGTGAACCTGGTCCAAGGTGTAATGGCAAAAATTCCTCAGAAATCATTTTATATGTTCAGTATGGCAAAATGCATAAAGAATCCTTATGTTTGTTTATTTTTGCAAAAAGACTCTCAAATATACATAAATAAACAATGTTACAAAGAAATTTGCTTTTGAAATAAAGCAGAGAAAGCAAGCTTCCTTGAGAGCTGTGGACATAATATAAAGTCACAGTAACTGATGTGCTATGACCCTGTAACTGGAAGCCAGGCCTGCTGAACAGAAAAAAGTTCCGGGTCAGTTCTTTCACGTCTATAAGGAGAACTTAGTACCAATGGCATTAAGCTTTGGAAGTCAGATACCACTGCAGAGACGCATTTGGGGCGGTCCATCACGTTATGCATCCTAGTGTCTCACCTGAGAAGTACACACAGAAAGCTAATCACATGCTCAAGTCTGGGAGCATCCATAGCTATGGGCAAACATTCTGGAATTTGGCAGTATCAGAATTGTAAATTCTATTCAGCAAAAGGCATCAAAGGGATAAAACAGGAAATGGGTATCAGAACAGGACTTTGCAATCTCAAAAACTGGAGACCATTCAAAGGTAAATCCATGTTTTTTTTCCTTTGTAGCCCACACTGGCCTTGAACTCATGATTTTCTGCCTTCAGTCATGCTAGTACCACTGACCCTAGTACACTGTTTTTCTTCCTTCCTGAAGTTGTGAGGATGAAAGATGGTAATTTGTGTATAGTTTTTGAGTTATGCCCTTAGTCTGAAACCAAATGAGACTCATGGTTCAGTCCAAGGCTTTGCATCAAAACAACAAGAAAGGGGGAAATACTCAAGAAAATACAGGGAAAAGAATAGTAAAATATATTTTTCCTCATGAGAAAGTAGATAGATGCATTTTAATTTACAAGATCCCTTTTTTATAACCACTAGACTGGCAAAAGGTAAGTGTTTACAATATCTACCACGGGAAAATACCTACAGAAATAAATGTTTCTACTTCTTCTGATGGGAGCTCTGGTGGACAAGTTTGACAGCATTTAATAAAAATGTGCACCTGCCTTCTGCCACAGCAATTCCACGCCTCTGTAAGTATCCCAGGGAACTCACTCACAGGGGAACAGAAGAGGAGGTCAGGAGAAGGTGGGGGCAAACCTGATTTCAGTCCCTGGAGAACGAATGTTTGAGTGGAAAGTGATCTTTGCATGGCTGACACTTAGCTGTAGCCAAGAGCTAAAATTGACCAGAGGAATACATAGAAACCAAGTACGACACATGGCCCAATGCCATATCTGAAAACTCCAACGAAAGACTCAGTAAGCCACTGTGACTCTTTCTGGAATATGCATACACTTAATGACTACTCATACAGTTTTGTGTTAATAAGACACAGTATGAGACATGGCTGTGATTGTGGCTCTTGAGAGTAGCACAGAAGATGGAAGGAAGAAAATCAATGCAGCACAATGGAGTTATTTTCTGAGTGTTCTGCTTTACTATGTCAGTTGCTAGTACACCATATTGCCATGAAGTTTTCATAATATTTTAGGATTGTTAACTTAAGTAATTCCGTGTGTGTGTGTGTGTGTGTGTGTGTGTGTGTGTGTGTGTGTGCATGTGTGTGTAAAAGGCCATTAGTTCCTCTAGTTAGAGCTGAAATTACAAATAGTTGTGGGTTGCCTAACAATGATTAAAATGTATTATGTTTGGTTTCAGACCTCAGACAAGGGACTGAGGTGCATATTTTACATACCAAAGCAGACCTGGCTTTCAGGTTCTCCCAGAATCCCTCAGTCCCTACCTGCCATACCCTGACCCAACCCTGAACTTTCCAACCCAGGGGCTGGGCTGTCCATCTCCCAGAGGTTCCTCCTTATATACTCCAGACATTTTTGTCTCTCTTTCTCTTCTCCTCTTCTCACTTTGTGGGAGTGCATCCTTCTCTCCTTCTGTCTCCCTCCTCTAACGCCCCCCCCCCCTTTCCCCATATCAACTTCCCTGGCCTTGGTCCTTGGGGCCAGTGCCCACCTAAGAACAGCTTCCCAATAATCCTGTCTTTAATATAATCCAATCTGATTTAACTTGGATCATTTCACCACCAGCAGAGAAACAACCTATCATACATTTCACAATCTGACTCAAAAAAATGAGATGACACCAACTTACAGAGCTGGCCACCGGCTAAGATGTAGAGCTTTGAGTGACTGGCTAGTGACCTATGCAAGCATCATGGGTGTGCTTGAATCCCAGCTCCACCATATTATAGCTTCTTGGGCAAATTATTTAACCTTCTTAAATCTCAGATTGCTCCTTTGCAAAAATGAAATTAATAATAACTTATCCTCCCAGATAGTTTAACTATTATTTTAGACAGTTCATGAAAAGCTATAATTGCCTATATTTAGGCAGCTAATGTCAGATGTGAATAACAATTATTGCCATCAATCTTTCTAGGACAGAGTGGCATCTCAAAGCCTCCCTTTGCTTCTCTTTCTTTCATGTTTGCAAGCGCTAACTTTTTATATTTCTATTGTGTCCTTTGGCAAAAATATCGATGCTTTTTATATTTCTCTCATGAACAACGCATCTCTAAAATGTAGAAGAGAGTAGTGTGGGTCTCCTCTTCCACACGTTCCATGAGGGCAAGGGGAACAAAGGTGCAGGGCAGGGTTCCTGGAGAGTACGACAGAAGGACTGCCTTTTGGGATCAGCTTCAGTGAAGCAAGTCCACTTTATTTGGGGTGAACAAGGGCTATATAGCTTTTGGGAAGAGAGTTGGAGTTTCCAGGGTGGGTACTGGGAATGTCACATTTGCATGGAGAGGCATTCCAGCAATTCCAGATACTTGCTGAACAGGTTCTTACTGGGAGAAAGGAAGTTGAACCTGTAATCTCTCCAAGTTCTACAGTGACATTCCTCAGGTAGAGGATGTGGGGTTCCCCAGATACCAGATAAGGTCAGGCAGGGAAGAGGGAGCTTCAATGGGAAAGGGAGCTCAGAGGAGCTGTCTGGACAGCGTGGGTGGGTGGCAACCTTAAATAGCAGGGTTTAGCAACAGAGTGGTTGGATAAATAGAGGTTCCCGGAATTCATTTCCACCATTAAAAAGCCCAGCAGCCTGGGGCTCGGGGGACAGTATCACTCTGAATAAATGACCCTTAGAGAATGTTGGACCTCAGCAAGGAAGAGACTGAAACCTTATGAGAAACCTGGGGTTGAATCATAAAGGAAAGGAAAGAACACAGAACTCAGTGACTTTATCTCTGGTCTCTCAGCAGACAAGGACTCCCTTTGTCAGTAGAATCCAGCTGGGGAAGGAAGCAATGTGTCATCTGCTTTGGAGAAAGAACCTGCACTGTCTTTTCACCATTCTCTGAAACCTAAGTTTCTTCGATGAGACAACATATTGAGAAGCCTCTTTTGTCCAACTTCATGTTCTTTTGAGAATTAAAAAATCTATGTGTCTCCATTCTTGTGATCCCAGAGACAGTTTGCCACAGTATGCAGAGGACTGTAGCCTCACAATCTAACTCGGCTCAATAGAGACATTGTTATTCAAGCATCCAAACCCATGTCATGCTGCAAAAAACAAGGTATAGGTATTTTAGCACACAAGAGGCTGAAGGATGCTATACTCAACAAAAGAAAGGTGAAGAGAATTATGCTCTGGGATCTAGAGTGCAGCCAGACGCATGAGAGATTCTAACACCGCTAGGACTGGGGGTAGGTTCAGCAGACCAGGCATCTCTAGCACATGTCATGCTTTATTGCTGATACTTTCACTCGTGGGCAGGGGCATGGAGTCCCTTACCATCTACTGAACATGGAGCAAGGAGTATAGTTCCCTATTGTTATGGTGCCTTACTCTGTACGTGGGAATATACCACTGTTAGAACTGAAAGTGTGCATTTGGGGGAGTGATGAGCCTCGCCACCCATGTGGATTTGTAGGTTTGTTTTGCTCCTGGATTGGAACACACATAGGTTACATGACTAGTCAGACTTAGGTAAGATAGTTCGGAAACTCCACCACTCTGAGATCAGCCAGTATCAGACACCCTTTCCAGTGTTTGTCTCTGTTCATATGTAGGGAAACAATGCCCACCAGTTGGCATAACTCTCACTGCTGACTGCCATTGCTAGAATATAGCAATATAGAGCATACTCACTGTATACCCTACACTGGTTTTAAGGCGTACCACGCTTGCCTAGAGTAGCCCATCCTAATGGAAGACAGGGACAAATTATCTATTCTGCTTTCCATGGCATGCTCTGTGCCTAAAACTATTAATTAAAGTTTCAGAATCTATAGAGAGACTATTATGATGCCTACCTAGGATCAATGCCAAGACTGCATACCTTTAAGCTTACTTTTAGAAGAAAGCTATTTTCTATGACAGCAACCTTGTAAAAGAAGTAGAGATAACTAATCTACCAGATGTATAAAACTCAGTGTGGTCTCATAAAATATTTTAAAAACAAGGAATATGATGCTTCCAAAACAAAGACTCTTTAAAGGAAAGATTATAGGGTCTGGAAGACAGCTCAGCAGGTAAAGGTATCTGCTACTAAGCCTGGTGACCTGAGTTAGATCCCCTGACCGCCATGGTAGAGGGGGGAACTTACCCCCTTAAGCTGTCCCCTGATCTCTATACACTATCTGGGGGACACGTGGATGCATGGGAGTCCTCTGATTTGCCCACGTTCATGCTTTGCCTTTTCTTTTATGTAGCACATGCAGGGATGCACACACACACACACACACACACACACACACACAAACTAAAACATAATACAATTTTTAAAAATGCATAGAAAATATTGATAAAATTCCTGTTAGAAAATTTAAAAGTATAATGAAATGTTTCTAAGGAAGCTGATGATGAGATTAAAGATGACACATTGTGTTGAATGAAATTAGAAAAAATAATTCACGATATAAATGAGAAATACAGCAAAAAGTCAATAAAAACAGGCTCAATTAAGCAGAAAAAGAATATTTAAACTTGAGATAACTCTTCCAATTATTTCAACCAGGTAAGGAAAAAAGGAAAGAAAGAAGAAATAATGAAGACAGCTACTGCCTTTGCCACATTATTAAGCAACCCTATATCTACAGTTCTTAAAATGCCCAAAGAAGAAAGAAAGGAGATGAACTAATTTGTTGAAATAATAGACAAAAATTTCCTTAATCTCAGGAAATCTATGATAATTCAGACTCAAGAGGACCATAAACATGCCAGTGCTAGCTGGACATGCCAGAAAAGATCTTTATTATAGTTAGTATCATAGTTAAAATGTGAAAAGTACAAGACATAGAAAGAATGTTTAAAAACATCCAGAATACTGAATCCTATTCTGGCGAGCTTTCATTAGACTAACTGTCCATTTCTCAGCCAAAATCCTACTGTCCAGGAGGAGATGGAATGAAAGAGTCTAATTCTCACACAAATGATTGCCAAGAGTACTGTGCCTAGCAAAGGCATAAATGAAGGAGAAATAATGACTTTTCAAGGCAAGAGAACAAGGGAAGTCATTACCTCTAAGGAGTGTTTGAAAGATTTTATCTGGAAGCTATGCCAATAACAAAACAAACAAACAAAACATGCTCTCATCAGAAAAACACAAAACTCAGTGTAGAGAAGATGCATAGGAGAAAAAAAGAAAAGAACTTCACAAATACAATAACCCCAAAGATACACAGCACACAAAACAAAGAATGTTAAAAATAAAAGAATATATGTATTAAACTTAATTATATATAACAACTTTAAAAATGAAATAATTACTAATAAAAGACAATGATGGAATGGATATAAGAGTCTCACTTTATATGTAGGCAGGAAATGAAAAGTTGGAAAAGATAGTTCATACATCCAGACACTGGAAACAAACGGAATAGCTATGCTTATATCAGATTAAATATGCTCTGACACAAAATCCATAAAAAAAAAAAATAAAAAAAGGAGTCAAGGGTTCAACAAGAGGATAAAATAATTGTAAATGTATATGATACATCTTGCAGCACAGGTTCAAATCTTATAAAGCAATCGTTATTATGTCTAAAGGGAGAAATTGGATCCAAAATGATAGTAATGAGAGACTTCAAAATCTGATTTATATTTATAAGCAAATCAGCAATATAAAAATTATAAAAGATGGTATTAACTATAATAAAGGTCAGGAGGAATTAAAAATGCCTGTAGAGTATATTTCATGTACCAGCTCCAGAATACACACATTTCATCAGCATGTCAAGTTTTCTCAGAATAAACTATATGTTAGATCACAAACATAATCTCAAAATATCTTTAAAACTCTAATTTTTTATATATAACATGTATATTTCCTGACCACAATAAATTAGAAATAGAAATAAACAAAAATTTATAAAATATAGAAATCCATGAGTACTTTATAACAATGAGTCATTGAAGAAATTGGAAGAGAACTTAGAAAAATTTTTTAAAATAAGTGAAAATACACCAGCACTTAATAAAAAAATACTAATAGGGACATTTATGGGAATAATTGCCCATCTCAAGAAAATGGGGACATTTGAAATAAACAACATAGTTAGATATCTCAAGGACACAGCAAAGAAAGGGCAAGACAAAACAAAAATCAGCATATGGAAAGGAAAAGAAGATTGAGGTTAAAAAAATAACACAATATATCAATGAATAAAAAAAAAATCTCAGAAAAACAATAAGCCCAGCAATATTTTACCTAGCCCAAATAAGAGAAGACATAGAGCATGAAGACAAAATGACAGACAGAAATGAGTCGCTGCAATGGATATGGCAGAAATACAAATGTTCATTATAGCTTATGAACAACTATGTTCCAATGAATGAGAAAACCTAGAAGAAATTAATTCATTTCTGGACACTCATAGGCAATAAAAATTGAACTATGAACTAATAGAAAAGCCAGGCTAATAATGAGAAATGAATCTATACTGTATTAAAATGCCTCCCCCAATCTCAAGACTATACAATTTAATTGAATTTTATGAAGTTTTAAAGGAAAAGTTGACATTAACTCTTATGAAAGTATTCCAAAAATTTAAAAGGAAAGTAATTCTCAACTCATTTTTTGGGACCAACATGGTCCTGATAGTGATATCAGACAAGGATACAATGACCAAAATGAAAACCATAGATGATTGTTTCTAATGAATTTAGGTAATCGATAAAATGCTAGCAAACCGAACGCAACAGTTTCAAAGAATGATCACTCATAATCAAATAGTATAAGAATAGCTCAAAGTACAAAAAATCAAATCAAATGAGGGGTTGCTAAGTTCCTCTTCCTACCTCCCTCATGTCTCCCCGTTTGGCCTCTTCCTATCTTCCTCGCGTCTCCCGGTTTGGCCTCTTCCTATCTTCCTCACGTCTCCCCGTTTGGCCTCTTCCTATCTTCCTCGCGTCTTCCTGTTTGGTTTTACAGTTCTGCAGGTACACATTCTCTACTAAATGAAGAAATCTACAACTTCCAATTGAGGCTCCACATTTGAGGTGAGTGGTGCCTCTCAATGAAATATTGACCAGGGAACTCCCAGAGGCTCCTAAAGCAACATAGGCTGTGGTGACTGTCCTTGATTGCCATGGGACTAGGTAAGGTACTGTTACTGAAGACAATGTATATTGTAGATGCAGGACACAGATACCTGGACCTGAGCTGAGATCTTCTTCCTTTCTGGTTCTTATTTAAAATATATTAACGTTAACTGTGTATATGTGACATCTCGCTCTTTGTCTTCCGCTCTTATCACACAAAAGTAAAAGCCTATCAATGGATTCTGTCCTTCATAAGCTAGCTCTGCCACTCAATGTCTCTTTCTATCCCCCACCACCTCCCTCCCTCCCTTCCTGCTTCCCTCTCTCCCTCCCTTTCTCTCCTCCCTCCCTCCCTCCATCTTAGTTACCCCTCTTTCACCCTCCCCACTCTTCTCTATTAAACAAACAAACAAAAAAATCCTTTCCTTTGTTGGAAATTGGCATTTTAACCTAACTGGTTACTAAAACAAAGAAACAAAGTATGTATAAATGATTTCAAACTTCTGTTATTTATCAATTTTAAGAAAACCCGGTCAATCTATGCTGATCTCTCCTGTTCAAAGTACAAACTCCCCAAATTATGATACCTGAATGACCATCTTCATTCAGTTTTTTAAAACACATCCCATTGCAGACAAATGCAAGGAAAACTCATGACATAAACTACTTTATCAGGTCAACACTTTAGAAGATGGATCATCAAAACCAAATGCGAATTGATGTTTACTTATTTATTAATAAAGAATGCAAAAAGTTTGGAAAATAATCATCTGAGCTTGAAAGGAAGGAGGACATTATCAACTGAAAATTCATTTGGAATCATCAGATTAAATCAAGCAAGATGGAGAACGTCTTTGTTGACATTTCTTGCTCCTATAAAGCTCATTATTCAAGTTTAAATTAAAGAAAGAAAAATACAGTATAAGTCTGTTCTTCCTTTTTGACTCTAGGAAAAGTGGCTGGGTGCATCTGAGAACACATGAAGCAGCTCTAAAAGGGCATGCATGTCTTTCCTCCCTCGATGTATCAGAATACTATGGTGGAGTTTGTTTGTTTGTTTGTTTTTTATAATGTGACAGAGTGTGTGACACAGAAAATATCTAAAGCTCACCAATAACTATTTTGTCCTAGTTGGTAATTCTTTGAAATAACTGCCCTATTTTCTCCCCACATAAACAACTTTAACTGGGAGTCTACAAGAATTTCTTCAGCATGTTTATCAAGGGGAACATTTCAAGTGTGACTCAGTGCACTGTTTGGAAACTTAAAACTATGCTGGCAACACTTTTCTATCCCCGTTTAATACACTGCGGCTGACCACACAACTCTTTTTCGGAGTGTGACACAAGCCATGGGATGAACCCGTGGGCTGAGCTGTTCCTAGACCCTACAGAATGATGGATTCCAACTGATGTCTGCAACTTGAACTGGTCTTGTTTGACAGTTCCATGACCCACTATAACATAAAGTTTCAACTCTTAGTATCAGTAGCATCGTCCTGGAGGATGAATTTGTACTGGGTGAAGTATAAAGGTTATTTTAGTTCTATCTCACCTGAGGCTGGATGTTTCTTCCTCAGAATCTTTAATTTCAGCTTCTTCCACATTTTGCTGTTTCTTCTGATGTCTCATGAAATTATTTGATGTTTCCTGGATCTGTTTTTAACAAAATGGGCATCAATTCAATGTCACTATTAGGCTTGTAGCTTGTTAGTCTAGTAGGAAAAACTCCTTCATTAGAAGAGAAGAAACCTAGGAGTGTCAGGCATGAAGCAGCTAGGAAAAAACCTACTGGGTCTTGTCCAGGCCTCTTGTGCTCACTTCTTTGTGCTAAACTCAAGAGTCACCTCTCAGAAGGCTGACACCTGGTACTCATCTTGCTCTTTTCATTCACGCTATGGGTGACTGAATTTGGGTCATTCTTTGTTTTCTATGGAAACATCACAACAGTGTCAGTGTGTCTGGGCCACACAGGTGAACATTCTAGACATACCTCCTGTCCCTGACAGGCAGCACAAGTAATAAAACAAAGAGCTTTTCAGTATTGCTTGCCTGTCACCCTAAGCTCTTTAGTATTACAACACTCCTGTGAGTGGAAGCTCGTTCACAATTATGAGTGTTACAAAAGAGAAACATGGATTCCAGAAGCACACTGTCCAGACAAAGGAAAAGTTCAGTCTTCTAGTGAACGTCTTATTCCACCCTATGCTTAGACTCGCACCAAAGGTGTCAAAGTTCAGGAATTCTAATGAACCTCCTTTCAAAAAGCCTCAAAGGTTCCTACCCATCACGTAAGTGGACATAAAATCTATTAAAATTATACATTAGAGACAATGATCAACTAATGATTGAACGCACTAGTTATATTTTGTAAAATTATAGTTAATCTCCATAGTTTTCCCAAGTAATGACTTTCTCTTTCTGTAATCTTATTAATTATATGAACCCTTGTAAATCTGGTGCCTGAGCATGCTAGCAAACCTCCGTAATGAAACCAAATCCTCTGGCCTATAATGTGTGTCACTTTTCTGTCTTCTCAGTGTGTCCTAGGACCATTTCTTACATGTTGCTCCCTCCAGCTTTGACTTATATTGTAGGCACACTCACTGAATAATTGCTGTTTTAAAATTTTTATTCAATAAAAACCTATTGAACATCTATATTATCCAACTGAACAAGAGCTGGTTGTGTTTCCTAAATGAACAATCTAATGAGAAAGGCAAGGCATGCTCATGGCAAGCCACTGGCAAAGACAGCTCACTTTTAATGAAAGAAATAGTTGAGAATTTGCTCACAGAATCGTTTCGTAATGACATTTCATACATGTGTATCGTTGTCCTGGGCTCATACTGACTCTGTCACCCCTTAGTTCTTGTCTTCTTTCTCCCACACACTACTCATCCTGACTCCGTTGTCCCCCATTCCTTGTCTCCTTTCTCATGCACACTGCTGTCTTCTCTACAGATCTTTGTTTCTGCTTTAATAATTCTGAAACTCTAAGCCCTCTTTAATATTTGTGTTTATTTACTTCAGGCCCTCCGTTAGTCACCCTCCTTAAAATCTACTCCTCTGAGGGCAGACAGACTGTAAGAGCCAGTGGGACTAGAAGACACCAAGGCAGCAGTGTTCTTCAGAAACGACAGGACTGATGACTGGTGAACTCACGGAGCCCTGGCAGCATGCGCAGGGCCTGCACAGGTCCAAGCCGAATGAGGTCCCAGCCTGAGAGGAGAAGTGCATCTGAATTCCCACCCTAATGAAGAAGTTAAATCCATCTGAAAGTCACCCACAAAGAAAAGAGGAGTTTTCCCAATGGAGTCTCACTGGATACCCAAACCACACTTAAGGGCATGCCCATTCCTGGTAATGGCCAACACAAAACTAACTCCATGTAGGCATTTTGTCTTGTGCCTGCTTTTTTTTTTTTTTTTTGTCTTAGTAGTCTTCTGCTTGTCTGCTTGTATATCATAGATTCTGATCTTGTGTTTCTGCAGGTTTTTATTTTACTTTATTTTTTGTGTCTATTTCCTGTTTTGTTAAAGTTTGGGTTTTTAATTATTTTTGTTTTTGCCTAGTTTTCTAAAGAAAGCAAGAAAAAGAGCATGAAATTTGGTGTTTGGAGAAGTGGGAAGGTTCTTAGAGGAGCTGGTAAAGAGAAAGCCATGATCACTATATTATATGAAAACAATTTCTTTTCAGTATATATATATATATATATATATATATATATATATATATATACACACACACACACATATATATATACATACATATATATGTGTGTGTGTATATATACACACACATGACATATATATATAATATATATGGCATATTATATATTATATATGAAATATATATTATATGACAATATATATATCACTTTTCACACAAGTTGTGATCAATGAAAAAGAAGAAAAAGAGACCTCTTCTTCCCTCCAGATTCCTTCCAGAATTCATGACTTACACATCTAATCTTATTTTAATTTTGAAACATTATAAATATATTTAATTACACAAAACAACAGCATTACTTTTTACTATTTCTGCTTCTCATTTCTTCTTATCTTTTAAAAAACAGATCTACTATATAAAGTTTTCAGTGCATATTCCTCTATATAGCCATGTGAGTGGATTGCCTTTCTTCTTGAAGGCTTCTCTGACTTGATAGAAAGCTTCAGGCAGGGTCCAGCAACTTGAACAAGTACATTAATGAAAGAATGAGGTGGGAAGCAAGGGTTAACTCAGTATATATATATATATATACACACACACACACACACACATACATACATATATAATATATAATTATATATTATATATACTGAGTTATATATATAATATTATATATTTAAGCATATTAAATATAATTATATGTTTGTATTAAATATAATTAATTATATATTAAATATAATATATATTCTTATGATAGAAATCCACCATTGCTTTTGATTGACATCCACAGACTCTCCAAGACAAAGAGAAAAATATAGCAAATAGAAGATTCAATTCAGAGTAGGTAATAATTGGTTAACACAAAATTTCAGAGGGCACCTCTGAAAACGTTTGAAATCTCAGTTTTAAAAGAAACAAATGATACATCAATTTAGTTCTATTTCCAGCTGGGAAGTAGAGTTTAAAGCATGTGAGAGGTTGTTCAGTAATATGCCCCTCTATCAGTCCCTGTCCCCACCATTCAGTGCCCTTCATGACCATTATGATCTTAGTAAAGGACAACCTCTGAAGGGTTGGTGTATCTGTGGAGCTAATCACCCTTAAAGATAAAAATCACACTTTCAAAAGCGATAGAGAAGGTCCCATCAGTTCATCAACTGCTTGTGCTATTGAGCTTCCCGATAAGCTAGTGTGTTATCTGGTGAGTGATGTATTCCATTTTCCCAGCAGATGTTAAAACCATACTCACTTTCTACTCAACTCAGTTTTTATTTTTCTGGAACCATGTATGATAGGGTGAGGATATTCCATCCACCGGGCTCAAGTAGGAAAACTGAGAAGGAAAAGGAAGCCACATAAAGCCCAGATCCTTCCCAGATCTGCAGAATCCTCACCACAGAACCAGGAAGTCTGCCAACACTGAAGATGTCACATACGTCATAAAGAAAACAGTTGCTGTACAGTCAACTGCCTGTACTTACCTATGCAAGCCATTATTTCTTATGCTTGTATTCCTACTCCTTTAACTCTCTCATTCTACAAATTCTTCATGGATAGTTTATGATAATTAGATCCTAAGACGTACTGGCTATACTTTAGTCTGATATCTGACAGATGGCAAGGACAGGAGGCTGGATGGACATCAAGGAAAAGTGAGGACTGGTCTGTTTCTGTGACCATGCATCACACTATTCTGCTTGGCCGAGTTCTGAGGCCAGAGTTACTCTTAGGACTATATTCAATATCTGCCTGGCAATGACAGGACATTTTATTATGGAACTTGATAAGTGAGGACCAATCTTCATTCAACCATGATCACTTTTCTTTTCTCACTGTTTACACTTTTCTTAGCATCCTCAGACATTGTAAAACTGGCCTGTCCAGGAGGCTGTAGCAGGAGAGTCTGTGAGTTAGAGTAGGACCTTCTTGCTTGCCACAAATAATTTACAAAGATATCAACTCAGCTTTTAGCTGCCTTCACTTGTGTACCAACAACCTCAACTTGTTAATTACCAGAGTTGCACATACTTCAGGGAAGTAGAGTGTTGTTGTGGACTTTTCATGCATGAAATATTCAAGCCACTTTCCTTTCCTGGGTATGAAAAGCTCAATAGAAACCTAAATCTAATAGAGGTTGTCCTCTCTCCCTCCCTCTCTCTCCCTCTCTCCCTCTCTCGCTCTCTCCCTCTCTCCCTCTCTCCCTCTCTCCCTCTCCATGTATTATAGATTCTGTCTGTCTATAAGCCATAAACTTTACTACCCAATATGCTCAGAAACAGTTAGTGTTGATATTCATTTTAAATGTTTTTAAAGCATGCCTCACTAAAATTATATATAGCACAATATTTCTATTATAACTTTAAATTCAGAAGCACACATCTGTTCAAACATTCTGATGGAGAAACATGCTTTCCTCATGACTATCTTCTAACTAGAATGGGCAGTCTTTGTTGTAGCAACCAAAGTTGCGTCATTTGCAAATTCCAGAACTACTGACTTCTTTAAAGTAGAGCAACATTTTTAAGATACTTTGATTCTAAATTTTTACAGTTTTCTCTTTCATCTACAATGACTCTCTCCCTCTCTCTCTCTCTCTCTCCATATCCATATATATATATGGAGAGAGAGAGTTTGTTTAGTATGTGAAGTTTCAATGTCAATTTTGTTTTTGTTTTTTGTTTTTGTTTTTGTTTTTCGAGACAGGGTTTCTCTGTGTAGCCCTGGTTGTCCTGGAACTCACTCTGTAGACCAGGCTGGCCTTGAACTCAGAAATCTACCTGTCTCTGCCTCCCAAGTGCTGGAATTAAAGGCGTGCGCCACCACTGCCCAGTTCAATGTCAATATTTTTAAAAATGACTTTTCATTATCTGTTAAAAATTTAATATTTAATCTTAAAAATGTTGTTTTTATTTTTCATTACCCACATAGGCATCCTCATACAGGATATAAAAGAGCATTGGCTCATCTGTCAGATTGCACTGTTTGAACCTGATTAAGAGAGTTGCTACAAAGAATCAGCATGAAATCATGGTCACTTGACAGGATCTGCAGTACACTGTAGTCCTCACTCAGAGTCTTCATTCTGCCACTAATTGTCAGGCAACATTGATTTATTTATTGTATTTCTATAGAGTTTGATTTTCTCTTTTACAATGCTTAGGATTTGTAAGAATGAAATTTATTTTCAGCACGGCATTTAGGAATTGAGGAAAATTTTCAATATTGATCTATCGCCAAACTGAGGGCAACTAAAATTCAGGTAGTCTTGGTTCAGAAATAACTGACTTAGATATATTCATACATTCACATAAATCCTAAAATACACACAACCTACCCACTTTTTTTTAAACCACCAATCCCTGGCTCTAAGCCAGGAAGACATCAGAAAGCAGTGTATGAGAAATGAGGTACTTAGATCAACAAAATCCTCTTGAATTTCTAAACCGTACTTTAGGACTGCCTGTGTTTCAAGTTTCACTCTGGGGTCAGCACCACAGTAATTCTTTTGGGTTCTTTATAGGAAAGGTTAAAATTTACATGTTACTGGATACATTAAATAAATATCATATTAACAATTTTTATTTTATAATTGGACTAGATTATGAATAGTAGGGGCTAGCATCCACTGTGGCCCCAGAAAACAAACATTATCTTCAGTTGCATGCTTTCTTTTCATTGTCAAAGTAGAAGTGGTCGCCCTGCTCAGAACCTGCCCTGCACATCTTGACTCATGCAAATAACACCCCTGGGAGCTTGGGGTCTGAAACTTCCAAGGCATATTTGACATCATTTCTTTTTCCTTTCATCAGAAGTGATTTAAACATATGAACCACAAGATTATAAATGCAAACTCTCAATGGGGGATGAAAGTGAACATTTCAAAAATGTAAAAATTCAGTTCTTGGTAACTTCAGGACAGGGCTTTGCAAGAAAAATTTCTAAGGCTGGGCTGTGGTGGTGCACACCTTAAATGTCAGCACTTGGGAGGCAGAGGCAAAAAATAAAAAAAAATGCAGAACATAAATCTGGTTTGAATAGTTCTGGATTAAAGAGCAAAGGCTTATGGGATTGTTTGCTGATTCCTGTAGGGCTGTGGGTCCCTTGCCTGCTCCACAGGGCATGGCTGCTAGGGTAGGCAGGATATGGGAAGTCAGACTATGTTTGCCCCATGCTGTCGCTGGATAGGTGTTGGGTCATAGGAAAGCCCCAGGACACTGCTGGGGTGGAAAAGCACAGTCTATAAGGCACAGGACAATTGGAGCTGGTTTGGGGGGCCCCGGGCCTGCAATGAGACTAGGACTCTGGGGTTCCCAGGCTCTTGGACACCCAGGCACCACTGAGAACAGAATCTGGACCTGACAGTCATGGCTGGGAGTGCAGAGAAACCTTCTATGGGATACTAGATTGCGGCTTTATAGGCGAAAGCCTTCTCCATGGCTCCCCACAGCGGATCCCGATGAAAAGAGACAGTCCGTGGTTTTAAGGCATTTATTGTCACGGTGGGGAGTGGATGAGTAAAACCGTACCCCACTTCTCAGGGTAGGCCTGAGATTAAATAACTTTTGCAGGGAGGAGTGTCTGGGAAGGAAAGCTTATTGGCTAAGCCCTCCAGGTCTTTAGGTATCTCATTAAAATGGAGATTTGTCTTGAGCCTTTGTGACCACAGGTTACATCCTCTACATGTGGAGGGGCTTGAGGCATTGCCCTTATGTGACTTATGGCCACGAATCTACAGGGGGCTATGGCTAGTGACAGGGGTCTGGTGCCTGAGAACAGGCAAAGCTCCTACTGTCCCTTCAGGGTCTCTGGGACTTCGAGCCTTAGCTCAACCAGGGACCACACTACCTTTCACAGAACCACAGATTCCCATGGTTCTCCTGTGTAGTGTGTTGGCTTCTTTTCCTGTTGTTGTGATAAAATACCGTGAATAAAGCAACTTAAGGATAAAGGGTTCATTTTAGCACATACTTCATGGTGCAGTCAGTGAACCATCATGGAAAGATCAAGACAACAGGAGCTCATGGCATACCATCATATTATCTCCAGGATGAGGAAGCAGAACAGGAGGAATGAGTGCACAAAGCTGTTCAGTTTCCTTTCTAGATTTATACGTCCTAGGATCCCAGCTAAGAATAAGGGAAGTGGCCGCCCACAGTCTATGGAGCACCACATCTCAATTAATGTAATCAAGATAATCTCATTTTTTTTCCTCCTTTTTTATTTTTGATACTTTATATACATTTCCAATGTTTCCCCTTTTCTGACTCTCCTCTTTGTATACCCCCCATCCCCTCCCCAACCCGCCTCTAGGAGGGAATTCCACCT
>CM052702.1:31435239-31531924 GCA_028551405.1 Uromys caudimaculatus | reverse complement strand
GATCTTAGAGCATAAGCCACTGGTGTTCTGTTCAGGAACTTTTCCCCCGTGATCGAGAGTTTTCCCCACTTTCTCTTCTATTAGATTCAGTGTAACTGGTTTTATGTGGAGGTCCTTGATCCACTTGGACTTGCGCTTTGTACAAGGAGATAGGAATGGATCAATTTGCATTCTTCTACATGTAGACCACCAGTTGACCCAGCACCATTTGTTGAAAATGCTGTCTTTTTTCCACTGAGTGGTTTTAGCTTCTTTGTCGAAAATCAAGTGACCATATGTGTGTGGGTTCATTTCTGGGTCCTCAATTCTATTCCATTGATCTACCTGCCTGTCACTGTACCAATACCATGCAGTTTTACAAGTCTATGTCTTATTAATTTGATACCCAAACTACCATTTTTTCTAACTTTTAAAGAATTTATTAGATTTTAAATGATTTAAATATTGTATTAGTTAAGATTCTCTAGAGTAGTAGAACTTATAGAATAAATTTCTCTCTCTCTCTCTCTCTGTATATATATATATATATATATATATACACATACATACATACACACACACACACACACACACACACACACACACACACACACACACATATATATATATATATTTACAGGCTGTGGTCCAACTAATTCAATAATGTCTGCCTATAAACTGAGAGTCCAAGAATCCAGAAGTTGCTCAGTTTATAAGGATAGCTATCTCAGCTGGTCTTCACTAGATGCTGGAACTGCAAAGAAATGCCAGTGAAGGAATGGAGTTGCTAGCAAGGTTAGAGCAAGAAGGCAAAGAGCAAAAGCTTTCTTCCTCCAAGTCTTTATATAGACTTCCAGCATTTGGTGTGGCCCAGATTAAAGCATGTGTACTCCTACCTCAATATCTGAATTAAAAGTTGATCTTCCTACTTCAAATTAAGAAAAAAAAATCCCACCCACAGGTGTGCTCCCCATTTTTTGACTTAGTTAATTCTAAATGTAGTCAAGTTGGCAACTAAAAATAACTATCACACATGTAGGGACTTTTGCTTGCATGTGGCCATCTATGTCAGAAGAGGGAATTAAGCCCCCTGGGAACTGGAATTCCAGGTTTTTTGCAAACTATCATGTGAGTCCTTTGTACAAGTAACTAGTATTCTTTACCCTTCAGATATCTCTCCAGTCTTACATATCACTTTTAAATTATAACCTTTTACCCATTGCCCCATAGGATTAGTAATCTCAAATTTATATATATATATTATATATATATATATATATATATATATATAATATATATATATCTTATAATGCAAAATATATTCAATTTAGTTTCAAATGTCCCTATAGTCCTTAACAGGTTGATCATTATTTAAAAGTACAAATGCAGAATCTCCTCTGTGATTCAGGCCATTTCTTAACTGTGAACCTCTCTACAAAAAAAAAAAGTCAAGTGGTATAATTACAGTTTATAATGGCATAGAATAAACATTCCTATTCAAAAAGAGATGAATGGAGACATAGAAGGCAAAGATGTGACCAAAGCAATACCAAAACCCATCAAGGAAAAGTCCCATACTCTGTTTCAGGCATCTGACACTTGTGATAAAGTCATCTCCCCAACCTTTCTACTCTGCTGCCTTCAGATCACATAGATTCTCTCCTAGGCCAGTTGTATTCAGTGCTTGCAGCTTTCTTTTTTTTTTCTTTTTTTCTTGTTTTCTTTTCTTTTGATACTTTATTTTACATTTCAAATGTTTCCCCCTTTTCAGGTCTCCCCTTTGGAAACCCCCTATCCCATCCTCCTCCCCCTGCCTCTATGAGGGTATTCCACCACCCACCCACCCACCCACTCCCATTTTCCCTCCCTGGCATTCCCCTATACTGTGGCATCTAACACCCTCAGGAACAGCCTCTCCTCCCACTGATGGCCAACAAGGCCCTCCTCTGCCACATATGTGGCCAGCACCATGGGTCCCTCCATAGTATTCTTTGGTTGGTGGTCCAGTTTCTGGGAGCACCAGGGTTATCAGGCCAGTTGACACTGTTGCTCCCTCCATGGGGTTACAAACTCCCTCAACTCCTTCAGTCCCTTCTCCAACTCGTCCATCTGGGACCCCACGCTCAGTCCAATGGTTGCTGTGAATTGAATCTTGGAGATATTGAACTTTTGGGGTAATATTCACTTGTTACTGAGCACATACCATATTCGTCCTTTTGTGACTGAAGTTACCTCACTCAGGATGATATTTTCAAGTTCCATTCATTTGCCTGCAACTTTCATGTAGTCATTGTTTTTAATAGCTGAGTAGTATTCCATTATGTAAATGTACCACATTTTCTGTATCCATTCCTCTGTTGAGGGACATCTGGGTTGTTTCCAGCTTCTGGCTATTATAAATACGGCTGCTATGAACATAGTGGAGCATATGTCCTTATTACATGTTGGAGTGTCTTCTGAGAATATGCAAGGAGTGGTATAGCTGGGTCCTCAGGTAGTACTACATCCAATTTTCTGAGAATCCGCCAAACTGATTTCCAGAGTAGTTGCACCAGCTTGAAATCCCACCAGAAATGGAGGAGTGGTCCTCTTTCTCCACATCCTCGCCAGAATCTGCTGTCACCTGAGTTTCTGATCTTAGCCATTCTGACTGGTGTGAGGTGGGATCTCAGGGCTGTTTTGATTTGCATTTCCCTGATGACTAAGGATGGTGAACATTTCTTTAGGTGCTTCTCAGCCCTTCAAGTTTCCTCAGTTGAGAATTCTCTGTTTAGCTCTGTTCCCCATTTTTTGGTAGGGTTATTTGGTTCTCTGGAGTCTAACTTCTTGAGTTCTTTGTATATATTGGATATTAGTCCTCTATCAAACATAGGATTGGTAAAGATCTTTTTCCAATCTGTTGGTTGCTGTTTTGTCCTATTGACAATGTCCTTTGCCTTACTGAAGCTTTGCAATTTCATGAGGTCCCATTTGTCGATTCTTGATCTTAGAGCACAAGCCATTGGTGTTCTGTTCAGGACCTTTTCCCCTGTGCCCATGTATTCAAGACTTTTCCCCATGTTCTCTTCTATTAGATTCAGTGTATCTGGCTTTATGTTGAGGTCCTTGATGCCCTGGGACTTGAGCTCTGTACAGCTTGCGTGTTTCTTCAGTGGATATATCATGGTCCTTGCATGTCTAGCATCTTGGGGTATCCATGTGCTTTATCTTCACAGTTTCACATAGTGGCCTCCAAGGAAGTCTCCTTTTAGGACAGACTCTGCCACATGTGACCTGAGTGGCTGTCTAGATCTTTGACTCATTAATTCTGCATCTTTTATGCCTCCCAAGTCAGTACAAGGTGGCCAGCAGAGTCAAGTACTGCTAGTTTAGGATATAGCTTGTTTCCCTTGTACTGCCCCTCTAATAGCCTGTTTGTCTTCCAGGCCGACTTTGGCAAATACTTCCTTAAGTGGTTGTTTTAGGAAACCCCATAAATTTAGGCTCTTCCCCAGAGACATGCACAGAAGCTTGTTTCCTTGGTGGTTATAGATCTTGTCAAATTGACAATTAATACTCGCCATCACTATGTAAGAAACTATGAGATAGTATAACTGAGGTCACAGGTGGGAATTCAGTACAATCTTCCCATTTAGCAGTAAGCATTCTATCAGTGAATGAGAATACTTGGTACCGTTGGTGTTATGTGCTTACTGTGATTCTCTGAGATTATGGCCAAGGCATGACAAAGTGGGACATACCAAAGGTGTTGTTTGGCTCTAGGTTTATTCTAGCTATCCACATTGTAGCTCTGTTGCAACGTTCTTAACTCCTTGTCCCCTTTCTCAACTTGAATCTAAGGTATATGGACCAATAGTAAATAGTGAGTTCATAGTTAATGTGAGGGTAAGATAAGAATCCATTTCTATTCTAGACTTTGTTCCACAATAAAACCAGCATTGGGCTTCCTCAATGGAAGTGCTAGTAAAAGGGATTATAAGTGCTATAATAAAAAATCACAAAACTGCATTAGAAATAATAAAACTGTTCTTCGGGGGTAAAATAATTTAATGTGTGTATATATTTGCATATAATTTTTTGCCCTGAGTCTAATCTAAATGATCAAGTTGGCAGCTAGGCCAGTAAAGATATGTTCTAATTAAAATGCAATTACAGGGATAGACTGCTAAAGAAGACTGCTTTGTAATAATAGCACTTACTTGTAATGACCACATTTAAGATGAGGATTTGGGGGGATTAGAAAAAGCAGGAGAATAGGCTGTCTATTTCTAATTTCTCTTAATCTAATCATTAGAAAATTCTTCAAGATCTAGGTTCTTTGGTATCTCACTGTATATTTATATATTATTACAATGGCATTAAAAATTGGGTTCTTAATCCATGTTATGATTTAAATATGAAATACTAGCAATTGGGTGAACAGTTGCTTTCAAGCTGAAGTGCTATTTGTGAAGGTTGTAGAACCTTTAGAACGCGGGGCCTAATTGGAGGAAATGTGCCACTGGGCCACGCCCATGAAGCTTATGTCAGGTCCCCAGTGTTTTCTTTCTTTGCTTCCTGTCTTCCATGAAATAAAAAGCCTCCTTCTCCACATACTCTGAGTCTTCCCTACATAGACTCAGAAACAATGGAGATGAGGACAAGGTCCAGAAGTCTCTGGAGCCGTGAGTCGGGATAAAAGTCAGTCACCTCTTTTGTTGTTTCTGCTAGCTAGTTTTGTCACAGCAATTAAAAGATAACTAATAAAACCCAGAAGTTTCACTTGTATATAAAAGGATTTGGGAAAAAAAATTGTGATATATATATATATATATATATATATATATATATATATATAATGGAATAAAATTATAATATATTCTTTATCCCCAACACTGTAATAATTAAAAGCCACTTCCAGAAAACCAAGTAAAGGGCAATTAATCAACATATGATCTACTAAGAAAACCTATCCTTTAATATAGGGTATTAATACAGAAGAGAAACTTTTTTAAAATGTCATATATGTGCTGAATGTGTCATATAGGCTAACATTTGAATCTGGACATAGGATAATTTGATGATAAATACTAGACTGCTTATGTGGGCTGAGCTTCTATTATTAATGTTTCAGGCCAGAAGAATGTACTTTGACTGTTTTAAGACTCTGGAATGTTTACATATACATTCATAATTTTACTGATTATGCTCAAATTCAATCCCCACACTCACTTATACTTCAAAGACACTTTTTAGTGCACTCGATACTTGGGTCTGTGTTTATTTCATCTTATACAACAGTTTTATATTATACAATATTTCTTGTATGTCTACAAATTGTCACATGAGATCATGGCTGAAATTTTGCACTTGAGACATACTGGTCCTCAGAAAGCTTTGGGGCTCTTAGCACTTCAGTCATCAGACTTTCAGACTGGGGGTATTCAATCTGTGTCCACCAAGTATAAAAGCAGGTATTTTTTATTTACCAGGTGGACAGGTGCACAAACTTGCGTTTACCACCGTTCCTTCCTATAGATAATAGATTAATTCTTACAAAATGAAAAAGAAGGTGGCACATGCCAAGAATCCAGCTCTTAGGAGGCAGAGGAAGTTAGATCTCCTGAGTTCAAGGCTGGCCTGGAGCTACACATAGAAGCCCTGCTTCAAAACAAACCAATAAACGTAAACCTGATTGAGAAAAAAAATACTTCAGTGGCTCTGCAATTGGGTTCATTGAAATCATTGCGTAAATGGAGAACTTAAACATGTTGTCAAAAGATCTTCATTTTTCTATCTTTTTCTTTTTTTTAGATCAACATAAGCTTACAAAGACAACCAGAAATGAAGAAATCCTTATTAGCCATAGTGCCATTTTTTTTTTATATAGGTAGTTCTGAGAGGTTGTTAAAATTGTCCGTTTCTGGTCCCATACCCCAAATCATTTTGAAAATAAAATACAAGCCATGTAGTGGCATTGAAACGGCAACCAGGTGTAGGGGAAGAGTGCTGTGCAGAGACTTGAGAGAAATGATCCTTATAACAATTGTAAGACAAGCTCCATACATCACCAGGGCAAGCCATTCAAACCCCACCAAGCAATGGCTGGTTCAACAGTGAAGAGGGCCCTCAGCAGCTTATCAGCTGCATTCTTCCACTCTCTGATCCCAGAACTCTCTTATGACAACACATTTTGTGGTTAAGCAATTGTGTCCCGTATGTCTTACCCTAATTCTTTCATATTTCCCAGGGGTCACACACCTCTTCTAATGATTTTGTATGTCACCCAGGTCATTGTCCAAGTTATTTGAGATTGAAACGTATATACTAACCTGAGTTCTTACCATATTCCAGGTCTGAGTGTAACTCCCAAAAAAATCTGTAAGACAGTTTATCATCACAATTTTTTATGAATAAAAGCACTAACTCATACCAATATACTACGCAAAGCTATTCTTACAAAGAAATAATCTATTTCTTCCTAAACATTGTGGTTCATAGTGAGATCTCAGTGTCTTTTTTACAAAAGAAATTGCTAAAGCTCACAATTATTTTTTACTTAAAATTTCTTTTCACATTTTTTTTTATTTACAGTAGTTTAGATGAGGGAGTATTTTATAGTGCTGAAAACATATGAGTTATTTAAATCCTCCCCAGGGAGTGAGAAAACTTGTTTCTGGGGGAAAAGTAACCTGTAAAGGCAGTTAATGGCAGTTTGGGATCCTGGGATATATTGAAAAGAGCAGTGATCAGGGGTAATATATCTACCACTTGGTGAAAGCTGCAGTGAAGTTCTCCCATGCTGGGGATGTGACAGGGCTTTCCATGTTGTCAAGTGCAAGGGAGCCTAGAAGGAATCCTGTGCCTTTTGAAAACATTGTTCAAAAAGAGTATTTACTGATATTCCTTGTCTCAGTGTGTTAGCAAGTGGGCACAAGGAGGCTGAAGCTGTATGGGATCATGAGGGTCCTTTCAGCAAAGCTCCCCTGAAGTGCACAGCCTAACTCAGCTTCTCACATATGCCTTGTCTTTCCAACTGGAGTATTTCTTGGTCCTATGCCCTTGATATCTGAGAGTCATTTTCCTGTTAAAATGAAATACGGAGCCTCATAATAGAGCCATATATCTCCCTCTCAAAATATTTGAGCAACAACATGGGATTAAAATTGCACTGGCAAGTGTGGGTTATAATGGTTTTTTACCTACTGAGAGCTATTCATGCGAATGTTGTCTTTATCATTTCAGATGATGTTTATGGAAAGAGAATATAATTACTGGCCAAAATCTACATTATGTCATCTGCTCTTTTATATAAACTCATACCATACAAATGTAAGCTACAGGCTGTGGTTAGCTAATTAAGTTTAATGCAAATATACATGCATGCACAACTCATTTTAAAGGAATTAATTCTAAGTGCTCTATTTTCATGACACAGGCTTTTGGAACACCTCACTATGCAGTACAGAGGAACCACTGAATGGTTTCATTTCTCCTTAGAAACCATTTGGAATGTTGTATATGAAGCTAATTTTTGAGAGAAATTCCACTAAATATGTCACATACTGTGAGACAATCTGCCAAAAGTGCTAATCTATATTATAAATATGTGAGGTCCAATTGGGGTTGTTGCCAACGTGTTTTTATTTCAAATCTGGCAAATTTATTTAACTGCTCTAAACTTACTCATTATACTAATAAAAGTAAATAACAAATCATAACACTAACTCAGCAATACATAATTTAGATGAAAATTTATAGATAAAAGACTATTCTACTTTGGGACTAGTTTTTTTTTTTTTTTTTTTTTTTTTTTCAAGCCTGTTGGATGAAAGAAACATTCATGCTGTTTATTCCAACTCTTGTTTACTGTCACACTTTTTCCTTGTCTGTTTAGTCTTGTTTCCTGTTACAGCCTTTTCCCTGTCCAATTACATCAAGGCAGTGGGAGGCCTGTGATTGGACAGGTAAAAGGGAGGCAGAGCTAAGAGTTGCAGAGACAGGGAGCATCTCAGGATGAGGGAGAGCAGAGAGAAAGGTAGATGGCGGCAGATGTGAACCAGTGTGGCTATGACTAGCCACAGGTTGTTATGATATTAGAAAGGTTAGAATATTGGGATAATATGTCTAATTTAGATGGGTAGCTTTTATCATTATCAGTTGGTTCTGAAATTATTGTATTGGCATCTTGTGTATTGAGAATTTATTGATATCTAAATCTGATTGGTTAACTATAAACATTAAGAGTCTTTTACTGGGTTATTGGGTATTGTGAGGTTTGTGGATCAATTTAGTTACTGGAATGTGGGCCAGAGCCAGTGGGACCCTGCTGGGACCCTGCTGGGACATAGTGTTGTGGCCTGCCAGTGCCGGCACATGTACAGGAATGTGACAGTTCATTTTTAATATTCCTGCAACAATTTCCCACTTCTACTTCAATAATATAACCTTCCTTCCACAGATGCAACATAAATCCAGGTGCAAATTCGCATTTGCTAGCATCTCTTGTAGCTATGGATGAGCATGTGGTAATTCTAGCCAGTGGATCAAAGGGGAAGTTTCTGGGAAGAATTACCAAAATGGGACTTGATTCCACCGATGTATAACTTTTTCCAACCAAGAATGCTAGAAGCAGAGAATTAATTCTCTAACTATGAGGGAATAGCCATGCAAAGAAATACTGCAATGGCTACTGTGTAGGAAGTCAAGAAGGGCTGACATTACTCTTGAAATTACAAAATCACCCCATTAGTGATCCCTGGCCCACTATGGGGGACTTAGTTCACAAAAATAGAATTATTCATTGAATCTCTGTTAATTGGACATTTTATAAATGGAAGCCAGAATGCATTTTTAAAGGATAGTATCAATTATGGCTGCTGACTGAAGTTTATTGTTTACTAAATGTTAAAGTAAATTAAAAGCTGTCCTGTAACAATTTATGAAAAATGTCTGTTCAAGTGATTGAAACCTAAGAAGCCTCTTTATCACACATATTCCTGATCCCAAACAGAGGAATAGTACAAGGATTTCTACTGAACTTCAGTACTAGTATGGAACTAATTGAATAAAAAAATATATGACTCATCGCATTCAACTCATGATCTCATTACAAAAGCCTAGAAGTTTAATGAAAAAAAAATCAGTGTTATGTCCATGTATGCATTTAATTCAAACATACTCTCTCTGTTCAGAGTCTCCTTTGAGAAATCATAGAATATTATGAAATGTAAGAAAAGCCTTTTATCCTTCATGGACATAATCATTGCATGTTATACAGCTTGCTTCAAGATTAAAATATGTATGAAGCAAGACTACAAACTAAATAGATTTTTAATATTTGCATCTAATTTAAAAACTTTTATTTATATGTGTCTGTAACCCATACTCTCCACATGGATTATGTAATATATTATTTTGCCTTTTCAAGGTGATTTCCTATAACTTAAGATTGTGCTTATTTTATATTTCATTGGTAAAATGATGTATTATTTAAAATATAGCCATAAACTTGAGCATTGAAACCAGGTAGATATGACTGTGAGTGAGCGAGTGAGATTCCCTCAAGCTACAATATATTTCAATAATTATACTTGTGTCAAATTATATATTAATAATAATCTGAACAACACATTGGACTATTTTCTTTATTTTTAAACTGGCATTCTGAAACACCTTTATGCCTTTTATTGAGGCTCCCTGTCCATCGATATCAGGAAACCATCAGGGAGTTTGAATAAAAAAAAATCTACATGGGTCAAAAAAGTATGCCTGGAAGCCACAAGGTTAGTCACTCAAACTTCCCTGCTACACCGTGGATGAGTTGCCTCCCTATGTGTTGGTAACTAGGGAAGCCACTGATCTCCCAAACCCTTATAGACAATTATTGTTGATTACACACTAGAAGTAGATGGTAAGACACTACTTATAAACATATTGCATACCTTGATTAGATATCATGGAGAAATCAGGTTTGGAATGAGTTGGTATCTCCCACTCTTCTGTCTAGCATCTATGGTGCCTGAAAGGACTATGCAGGCTTTTTGGGAAGAGTTTTCACCAGTGGTCCTTTTATCATTGTGCTAGCCAATGTGTATTTTCTGGTGTAATAGTGACAATAATAGTTAATGGTATAACCAACTATTGTTTTATTGGATTTAAGGCCTACTCCACAATGAGGTGCTTATATTTGCTTTTGTTATCAAGACAAAACCTTGTGACTTTTGGTATTTTAGGCCCTACTATGGGCAGGTTTGGTGCTTGCCCATGGGACTGCTGTTATTTTGCTAAATAGATAAAATATCAAATAGCTTTCTGAATATTTGTTTATGCTTATGATGCAATGCAATGATGTTGGTGTTGGACAGGGAATATTCTTTTTGCAATTGGTGGATGTTATTGGGTAGCCTCAACCCATAAAAGTGTTAAGGATAACTTACAGTTTCTGTGGCATGGTGATCCAATGCTCAGGTCCCAATGGAAAAAATAATGTTATAGGTGTATCACCTTTTCTGGTGATACCCAGGGAGTGTCATATAAGTGATGGTGAAAAAGAATCTGAAAGCCAGAGGGAAAGGGTGGAGTAACTTTTGTCTTTCAGGAATGGCATTGTCATTGCTATCCCCCTTTTTTAAAAATTAGATTATTTTATTTATTCAGGTTCCAAATGGTGTCCCCCTTCACAGTTTCCTCTCTCAGTGTTCTTCACTCCATCCCCTTCCCCTTTCTCCTTTGCCTGTGAGAGGATCCTCCCCCACTCACCTACCCACCACCCACCCATCTACCCACTCCACTCATCCATTCCCCCTACCTCACCCCCTCAGGATCCCCCTTTCATGGAGCATCAAGTTTCTAGAGAATTAGGTGCATCTTCTTCCAATAACATCAGACAAGGCAGTCTGCTGCTGCATCAGTGGGCCATGGACCAGCCCATGTATGCTCTTTGGTTAATGACTTGAACTCTAGGAGCTATGAGGAGTCTGTGTTAGTTGATACTGTTGTTGTTCCTACAGGGTTGACATCTTCAGCTTCTTCAATCCTTCCTCTAACTCTTCCATAGGGGGTCCCTGATCTCAGTCCAATGGTTGGCTGTAAATATCTGCATGTGTCTCAGTTAGCTGCTGGTAGAGCCTCTCAAAGGACACCCATGCTAAGTTCCTGTCTGCAAGCACAACATGGCATCAGTAATAGTGCCAGAGTTTGTTATCTGCCCATGAGATAGACCCCAAGTTGAGCTGGTCCTTCAGTCTCTGCTCCATTTTTTTGTCCTTGCATTTCCTTTAGATAGGAACAACTAAGGGCCAAAAATTTTGAAGGTAGGTAGGTGGCCCCCTCCCTGCAGTCATTGCTATCTTGAAAGCAGAATATCTATGCTCACACTTATGATATCCTCACAAGATTTGGTCCATAATATTCCCTCACAGAAGGGGTGGGACTCTCATGCTTCACAATGATAAATGACATTAACTATTGTTGACTGAAGTTAGGTAGGGGGCTCTTCTTCAGTGGTGTAGCTACTACAAGGAACCCCAGTGGAGTGAAAATATTGAGCAAGCAAGACTTAGGTGTAATTAATCTGTTATGCTGTAATTTGGAACCAGTTTGTCTGTCTTCTACTACTATAAATAGACTCTTTAAGAAAATACATATAACACAGTTTTAGTTTAAAAATGTAAAAGTTCATTAAGCAAAAACAAACAAACAAACAAACAAACAAAACAGAAAAACCCCAGCAAGCCAAAATTTAACTTGTTCTTCAAAAGTGAATATTGCCTCTTATTTAATTGTCAACATACAATTTTATACTTGGAAATGTCAAATATATATCTACCTGAATGATCAAACAACTAACTAGTCTTGGGCATTGTGTGAACCTTAAAAAATTCTTTCTGTAAAAAGGCGAATCTACTAATATTGTTCTGCTGAATGGACATAGAGTTAAACTGCCCATAAATACTTACCTTTATACCCAACCCTCATCAGAGGGTTATATCTCTCAACCCTCCCCAGAGAAGGCTATTTTAATGATGACTAATGCAGAGACTCACAACTTGTCAGAAGCAGAGAATAAGAAACTATGGGGAACTCTCGGTGGTAAATGGGAAATCTGTATCACCTCAGTTACAGTGGAAACCCAGAGTTTGAAAGGGGTCATGGAAAGAAGCTGAGGCTGGCACTATGTGGGAGGATTGTTATTCTTGAATAAAGGCCAGGGGGCCATTGTAGGGGTGTAGTCTGTGGAGGCTCCAGCATACTGGAGATACTGGGACCAGGGAATCACCACCAATGACAGTGGCAGTTATAGTGTGAAACTGACCTAATTACATTACCAGAGCTATATGCATTGTAAATTACAGAATCAGAGAGGAGAAATACCCTAAGCCATTTAGAGCCTAGAATATACTGAGTTACAGACCTAGGATGGTGACTACAGGATTTTATTTACCCTGATGGGGTTTCATTTGTTAGTATGTTCTGGTTCTTCCCTCAAAGTATGCAGCTTATTTTTTTTTAAGAGGGGCACACATTTGAAAGAATTAAATTTTAAGGAAACATTGAATATTTTAAGAAGACTAAAATTTAAAGTGATGGAGTTATTTATTTATTTATTTATTGATTTATTGATTTATTGATTGATTGATTGCAGGTGGAGTGATCTGCCATGGCACAAGTGGTCAGAGAACAACTTGTGGGAATCAGTTCTCTTCTACCATGTGAGAAACAGGGATTGAACCAGGCTCATAAGTCTTGGAAGTAGGTGCCGTTGTCCACTGAGCCATGTAGCTGACCTAAGAATTGGCATTTGAAAAACACCAGGGACTTTTAAAGTTATATTGTGTTTTATATTAACATAAGATCTTGGTGATAAACAAGAAAGGCAAGATAAGATTTAATAATGGTTTATTTGTGAGAAAAGTTCAGTTGTGCTGGCTACATTTTTGTCAGCCTGGCAGCAATTAGGAATTAGCTGAGAAGAAAGAACCTCAACTAAGATAATGGTTCCATCCTGGGACAGAATCCTTAAGGTTTCCATCTGCGACCCTGTGCCACAGCCCTCCATACCCCAATCCCACCCAGAGAAAACTTGTCCCCCAAGAGTGTTGACACACCCAAGCTCATAGGCTTACAGGGTCACAGGACGGACAAGCTTCAATCACAGACAGCAAGGCCAGCTAACACCAGAGATAACCAGATGGCGAGAGCCAAGCACAAGAACATAAGGAACAGAAACCAAGGCTACTTGGCATCATCAGAACCCAGTTCTCCCACCACAGCGAGCCCTGGATACCCAAACATACATGAAAAGCAAGATTCTGATTTAAAACTATATCTCATGTTGATGATAGAGGTCTTTAAGAAGGACATAAATAACTCCCTTAAAAAATATAGGAGAACACAAGTAAACAGGTGAAGGAATTTAACAAAACCATCCAGGATCTAAAAATGGAAATAGAAGCAATAAAGAAATACAAAGGGAGACAACCCTGGAGTTAGAAAACCTAGGAAAGAGATCAGGAGTCATAGATGCAAGCATCAACAAAAGAATATAAAGGATAGAAGAGAGAATCTCAGGTGCCGAAGATACCATAGAAAACATTGACACAACAGTCAAAGGAAATGCAAAATGCAAAAAGCTTCTAACCCAAAACATCCAAGAAATCCAAGACACAATGACAAGACCAAACCTAAGAATAATAGGTATAGAAGAGAGCAAAAATTCCCAACTCAAAGAGCCAGTAAACGTCTTCAACAAAATTATAGAAGAAAACTCTTCCCAAACCTAAAGAACGAGATGCTTGTAAACATACAAGAAGCTTACAGAACGTCAAATAGATTGGATCAGAAAACAAATTCCTCCTGTCACATAATAATCAAAACACCAAATACATGGAACAAAGAAAGAATATTAAAAGCAGTAAGAGAAAAATGTCAAGTAACATATAAAGTCAGACCTATCAGAATTACACCAGACTTCTCACCAGAGACTATGAAAGCTAGAAGATCCTGGGCAGAACTCATACAGACCCTAAGAGAACACAAATGCCAGACCAGGCTGCTATACCCAGAAAAACTCTCAATTACCTTAGATGGGGAAACCAAGATATTCCATTACAAAACCAAATTTAAATAATTTTTTTCCACAAATCCAGGCCAACAGAGGATAATAGAAGGAAAACTCCAACACAGGGAGGAAAACTACACCCAATAAAAAGAAAGAAATTAATCTTCTCACAACAAACCCAAAAGATGAGAACACAATCAGGTAAGTAGCATTCTTCTGTGCCTCTGATTCAGTGCCTACCACAAGATTCCTGTCCCAAGTTCTTGCCTTGCGTTCCTTTTATGATGGTCAGTAAGCTGTAATATGAAATAAAATCTTTTCTTTCCAAGTTTTGTTCGTCATGGTGTTTCTTGCAGCAACAGGAGGCACGCTAGAAAGACCACAATCCCAGTTTGCTCTCTGTTTCGTGTTTCTGGTTGAAGGTAGGAGCTCATACCTTCCCGCTGCCATGCCTACCTCTTGCTATCATGGCTTCTCTCTGTGATGGACTCTCATTACTCTAAAAATATAAGCTCAAATAAGCTTTCTTCCATAAGTTACATTTGGTCATGATGTTATTCCATCATCAGAAAGGTAACTAATGCAATGACACATAAGAAATGTATGAACTTATGTCTCAAGAGTGACAGAGCATCTCTGAGATGTGTCAATGTGGCCTTGTTAAGTTATATTAAATGTGTGGATACTAAATTGTAACAAGTTTAACACCTTAAGCTGATCAGAATTGTTGCTTGGAGAAAAGCACTATCTGTCATGGTTTGGGGACCCATTTTTTCAAATATATCAAACATATATTTTTACATAGAATCCCCTTCCTTAATTTTAGTTGAGGCACTAAGAAAATAACAGTGTAAATACTCTTTCTGTGGAAATAAGTTGGAGACTCATCATTAATTCTTGATCAAGGCTCTACAAATGCAACATTATTTCCTGATACGTTACCACTTTTTTAGAAAAATACACCTATCATTCTGCAAAACTGTCTATAGACACTAACAAAGTAAAAAGTGGGTTTCCTTAATATTGATAGTTTCTCCATGTTTTAAAGTTCCCTTGATATTTTTCTCCCTGATCTCTCTCAGGAAGTCCAAAGATTCAAACGGTGACATCAAACTATATTAAAATAGCATGAATAAATCTTTAACAAAAAACAGCAATAGATTTTTGAAAAGGTGACTACAAACTTTCTGACAGTGCTTTCATTTTCCCCAGATGACAAGGGTTGTCATGAGATAGATCTTGGGATTATTCTTGCAAATTTCTTTTCCTAGGTGCGTCATAAATCATCATTTTATGGAAGAGTTCAGTGCTAGCTAGTCTACATTGTAGACATATGGAAAACTGAAACCCCTTTCTCTGTGTATGAAGGAGGAGATGCTTATTCTGCATACGGAGATAAAGTTTATCAAGAGTTACTCTATGAACTCAGGAACCACTGCCACAAAGCATGTACCCTGTCATAGATTCTTTAATGTATAGCATTAAACAACTGAGATCCATAAAATCCTGTTGGGCATTTAGTTAGGACTTAAATTTAATTATATTCCCTGCAGCCTTCAGAGGAATATAAAACTAATACAAATAGCAAAACCTCTTGTTGAGGTACCAGTTGGAACAAAGAAACAATGTGTTAGAAGTAACTAAAAAGGACGAGAACAGAGAGGAAAACTTCTCTAACAAGGGCAGCTCCCAGATGGGGTTGGCCAGGCTCTCCCTCTTTTAAATGATTCTTCCTTGTGCTGGGAGCAAACATATCTTTCTTATAGAAATCTTTTCTTGTGTTTCTTTACTGTGCTGCAGGTTTTCAGATGTCTTTAGCTCAAAACATCCTACGCCTTTCTCACCCTTTTACAGGTGTTTATTGCTACCCACATAATAAAGAGAGAGCATGTATGGAAAGTGGGAGCTTCAGCTTGATCCCACTTTTGAAACAGAACTTACTTCCAAGTGACTGAGTTTTCTCACATGTTAATAATCTCAACGTTTCTGCTGAGTGCTGCCATTCTGAATTATCCCAAGATATAAACACTTCCCAAGACTTTTCTCCAGGGCAATCTATGGCGCACATTATATATCATCTCTCTCTCTCTTTCTCTCTCTCTCTCTCTCTCTCTCTCTCTCTCTCTCTCTCTCTCTCTCTCTCTCATATGCATGTATATATGCATAATATATGTATAATAATGTATATAGTAATATAAAGATATAAAGATTACATATGCTAATCTCCTGTTTCTCTTAATTTTTCTAAAATAAAAAACAGCTTAAAGCATATATACTTACATATAGATTAAAGTTTTGAATCATATATTAAATTTTTTAGCAACCTGAGGGGAAAATAAAATAGACTATTTAATTAACCAATCCTGATGTGTACATTAAGATGCACATCAAGCAAATGCAAATTAAAACTACTTTGAGACACTACTGCTCGCCAGTCAGAATGGCTCTCGTCAACAAATATGACCACAAAGGTTGGAAAGAGTGGGAAAAAATGGAGCCCTTATTCACTGTTTGTGGGGAGTGCAAAATAATGCTGGCACTGTGGAAATTAATTTGGAGACTTCTAAAAGTATTAAAACTAAAATCACCATATGGCCCAGTTATTTAACTCCAATCCAGTGTATGTGTGTATATATGGTCCAGTGTATTTAAGTATATACAAAGAAATATGTGACCTACTATGATATTAGTAATTTATTCGCTACAGCAATGAATTGGAGTTAACCTAGTTGTCCACCAAACAGAAGAATGGATTATAAAAATTTGGTATATTCATGAAATGGAATACTACTCAGCCCTAAAACAATAGTTAAACATTTGATAGAAAATATATAATATTAAGTAAAGTCACACTCTCCTAGAAAAGAAAAAATATGTTCTCTCATATGCAGCACCTAGCTAATAATATAATGTATTATTGTATAATGTATAATGTAAACAAATATCCATGTGGGTGGACTATAAAATGAAGAAAAGAGGGGTCTAGGGAGATAGCTCAATGATTAGGAGTAAATACTTATTCTAGCAGAAGACCCAGGTAGATTCCCAGCATTCACATATTGGTTCACAAGCATTTTTAATTTCAGTTCCAGAGGATCCACTGCCCTCCTCTGACATCTGTGAGTATCAAGTACAAATTTTGTATCCACACATACACGCAAGCAAAACACATACATAAAATCAAATGAATAAATCTAATTTTAAAGATTACAACAGGCTGGGCAGTGGTGACGCGTGCCTTTAATCCCAGCACTTGGGAGGCAGAGGCAGGTGGATTTCTGAGTTCGAGGCCAGCCTGGTCTACAGAGTGAGTTCCAGGACAGTCAGGGCTACACAGAGAAACCCTGTCTCAAAAAAAAAAAAAAAAAAAAAAAAAGATTACAACAGGAAAGACTTAATTCAGATAATTTTCAAGGGTTATGAAAAAGATTTTTAAGGCTTTTCTTTTTCTAATTCTAATACTGTTATGGATTTTTGTTTGTTTGTTTGGGGTGGTGTATTAAATAGTGAAAATGTAAGATTTAATGTGAAGCTGCATTTTGAATACATAGTTTAATTATATAGAAGTTCATTGAGTTATGTTGATATGGGGTCTGATTAACTTTGATGTGTGATGCTTTAATTTATTCACAAGGTTTAAATAATAAGGTTTTAAAAAATAAGATAAAATAAGGTGTGGCAAAGTTCCTAGTAAATGTGTGTTTGTTAGCAAAAACATACCATTTCAATAAAAAAGAAATACGCGTTTCTAGCTTCATATATACTAAAATGTGGATAAAAGCGACCTTAAGATGCCTTCATGTGAGCCTCCTATCTTTCCTTGGCTTTATGCTCCACATACACATGGGCACCGTTTCTCAGCTCATTTGCTAGCTTATGTTTGAAATTTATTGCTTAGTAAATGTGCTCTTCAGCTGTCATGGGTCTCAGAAGGATACAGGAATTGTGTAAACGTGACACCAAGGAGGAAATACCCACATACACATCTGGGAGTGCATGAATGTTGACTGACCTTCAATAAATCTCAGCTGGTTAGGGTTTACCTTTCTGGTAAACATATATGAAGTACAGAAATTAAATGATTCTAATCTTATTTGCTACTGGAATTTGCCCCTGAGGGCTCCACAGTTTTTAAGACTATTTTGAAAAGCTATAAAGAAAACCATTTCCTATAAGAAGTTGCAGTATTAAAACACTTAAAAATCTGGTTAAATATGTCAAGGGTAAACCTTATTTTGGAAGTTCAAATATGGAAGAGAAAATAGGTGTCAACAATGGAAGTAAAACAGAGGTATGGACATTAATGAGGAAGTTCATTGCAAAGGGTAATTTACATGATAACAGAAAATCTCTTTGAAACTTCATGTAAAGATATACAGATCATATAGAATCAGTCTTGTTATTGATTAGTGCCCATGACTTAAAAAAATAACAAGCTATTATTGAGGACTTTGGTGAGCAAGAATGTATATGAATATGAACATAAATGTGGGAGTGCATGAGAATGATCTTTTACACAGCCAGATATATATGTATGTATATATATACATATATGACCATTTGAAAGATATATCTGCTACATAAGTTACATAGATATATGGCTATATGTATGATATATATATGTGATATATAGATATATAGCTATTTTTTCTATATATTCTATATATGGTTTTTATATCAGTCGTATCCTACATTATTGTGAAATTTTAAATTTCTTAATTTTCAGTATTTTTAAATTGTAATTTATTTTAACAAAATTTTAATTCACTGATAGTTGAATCTATTTTACTTATAGATTAAATTGCAAACATCTCTGAATTACATTTATTTATTCCCTCTATGAGGGAATTCTACCTCCCACCTATCCGTCTGCCCACTCCCATATTCCCACCTTGACGTTCCCCTTTACTGAGGACTCTCCTCCTCCTGATGGCCGACAAGGCCCTCCTCTGCCACATATGTGGTCCAAACCATGGGTCCCTCCATGTGCATTCTTTGGTTTGGTGGTCCAGCTTCCATGAGGACGGGGGGGGGGGTTTCAGGCCAGTTGACACTGTTGCTCCCTCCATGGGGCTGCAGACTCCCTCAGCTCCTTCAGTCCCTTCTCCAACTCCTCCATCTGGGACCTCACTCTCAGTCCAGCAGTTACTGTAAAGTGAAACTTGGGTATTCCAAACTCCACTTATCAGTGAGTACATACCATGTTCGTTCTTCTGTGACTGAGTTAAAAACAATGATTTAATGAATTACATTTTAAATATGAAGCATTGTGTTATATCACAATTTTACTAGATTTGCAAAAACTTATCAAGTAATCTCAGTTTATACGTCTTATAATTACCTTTCTTCCCACACACCTCATTTAAGATTACTCATATCTTCTAAATTATGATTATCTTTTAAGAGCAAACTTTTTCATTTCAAAATAATATAGTCATCTGATACTTCAATTAGTAAATGAATCTATAACTTCTATCCTTAATATCCCTTCCAAAATAAAGTATTTTCCATTTCAAATTTCCATATACTCAGCACATCAATAAATTAAGCCACAGTCCCCTGAAATGTATAAAGCAGAAATCTGCAGGTCAATCCTTTCTTTTATTCATTATCCAAAATTCACTATCAGTAAATACTACTTCTTTATGCCTGAGTGTTAGGCTCAAGTTCTAGTTTTAAAGCCATTTACTCATCTGCTATTTCTGTTGCTAACCTTGTTCAAACCATCAGTATTTCCTCAAGGACTGCTAGCATTGCTTCCTTACTGGTGTCTTGGCATCTACATCTGACCTGTATAAATGATTTAGTAGTAAGTATCTACTAAAAGCACTTTAAAGGCTTCCTCATTATATTTGTAATAAAAAAAAATGCATTGCTACGTGTTACTGGACCATATAAATCACACTGCATAGTTCTGAAGCTCACTTTCCCCACTCTCTCCCTATTTCCCGTCTTACATTGCTCTTTTTCTAAGTGTGCAGTACCTCCAGGTGCCTGTTCAGAATCTCCACAGAGCTGATTCAATCTAATCTTTGAATCTCTGATCTGACGTCACTTCAGAATTTTCCTTGAACATTCTGTTCAAGCAGTTCATGTGAGTGAGTCACTGTCACTATCTTATTAATTTTCCTATTTCCCTTAGAGAGTTTACCACAGACTCTAAGGATATATGGATTTGCATTTCATTTTGATAGTTTATCTACTGTCTCCACAGTGTTCATCCTCTGAGCATATGATCACGTGTACAACCATCTCTTCCACCTAGCAGAGTACTTTCCAGAATGTAAGAAGCACAGATGCTAGCTCTTTATCATCTTCACCAAAGTACCAAGGAGTATACCTTAAGGAAGGGGTGACATTTTGGGCTCATGGTCTCAGAGATTTCAGTCTATTTTCCTTGGCTCCATTGTTTCTGGGCCCATGATGAAGTTGATCATCTTATAGTCTTATCCTGGAGGCATGTGGATGGGAAGTATATTTACACTGTGGAGAACAGGAAGATGACAAGATGGCTAAAATACCAGGTATTACCTTGAAAAACATGCCCCTTTTGACCTATTTCCTCAAAACAAGCACTACCTCTTAAATTTCCATGATATCTCAAAATATCACCACCATTTGGAGAATAAGCATTCAACACATTAGCCACAGAGTCATTTGAACTGTAATGTGGAAGTATTTGTTCAGCCAGTATAATTTAATTTAATCAACTGTCAACAAGAAATATCTATGTTGTATTCTTTCTGAGAAAGTTAAATGACATTGTGTTGATGTTATTATGGGATCTGGAACATGTCAGATACTTTAGGAGTACGATAACCTCAATAGCAACTACCCATTATCAACAACAAATAAATCTGGTCTCCACCGATCCTGCAGTTCTTCTATAATGCTGTAATGACTTGGCAAGCTACGATATGAATGACTTTATACTTTAAGCCACAGAGAAGTAAAACAAAAGAAAATATGTCATAACACAAAGTCAAATGAAATTCAAACTGCAGTATGCATAAGCTTTGTAATATATAGACATGCTAACACAGGGATTTTATTTATAAACTCTCTATGGCTACTTTCATGTTTACAACAACAGTATTGAATAGTTATGACAAAAAACCCTCTGATAAAGACTAGGTCAACATGTAAGAATGGATTATATCAACTCATGCCTATTTCCCTATGGTGTGCATTGTTTTAGCTTCCCTTTGTTGATACAGAAACTGACAGCAAATAAAATATGAACTTAGCTTTGAATTTAATGCTCACTATATTTCTCCATGCAATTTTTTTTTTTTTTTTTTTTTTTTTGGTTTTTCGAGACAGGGTTTCTCTGTGTAGCCCTGGCTGTCCTGGAACTCACTCTGTAGACCAGGCTGGCCTCGAACTCAGAAATCCCCCTGTCTCTGCCTCCCGAGTGCTGGGATTAAAGGCATGCGCCACCACCGCCCGGCTCTCTCCATGTAATTTAATTTAATTTTCACCACATCTGTGTGAGATAATATTATTAAAAGGTCTCATTGGTCATAATAGACAAAACCAAGACCTACTTCCTCATCAACCAGAAGCTTATAGTAAGCTTATAGTGCAACTTCCTGTTTCACAATTACGTTATTAGGTGTGTGCTTATTCTATTTACTTTTCTTTTTCTTTTTCTTTTTCTTTTTCTTTTTTCTTTTCTTTTTTTCTTTCTTTCTTTCTTTCTTTTTTTTTTTTTGAGACAGGGTTTCTCTGTGTAGCCCTGGCTGTCCTGGAACTCACTCTGTAGACCAGGCTGGCCTCGAACTCAGAAATCCACCTGCCTCTGCCTCCCAAGTGCTGAGATTAATGGTGTGTGCCACCACTGCCCGGCCTTACTTTTCTTATTAATCATATAGATAGATGTTTTCCATCAGCTCATAAACAACCTCTTGATATACTGACATTTTAGTTCAAAATACGAAAAAATTACTAAGCTTTCAAAGAACAGTGTCAGCAGCTCCAGAGATCCAGCTCACAAGCATAAAGAGTAGCCTAAAAGCATCCTTAAACCTGCATCTATGACTGATACTGGCCCACAGAAAAGATGCCTTTTCATCTAAGATATTTTCTAGTGTGAAAAATTGAATCCACAACAAATACCTACCAGTGTGAGGTTTTCAGAAATTTGTATGAACACGAAGTCAAAAACATTTTTTTTAATTCAACATAGCTCTTGAAGCGAAGGGATGGAAATATTCAAGTTGCACCTTTTTCAAACCCAATAGAACTGAATCCCAGGGAGCATTCCTGTCCTCTTCAAATGTTCCAGGGAACCATTACCTTTACACATTAGATACTTTTCAGGCTCTTGGCAAATACATAGAGCATATCATGTGACCATGTGGAGTTAGCTCAGTACCCAGTCCTCTGTGGGCTCCCATGGGGATTAACCTGCTATCTTTTATTAATTTCCACATTATTCTGAATTACAGAACATTTTTTCCTCTTCTGTTCATAAATAAACAAGTTTAATCATAACAATAGTAATTTCACAGAACTTTGTTTTTCATAATGAATTGATAAAACCAGAGATGAATTGAGGAATACTATAAATTCAGACAGAAAAACAAGTTCAAATATTTTTAGGTAGATACGTTAAACTTGAAAATATGTGCTACCTATACAAAATACTGGGCTTATTTATGACATTTTCATACATGTATATAATGTGCTTTCATTACATTCGCACCCCAAATGCCTCCCATAATCCACCTTTCTCTTAAATGCCTCAATTCCATTACTATACCCCTTCTAATTCCACATATATTTTCCCTACTAGAGTACATATTAGTCAGGTTGTCCACAGAGGAACAGAATTGATGGAATAAAAATATATTAAAGTGGAATCTACTACACTGGCTTATATAATATAGTCTGAACAATCCAACAATGTCTTATACTGGAGAGGCCAAGAACACAGTGGCAGCTTAGCCCACGAGCTTGGGTGTCTAGTAGACCAAATCTCCTATCAAATGCCTAGAATATGCCTGGCGAGCCATTGGCTTTCAGTAGGGTTGAAGCCCAAAGAAGCCGGGTTCTGATATCAGTGACAGAATGAAGCAGCAGCAACTCAATAGACGTGATATGCATCAGGTTGCCAGTGAGAGCTAAGGAAAAGCACTTGGTCTTCCTTTTATCTGTGTTGCCACTGGGAGATGCTCCTCACATTTAGAGTGGACCTTCCAACCTCAAATGACATGATAAAAAAAATTCCTCAAACACTGTGCCCGACAGTTTGGCTTTTAATTTATTATAGAACTAGTCAAGTCGATAACCAAGATGAACTATTATGTCACAAATATAAGAGTAAATGTAATGTTTCTGTTTCTGAGGCTGGCTTATTGTTTAACATGATGATCTCTAGTTCTATATATATTCCCATAAAGAAAATTATTTAATCATTCTTTATGACTGAATACTGCATAATACATATGCATATATGTAATTTTAGCCTATTCATCATTCACTCAAAGACTTATCTATGGTAGATGCGTCAAGACAAACATGGCATTGCACATGCAGCTGTCTGTCTTGAGTGCTATCTCCGATTCCTTTGTTTGTATATCCAAGGTGATTTAACACTAGCATGCTGCTATATTTTAGGTTAGGGGAGAATCATGCTGATTTGTCCAGTAGCTGCACTGACTGACATTGCCAGCAACAACATATGTGTCCCTTCCCCTACTTGTAATTTGTTAATTTTTGTCTATGTGTTTTCTTGATTATAGCAATTATGAGAGGCTGAAGTGAAATATAAAAGAAATTTTGTATTTTCCTAACTATTCTTTTCTTTGAAAAATGTTGTTGGATTTTTGATGATGACTGCATCATGTCTGTAGATTGCTTTCTATTGCATGGCTGTTTTCTCAACAGGACTCATGGCTATGCAACTTTGGTGCTAGGATCACACTCACTCTGGTTCTCTGTAAGAGCAGTATTTGTTCTCAATCTCAGAACCATCTCTCTAGTCTGTAGACAATCCATTAATTTTATTTTCTACCACTTAGTTTGTGATACTTTGCTATGACAGCTATGGAGAACAAAGCAAATAAAGATAGATAACTGAAAAAATAAGGAAACAAAAATCTGTAATGAAGAATATACACAAACACATATACATGTATGTATATATGTATGTATGTATGTATGTATGTATTTATGTATGTAAAAATAACTGTGACTGTGGAAGATGTCTCTGGTCCACATGCATTTTTCAGTGCCACAATGGTCCACGGAGTTAATGCTACACGTACTACCAAGACAAAGCTTAAGAACTAATTCTGTGGACACAATAGAGGAATGTAACTTCTTATTGATTTACTTTGCTCTTTGACAATTTCATATGTGTATATGATGTGTTATGATTACCCCCCTACACACACACTCTTGTCTCCTTCCTTCCCAGCCTACCCTCTCCCACTACCAATCATTTTCTCAGATTCATTACTTTTAGATTTTATGACCCACTTAGAACATTATCATGAATGCACTAAAGTATATTTTGCTTTTCTATTCAATAAATACATAAAACTCGGTATGGCTAAACTCTAAAGGAAAAGGAGTATTCATCACTAGACATTAGCAACTTCACTTGAAAGAGTTGGCAAAGCCAGGGAGAATGAACTCCAGTGGTTTGGAAACACATCCATTCTGTGCCAGACTTTTCTGCTGCCTGCAGAGGCTTTCTAGAGACCAGAGGTGACATGTCTCTTACATTGAAGAAGATTCCACCAGAGAATGCTGGTCAGAATGGTGAGGTATCAGAATTTATGAGCCCTCTCCTATTATATTTTGTTTCTTAGATTAAAAATGAAGCTAATATAAGAGTTCAGAAGATCCAGGCATGTGAATACTTGGGTGACTTTTTTCAGTTCAGGTGGGATTCATCAGGAAGCCTAAAAGAAAACCACAAATCACTGAGAGAAAAATGATTGATTTGAAACATTTAGGCTTTAATGGATAGCAGCAACAAATCCTTGGCTTAAGAAAATACACATTTCCAACTTCTTATGATAAAGATTAAGATCTCTGAGCTGTCAGTGACCATTAGGGTGAGAAAATGAACTATAACTGTGTGTCAAAGTGAGAAGGTTAAGCAGCGTTCACAGATTTGCTGTAGTTTGCACTGAAAGATCACATGTCGAAGACCCTGATCATTCCACATTATGAGGAGAACATAATAGCATGATTTGTTCTTTGCAGTAGAAATAAACTGATGTAATTGTTATCTTCTACAGAAAGCCCCTGCATGGCTACTGTAACTGTAGATAATGGCCCTTTGTCTTCCACAACTCTAAAGAGTTCAGTTTATCCAATTCTTTTTTCTTGAACTTTGTTCCTTGATTGAATTCATGCTCTCATTAAATTTCCCCTTTGCTTTTACTTATCATATAGAAGCTAAATCTCTCTATTGATTCATGCATCTTAAAATGAATACATCTTGCCAACATTGATCCACCTCATGAAAATGTCACTCTGACCCCGTCAGTGATAATTGTGTTTTATTTCTTTAGAATGATGAGAGGTTTTTAATAACCCAGAAATTTGGTTCATCTTATTTTGTTCTTATCATGAGTGGCACAAAAACATTGTTCTTTTCGATTTTACTAATAGACTAGAGCCTGCACGCCAAGGACCCTCTGCATTCACTACGTCAGAAGTACTATAAAATTTTGAGCATCATTTTTATCATTTGTTGCTGGATAGGTGGTTTGGGTTAGAACTGAAACCATGACTTCACCTGCTAGGTTGGCTCTCTACCATTGAACCACTTCTTCAGCCAATAGTCTATAATGTTTTAAAGGCTGGAACTCTGGAATGCAGTCATGGAAGCATGTATGTCCTGCAAAGGCATGTCACCTTGCATGAGCTAAGATTCTGCATTGTTCTTCATCTTCCTCATCTATGAAGTTAATGAGTGATTTTCTAATGTGAATTATAGCTAGCACACACACACACACACACACACACACACAGAGAGAGAGAGAGAGAGAGAGAGAGAGAGAGAGAGAGAGAGAGAGAGAGAATACATATCTTATTCCTTGGACATGAGACATAAAGGGCTGATACATGGAACCATTCCAACATTACTAAATTTCAAATAACAAGAAGTTCACATTTTTCCTCATGACAGATTTTTTTTTCAGTTTGTGGTTACTTGATTAATAAAAGAGATTTCTTCCTCATCAACGCCTTGTCTAATGCTGGAAGAGTTAAACATAGTATTTGAAAAAGTCCCAAGGAACTTTCTTCAGCAATACAGCAGCCTGAAAGGAGATCCAAGGAGACCTAGCTGCTTAGAGTCCTTCACAGAACAATTCACCCAATCCTTCCTCATTCTTTAAATTGGAGCAGAGTGGCAGAAGCCATTCAACTCTTCTTCTTTTCATAAATAAGCAGTTCTTTTGTATTTGGTTAAAGGTATAAACCAGATAGCTGGCAAATAATCTCCCCATATCAGGTAGCAAGGTGCACTGGGTTCACAAAGGAAGAACAATTAGCCTTTGTCAGAAAGGCACAGGTTGTCACTGCAGCTTAAACTGGCTGCAAAGGCTCATGGATCAGAGGGATTAGTTCATTCAATGTTTAGGTCTCTGGTTGCCCAAAAAGCACCTGGTAATGGATAGCATTTCTTAAAATGTTGTGAAATACTTGGTGGCTGATTTTTTTGGGGGGAGGGGTGCATCTGTGAGCTGTGGCCCACCCACAAAAAGCTTCTCCTGATGCTAAACAGGTGCGTCCTCGGTCAAGCTTGACCTGACTTAGGTATAAACCCATTTAGCTTTAAATAGAACTCAAGATTTATTCTTACACAGAGATGTATGTGAAGAATAGATGGGGTTGGGGAGAGGACATCACAGAGTTGCTCTTAACACCAGAGTGTCCTGTGGCCATTTTCCCAGACAGTGCCTGCCCAGACATCTCATCACCTATATTTGTTCTCTTTGTGTTATTGTCATTGGAACCAGCCGTGGGATCTCTCCATCAAATGAACTCAGCTTGGGACGGCCTTTCAGGGAATGTTGATTTCCGTTTCACTTTTGAATATAATGGATCACTTATTCTGTTTTCTTCCTAGGATTTTCCAAGTATGATGAACTGCGAATCCTCTCTTGAGGTTTTGGCCAAAGCGTACATTTAAACATTCAGTTCAGCTGTCTACAAAGTTATGATCAATCCACTTCTAAGCCTGCCAAAGATGCGTATACTTTAATAATCATGTTCAGCCTAGGACTATTGGAAAAGATTGTGTAGGGGGTGAAGTAGCCTTTGATATTTTGTCTTTGTTTGAGATACTTTAAATGTGCCTTGTGGTCACACACTTAGGCAAGTAAGCAGCACAGATCTTCAATTGGTGCCTACTCTCTAATTAAGGCATCTTCTGGAGGATGTCTGTTACATAAAATAGGTTTTCACTCATTTATCATTTCCAGAAAGGTCATTGCAGAATGAGAAAGCTCCCTTGGATTTTCTGCTCAATTAATCACAATTACTTTCATTAGTGAGCGGGATTGTCTGTAAGGATACTTGATACCAATGAGCTCCTCTGATGTTCGTTTTTGGTTTTATCAGAATACTACATCTTGGTCTGCTTGGAGTGCCTGCAGCTAACCATGAAACGTACAGCTTCCCTTCTTTCTCACCTACTTTCTAGAAGACAACAGTGGCACAGATCTATCTCTCTGTAGTCAGGCTAGGTTGTTTTCATAGCATCAACGATATGAAGGAGCTTTGAGGTATTGTTACTGATACAAGGGGTCACAGTTTTCCAATTATTTTAGTGGAATTAAGGTAGAATAGAGGTATTATATGCGTACTTTCTTTCTATCATTTATTTTGAGACCCAGCATGACAGCTTCATTACTCAAATATAGATTTAAACAGTGCAAGCCAAGCATGATCGTGCACAGTTCTAATCCCCGCATTTAAGAGAAGGATGGGAGTTTGAAGCCAACCTTGGCCTAAATCGCAAAACACAAAAGGAAGCAAACCAATAAATAGGAGTAAGGGGTAAAGAGGAGGAGGAAGAAAATGAAAAGCAGGAGAAAATAAAATGGCACCTTTACATGGGGAGTGGTCTGAATGCAGATGCTTTAGGATACAGAAACCCTATCCTCTTTGACACAATCACATGTTACTGAAAGGCAACTATGTCCTAGAAGAGACAGTTTTGCTTTGTGGGTGCTGGGTAGAATATAGACAATGAGAATACATTTTTTTTCCTGAAGTTTAAATTCATAGCTCACAAGCACCACTACTGGCTAAGCTCACCTGGCAGCTCCTAAAATACCTTAGCATCTGCACTTCTGGAGGGGAACCCCTGCATCTGCTGGGTTCTGAGAAGTCTGGATGATAAGTACTGTGGCACTGGCTTATTCCTATCGGTAATCTAAGCAATCATTTCAGGGTTATGGGAACCGTGACCAGAGATTCCCACCCGAACAGCATTATGCGCTAAAGCAGCGGTTCTCATCTTGTGGGTTGCAACCCTTCTGGTGGACCTCTATTTCTAAAAAAAATTGACATTATGATTCATAACAGTAACAAAATTACAGTTATGAAATAGCAATGAAAATAATCTTATGGTTGGGGGTCACCACATCATGAGCAACTATAGAGTCTTAGCATTGCAGTGGTATGAAGATTGGGAACTACTGCTTAAGAACCAGTTTCCAAAGTTCACCGAACTCCAAACTATTAGAAGCTTCGGGTGGTAGAGAGGGCAAAGCCAGAAAGTTGGCACCAACCACAGACTAATTGCCACACCGTTGCATTTTAAACTTAAAGCAGCCCTAGCAGTGAGGCAGAGTAGGAGTGTTACACAGGCTAAAAACTAAAACTATATTCTTAAGATGACACTTCAACATTTAAATAATTAACTTATTGTGACTAATAAAAAAAAAGTAAAAATCGGTCTGATACTTCATGTAGAGGAAGGGTTAATCACTGAGGTTTGAACCGGAAGCCAGTCATTTACTTTTTGTTTGTCCCTTGATACCTGGGAAGAATTCAGCATCCAGTGGTACCTCTCTATGAATGATGTACAGATCTGCTGAGTCTGAAAAGAAAAATAATGCTGTCTTTTCTCAAACAAACAACACCTAACCATGTTAGCACCTGTTGGAGAGCTATGTCAAAATCAGTATACTTCTCAGTAATGTTTTAAAGAAATTCCCAGTGATAGTAAAGACAGACAAAGCCAGAAGAATCATGAGGTACTGGGGGAAAATGATGGAAAGAAGCTTTAGAAGACATGGTAACAAAATTAGAAGCCAATAGCCAACTAAATAAATAGCTGGGAGGAGCAGCCATGATGGATTATTTGTGCTCTGCAGCCTCTTTCTTGTTTAGAAAATTCTAATTGAAAGTAGGGCCGGAGGTGAGAAGGACAGAACAATATATCAACAGATGCATGAACAATGGTACTACTATTTTGCTTAAAAATTATTATAGAATTTTGAAATAAAAAACTCATTTCAGTTTTCTTTACAAACACTTGCATTTGATTTGAAACACAGAGATCTATCTATCCCTAGATGGATTAGATAGGTAGGTAGGTAGGTAGGTAGGTAGATAGATAGATAGATGATAGATAGATAGATAGATAGATAGACAGATAGATAGATAGATAGATAGACAGATAATATCTTTTAGCATTTGTAATTTAGAGTTTGGTTTAATTTTCATTTCTGTTCTGAATGAAGTACTCATTGACCTTGCAAACACTTAAGACAGGAAAAGAAGCTTTTGTAAAATGGAATAAATTCAGTAGTCATGCTGTAGACAATTACAAATGTTCAGCTAATCGTTAAAGGTTGATTAATAACTATTGGCTAAAATTTAGAAAATTCCAATAAATTAGATGATCATATCACTCAAAAAGTTTCAATTTCCTTGAGAGTGGAGAAAGATGAGACAATGCCAGAAATATCAGAAAAATGGCTCTGGAAAACGGACAAGATTGTTTTCCCGACCAAAGCAGCAAGGCTTCTCTCAGGGTCTTCTATAATGACAGAATGAATTATGATTTCAAGAGGTCAATGAATGGCAGCAGCTGGGACACCAGAAGGATGTTGGATGGAGCTGGAACAAGGAAATTGAATAGCAGCAGTTCAGTTAAACAGCACCAATTTCTGCCCAGCATCCTGCAGAGAAATCTACACCTTAAGAACCTTTTTGTTTTCTGGAATTCAAACAATTTCCTTTTAATTCCTAGGGAGTCCACATCCTTCTTTCTTTCTTTTTTTTTTTTTTTCCTTATTTCAGTATTAACATTATTTACATTCATTTTCCACCTCCTCGAAGCTCAAGGTGATTTAGTAACTATAAGGTACCCAAGGTTAATAATCTGAAATGCCAGACATGAAGACATGGCAACTCCGCTGTTCTGAGCACCCAGGGAAATCGGTATGCAAAGGGAATTGACTTCTTTTAACCTGGCGATGAAAAGCAGCTATGAAGGAAGGAAAGGACTTACTGATTCTTCATGATTCTGGTTCTGGTAATGGCTATGATCCTATTCTACAGTTCTCAGGCATATTGAGGGATTGTTTGGAAACCTACCTTCATCTTAGAAGCTGTGTAAACAGAACAACGATTCTCTCAGTGAAAACAGACACTATTTCTGCCTCTTTCCATGGGAAAGTTGCCAGAGATAGTAATAATGGTGGTACTAAAGGAAGAGAGAGTCTGGGATTAAGTAGTGTAATAGTAAAGTAGCTTTCATTCGGGAAGTAGTACAGACAAAGGAAGGAGAACTCTGAGCAGCATCCAGCTGAGTTACAAAGACAACAAGATCAACCAGTAGAGAGGGAGGGCAGGGGTGACTCTTCAAAAATTGAATTAACTGTTTTTTGGGTTGTTTGTTTGTTTAGGGGGGGTGTCTTTGTTTATTTGGTTTTTTTGCTGAAGGCTGAAGGTTATCAAACATCATGGGAAGATTGTTGTAGAATTTGACTGGATGTTAAGTATCAGATGTGGAGACTAGGAGGGCCCTTGTTAAAGCAGGAGACAGGGTCACAAGGAGGGGAATACTAAGGCCCATAATTCAGGACTATATGAAATGAGGTTCCTGAGGAGCTAAGATCTGCTCAAAGAGAAAGACCCTGATAGTGAGTAGGAGACAGAAAGGACCAGAGAATTGACTGCTATCCCTCTTTAAGTGGGGAGTGTGACCCATCTCGGTTTTATGGCTCCAGCTCTCCCCTGTTATTTTGTCCAATAGTGAAAGCTGGAGAAATATTAACCAATGTTCCAGTGATCTGAATGGATGCTCAAGGTGACCAAAGCACCCCAATGCACTCTGCCTCACCTGCTCTCCCACCCTAGTCCCACGAACCTTCTACAGTTATCGGCTATGCCCCAAAAGGCTAGAAGGCAGTAAATTTCCCTAGCATGGTGTATAGAGATGGGAATTCTGTCAAAATTCACTGGCATCTTGCTTTAATTTCATTGTATTACTGGTTCTTATGAACTGTCCCAAGAATTCCGCTGAGACAAGTCACAGTATAGAAGATACATAGAATTTATCACAGAGAAAAGTGGACTGCTCCTAATAGGTAAGGGTAGACAATGGCCAAGGGCAGTGATCTACATTTTAGGTGGGCTTTTGCTGTAAATAAAGTCTCTGGAATGGGAAGCTCTCCCCAGTTGGACTGATCCCCAGAGGAGGGAGCACTGGTAAGTCCTTGTTCTTTGCCTGAAAGCTTTTTGCTCTATACAAGAGTTAGAATAAGATGAGGGGCTTTGTACTGGCTAGTTTTATGTTAACTTGGCACAAACTAGAGGAAAAAGCCCCTATTGAGAAAGTGTTTGTGAGGTGTTTTCTTAATTAGTGATCAGAGGGGGAGGGCCTAGCCCATTGTGGGTGATGCCATCCCTGGGCTGGAGGTCCTGGGTTCTCTGAGAAAGCTGTCTGAGCAAGCTATAGAGCAGCAAGCCAGAATGCAGCATCCCTCCATGGCATATGAGTCAACTCCTGCCTCCGGGTTCCTGGCCTACTTGAATTCCTGCTCTGACCTCCTGTGATGATGAAATGAAATATCGTCGAAGCATAAGCCAAATAAACCCTTTCCTTGACAACTTGCTTTTTAGTCATGGTTTGTCTCATAGTGTTTCCTCAAAGCAAAAGAAACCCTAACTAAGACAGGCTCTTAGAACAAAGGTGACATAATTATTATTAATTATCTTCTAGGCAGTTTGGAATGCCATACCTTCAAGGGTCTCACTCCTCTACCCAGTGATTGGAATTCTTATACCCTTGGTTTAATGGGCTGTTGATTATAAAGGGGGGGGTCCAGCCTATGGTGCTCTTAAGTTTCTGATATCTAACAAACTACAGAAAGAGAAGTCATGACAAATTTGCTTTGGTCATGGTAATAAATCTTACTGTACTCTCAGCTGCCATTCTCTCAATCCCAAAGAAGTCCTGTGACTACGGCTTAAATTATTCAGAATGAGTAGGGAATACCAAGTATGATTAATTAATACTTCCCAAAACCAAAACTGACTGGAGATGCTTTGATGAACATGTCTTTAGTTCTTCTTCCCCACCCTCACCCCCATGAAGGACAGAAATCACATCCCTAAGTAGTCTTTCACAGTTCAGGGTGTGAACCCAAAAGGGACCTGAACTTAAGTGTACAAAGAGAACAGGCAGTAACTCCCTAGCCAGCTCTGGCAATAAACATCTCTCCTGGACAAGTTTTCGGCCATCTTCACTTACAGAAAATAGCTTGCTGCAGACACACAGAGGTTTAAGAAATACTCAGAAAACTAAAGGATCTTTTGGAATATAGAGCTAGCTGTTGAAGATTTATCAAACCTTAATTCCCTTTTTATGCTCCATGAGGGAACAGAAGTGACCATTCACTAGAGTAAATGTATGCATTCATGTATATTTAGCGTATTTCTACATATTACTTCATGCTTTAAGTTTTATCTAGGAAAAGAGTGGAGATTATTTAGAAAAGCAATTTTCTCACTGCTAACGTTCTTCCATTTTATATAAATGCTATCAGTGATGGAAACTCTTCATGAATGGTCTGAAGGAGTAACTTGAAGAAATTTCAGATTTTTTGAAAAAAAAAAAAAAAATGGTCCTCAAAATAAAATCATGGGGTTTTGCACCGTGTCTTAAAAACATTTCGTTACCTTTTGTCTCATGCACCTTTGATGTTTTTCAGTTGATGGTTAAATCTTCTCTTACCTTTGGTTTCCTGGTTATTAAAAAATGTGGAAAGGAAGGCAGCACCGCCACAAGGGAGTGATTTCGGATGCAAGAGGGGAATCATATTAAATGTGGTTTGGATGTAACTTAACTTGAAATCGTGCCACCTAGATAAGTAAGGCATCTCTATTATTCTGAAATTTTTTGTACTTGCAGACGTCTGGAAAAAAAACAACAAACTTTTCATTTGTAGAATTGAGCATGTTAACAGGAAGCAAGTTTTCTGTCACTAGAAAGGCACTTTTCTTCCTCTGACACAAATTTTGCTTTTGTAATTTGATTGACAGCCATCCTACTGTCTATAAACAATCCACCATTGCCCCAAATCACCATTCAGTCCCTGCATCCAACATTTAAACATTGAGTGGTTTTGCGTTCAATAAAATTCCTTTTCATTCCTTCCTAGGTTGCCATGTCTCTTCAAACAGAGACAGAAAAGCTCCGGTCTGTGTCAGACAGATTTTAATTTTCAGTCCTCATCCATTTGCAGGGGACTAGACACAGGCAAACAGACTCTCCCTCAAAGCCTAGCAACTGCAGTTTAAACAGCCAATGCGTAAGAGTCCCGGGATGGGGGCCTGGACCTGTTCACACATGAATAAAGAAGATTAAGATTTCCTTTCAAAGACCTGAAGCCTTTTTGACAGCCAGTGTCAACAGCACTGTCTGCCTTCAATGTGAACCAGTCTTCTAGCACAGATTCCCACAGGGAGGTCCTGCCGATTAGCATGCATCACGCCACTGTTCCTTGTCGGTATTTAATGGAAGAATAAGGGTGTAAAGTTTTGCAAACTCTTACTTAGCCACAAAGAAAGGATAACTTACAGGAATTGTTGAAAGAAAATACCAGTGAACATGAACACCTACAGGGAGCATTTAAAAAGTGAAGAGCCCAGAAGGGAAAGGAAGAATAGTGGGGATTTCTATTATCTAATTGCAGAGAAGTTAACAAAAGCTTTGTAGTCAAAAGAGGTGTTTTGAAATTCCTTCAAAAAATCAGTTTTACTCTGAGAAGGGGAAAAATATCATCTAACTTTTCTTTCCACGTAAGGATATAAAACTGCTTCAGAAAATAAGAATTTATTATCAACAAACATAAATAAATATCTATCCTTATAATTAGGGAAACACTTTCAAAAGGAAAACTTAAATTTTTCTTAATATTTATTAAAGTAAGTGCTTTGCACATAGGTGATTTATAGTGCTACGTGAATGGACTAGGGCTTTATTAAATAGTGTGTTTTATAATAATTTTATGTCCTGAATAAGAACCACAAAGGGGAAAATAGTGTCTTGTCTACAAATGCCAGCCTCTCCAATTTATCTTGTCAGTGACAAGTTCTAACACTGGCATGAGCTGGCATATGGATCATCTCCTCTTTGAAACTGTATCCCATCCTTTTATTAATTAATATGTGCCAGATTATTTGGGGATGAGTTGGAATACTTAAATTATACCTATTTACGAGATCATGGCTGTTCTTCATTATGTGACCAGTGTTTACACAATCTGATGTCAACTGTTTATTTCTCAAGACTGGACAAGAATGTAAACCAAAACGTGCAACTTGCATAGATGGCTGCCATGGTTCCACACCAGTGAGACCCCCTGCTGCTTCAGCAGAACTGGGAAACGGTTCTCGCTGATCTCCCTACCTTCCTTCATTGATAAGCCTGGACTGTGAGACTCTGGAGAGCCTTAGCTCACTCGAGACACCCACTGAACAACTTGGAGTCAAGGATTGAGGCAAACGCAAGAGGAATTTTATGGTTCCAGCATGCTGGGGTTGCCCTGCACAGGAAGGAGGGAGAGAACGACCACACGCTGCCAGTTCGGACAGGTTTTTTTTTTTAGAGCAGCAGCCATTAGGCACAATGTGATTGGCAGAACAGTGTGACTTTTAAACTGATTGGTCTTTAGGGAATGAGGTAGCAGGGGCTTAATCAGCCCCTCTCTTCCAGCCTACATGCTTTCTAACTTGTCTCTTCCAGAAGGGGAGGGGTACCCATGTGCTCTATGAGCTTTCTCTTCCAGGAGGGGAGGGGTCTGGTGGAATTTTCCAACAGCTCTGAGCTGACCTCTTCAGGACTACACCAAATTCAACTCAAATAGTCTGGAAAGTGTCAATTATATACTGCCTTTCCCAGCACAAATTATCTTTGTGCTGCATTTGAGAATTTTAAATCAATGAGAATATTTATACCCAAGAAAATAGCAATACAGCAAATTAGGAATGGTTTGTTGTTGTTGTTGTTGTTTACAGTTGATTGACATATATTTCCTAATATCTCACTAGATGGACAGAGTGTTTCTTTCCTCTTTTTTTTATACCCTACACTCAGGTATATATTGTCTAGATACCTTTACAATGTATATCCAGAGATGGCTCTTTTGTGGAAACAGGATAGAGAGAAACTAAGGAGACTGTATCTCACAGATATTTTTTTCCTTCTGGGATTTTTGGAGAAGCTTGTATAATTCAAGAATATCTTTCATCCAGCATTCAGATAGATAAGAAGACTGGAGCAAAAATCAAATCAGGCTTGGGCTTCTCATTGCTATGTTACGACCAAAACTACATTATCATGAGAAGAAAGGCTACCTAGGCTACCTGAAATAATTAAGCTGTGATTCAGCAACAGGGCAATGTTTTCTGATCATTTTTGTACCTAACACACATACTGGCTGGCACTTAACTACCTCCTGATGGATGGTGAGACTGTTATATGGTGCTTCTCAAAATTAAACCCACATTGGAACTACCTGGAGCCTTTCAAAACCACACTTAGAAAGGTCTCGGCCTCAAAGACTTTGATTTAATAGTCTGGATGGGGACCAAGGAATTTGTGTTTCTATGAAGGTGGGTAACAATGATGCCGTTGGTCAGCACAGCGTATCTAGAGAACCGCTGCTCTAGGATTGAATCAAATATCTCTACTCCACTGTTTACAGAACAATCAATGGCCCATGATACACCTGGGAGCATGGGCCATCTTATCTCTGAGTCATACAGAAATTTACCCATGGCTGTAAAAGCTCTCTGTAGCTGGATAAGAACCTCAGAAATATACAAACATTGTAAATTCACAAGTTCATCATTTGGTCTTCATGGGGTAATGCTGTTTTTGGAAATGTCTGCAGAATCTTTTGAACTTGACATTCACAGATAATTACTTCCAGCCAATAAACACTCTTATACAATATAAAAATAGTGCTTCATACAGAAAGTACTTTATTATAGAAACAGTGAGCACAAGCCATGTGCCCTTGTATGTGTGTCACTGATGACTGTCACCGGGAAGGCGGCCACATGTGAAACGGAACCTATAAGTTTCATCAGGTCTCTTTCTGCCAGCCTCTTGGAGCTATTTTCAATGCCAGTTCAAAGCACATAGGCTCAACTCTAGCCACAGTTATCAAAACCTTGATGATTTTTTTTAAAAATTGAAAACTGGAATGAATGCTTAGAAAACACTCATTCTACGAAATAATGGACCCATCTTTGTTACTGTTCGGTGAATATTTTTCTCCTACCAAGACCCCATTGCTTTAGTCAGTCATCTCAGTGATCATGAGTAGATGTCAGCAAGGGTAGCTCATCTGGATGAGCTGTAATTGACTGCTAACATAGTCTAATTGCAGTGGACCTCACTAAAAGTTCATTACCAATGAGTAATAAAGCCAACATTATCGCTAATTCTTTTGTGATTTCAGATGTGTTCATATTTAGAAATACTCTCCACTCCTGGATATAAATATCTTTTGAGAGATGATAGCTAGTTGTGACATTAAATATAACCTACCTTACAGAGCCAGTACTTTCTGTACATCTATATATTTATGCACAGCCAGCTCATTTTCATATATTTATGAATCTGTGCCCCCCCAAAACCTGCCCAGCAATAATGAAAATTTCTTTTTAGAGTAGAGGCAAATACAGTTTTGTGTAAGTAAATTGAAAATTTAAAAGGTCATATTACATCTGAAAAAATCTGATTAAAAAAACTGAATGTATCTCAGATGTTCTGACAATCTAGAAAGTAAACTAAAGGAAAACGAGAGGTAATTCTGCTAACCTCATATAAACAGTCAGGGAAGGGGAACTTGGAGTAAGAGAGTCAACAATGACCATCAAAGAGCTTCCCTGTCACTAGATGGGAACAGCACCAACTCAAGCCATTTCAAATACCTGGGAAGCAGATGCAACTTAGGGACGCTTGAAGTCAGAGCCCTGAGTGTGCTATTCTGGTTCTGTTCTACAGAGTCCAGCACCCACACACTATCCACATCAAATACACGACAACTATTTTACAGTCTCAGCTTTACTGAGATTCATTTTAATTTAGTTTAACTTGAGAAAATTAAAGCAAGCAGCTATTTATGTTACGAACATATTGTATAGAATTTCATGAATGAAATTTTAATTAGGAACATATTTTCCATCCAATTCACATCATTTCACATGTTTCCCAAGAAGAAGTCAACTTCTATTCTAATTTACTGAAGAGAACATGTCTAGACACTGAAAGATTATAGGGAAACATAAAGATAAGTAGAGCAGATACACAAACACTCTGAAATGGACTCTAGGCTCTCCTATTTCAGCTATTTATAGGAACCGATTTTCAGACTGAAGAGAGGATCTGGGAACAGCTTTCCCTGTGAAAACATACTTTCTACATAAATCAAAGCATTTCTCATTCATTTCAATAACTTGTGTGAGTGAATTTGGTCCAGCTTACAAACCATATGTTCTATTTCCACAATTCACACACCTTATAAAACATTCCCCCTTCAGTGCAGTTCCTAAAGGATCTCTGACTTGTTCTGGACGAAGTCATAAAGTCAGAAGTAGGGAAAGTGCTTTGTTTCCCCTCAGAAGTGAGACTCACATAGCTGAACCGTCCACTTCACAATAGAGATCTTCCCTTCCGCAGACAGCCTGGTGGCTCTTTCCAGACTACGGGAACTCCTGTCAAGTCACCCTCAGTAGAAGAAAGGAGATGGTTGCTTTCCAGAGAGCTGGATGTACAGCTTCCATGAATTTTGTATGCTGATTAAATTATGCAAGCTTATAATAAATGAATAATTCATGAACATAAAAGTAGAACACACACAATGTGTTGCTTTCTAGTTGACTTTATCAGTTTTGCGCAGATTGTAAGGTACAGACTATAGCTTCTCAAGTTGAAATACAACTATTCTTTGCTAGTTCCTGGGTACCTGGTGATTCTTCTTTCATGGCATTATTCTTTTCCTTCTGGTTTTTAGGGATACCATCCTTTCTTTTACTCTACCAGACACACACTGAAGAAAGGTTTTTTTTGTTGTTTTTTTTTTAAAAACTGGACACAGCAACATGAGTCTAATCCCATTACTCAGCAGGATGAGGTAGAATTTCAGATCAGCCTGGCTTACAAAGCAAGACCCTGTTTCAAAAAAGTAAATAAAAGTTTCTTACCTTTACATGTATATGGAGCAGACAGATATCCTAGAATTCTTTCAAGGATTAGAATGGCTGTTTTTCTATCTCACGTTCCAGCAGAGTCTGTATTCAAGTTCTTTAGAAGATGCTGAAGAGGGTCACATGAGAGTCCTCACAACATGTATGTCACCTGCCTGAGTCCATCAACCGGTCAATTTCACTATGGCAGGTGGGTAGAAGACTCAGTGCTTTGATCTTCAGAAATTCTACAGACCTTAGTGTCTCAGAGCCAAGGCACCCTTGTGCCACCATCCCCCTGTTGAGAGACATCCTCAGCTGCCTCAGTGCACACTGAGACACAATGGTCTACACTGTGTTTATCTTCACTTACAGGAAAGGTCATTCACTTCTGTCAAACTTCTATTAATCTCTATCAAAATGAATTAATTGCAAAAATTTTAATTTATTCAAATAAAAGTAACTCTTCTGACAAACATCTTTGAATACCATTTAGTGGCCATGTTTAATGGCTCAAGTGCAGAGATCAACTTTTAGCCTGAAATTCTTGCTACTTAATTATTTCTAGTTTAAAACTTAGCAGACTGTTTTCCTTAGTGTGCCTGATAGCACTACCATGTCAAGTGTCACATCCTTCCTGAACCCCAAGAACTTGCAGAAAGGCATTGTGTAGCTGTCAGCGTCATGGGCTCATGGAACCCCAAAATGCTCCCACCAGTTGACCCCAATTCCCCTCTTCTCAAAGTCCTATATCTAAACACAAAAGAGAAAAATCTTTGTCTTGAATTAGCCCATGTGTGAATTTATAGGTTCACTTGGTTCAGATTCACAAAGACTTTCTTTCCTTTTTTTTTTTTTTTTTTTTTTTTTGGTATTTTGAGACAGGGTTTCTCTGTGTCCTGGAACTCACTCTGTAGCCCAGGCTGGCCCCGCACTCAGAAATCTGCCTGCCTCTGCCTCCCAAGTGTTGGGATTAAAGGCGTGCCCGGCTCACAAAGACTTTCTTAAGTCTCTTTGATAAAGTTAGATTAATTCCCAGTCAGCAGCCTGACTCTTCACTTTAGAAGCTGCTGATCTGAGTAGATGTGACCTGGAGATTGTAGACTCCAGTCACTCATTTATTCAGAGGTAGAGGATGGCACTTCCACTGAATGCTGGCCCGAAAGTAGCTGTTAAGCTGCACCCCTTACAAGAATCTGAAAAGCCTTGTTTGATCAGTAATGCTACAGGCATGTAAATGGTGACATTAATGTGGGTGAAGCACGCTAGTTCCCACTGGCCTGGTGTTGATTCTGAGGGAGATTTCATTTTGATCAGATAAGGTTTGTCATCACTTACTAAATAGTAAATAATAATAAGGTATTCAGAACAGAAAAAAATAAACCAGTATGCTAGATAAGAATTGGTAGTTCCCAAGTCTCTTTTATCATTGAAAGGAAGCAAAATCTAGATAAATAGAATATTTTAAAAACTAGATTTAATTTGTTTTAGCATGGAAGGTGGTTTTTCCTGCAACAAACTCAGTGGAATATGAGAGATGATACTACGTGCGCTTCTTAAATTTTAAGACCCCTTTGTACAGCATGAAATTAATTGCACTCCTAATCAGTTGTCTCTCCTCTTGCTCTGCTGGAATATCAGGCAGAAACAATGCAAAGAAGAAAGAATTTGCTTTGAGTCCTGGTGTGAGGACGTTATCCATGACCACAGCCATGGCTGCTCACTTTGCATCCTTCCTCAGGAAACAGAGATGAGCACTCAGAACCATTTCCCTCTTTCTGTTTTCTCTCTGAGAGCTCAGTCCACAGGAAAGTCCAACCCATATTCTGAGTGGATCTGCCTTCCTCAATGAAATCTCCTTGAAAAGATTCTCACTATCCCAGTGATAAAACTCCTATTTGATTATAAATGTATTCAGTTTGTTAATGAAGCTTAATATTATCTAGTAAAAAAAAAGTACTTTTAGTAATTTTTAGTAGATCTTAAATGTTCTCATCATTGAACAATACCTGGAGTGATGAATTTTTTATTTTATTTTATTTTTGTCAGTTTTGAGATTAAACTCAGGGCTTCATGCACACTAGACAAGTGCTCTGCCAATGAACTATCACTAGAAAAACATGATAAAGTTCTTATTTTAAATTTATTATACTGTATGTGTGGTATATGAGTGCAGGCACATCATGACCCGTGCGGAGGCCAAAAGACAATTTTGTAGTTCAAAGTCTCTCCTTCCACATTTATGTGGGTTCTGGAGATTGAACTCAGGATATTGAAGGTTGTGTGACAAGTACTTTTGCTCACTGAGACATCTTTCTGAACCAAAGCCACTAATAACTAGCTTTATTTATTTATTTCATAATGTCTACATATAAACTTTATATTGTATGTCACAACTTTATGGAACTCATATTTATAAATTATTACCTAATGAAGTTGAGAAAAATAAAATAAAGTTTTAAAATTATAAAAAACAAAACAGATTTTGTGTTTTTTCTCCTGTTATATTTTTAAAAATGTTTCCTATATAATTAACATAAAGGAATTATATTATATATTATATAAAATATATCAGAAAATATATCTTAATATCAGAAGATACATATATTCCTATTTATTGTATTCATTTAAATATTTTGAATAAAGTTTTCTCTTTTCATGTTATTAGAAAGCTATATTCTGAAACTATGAACAAATTATTAGGTGATAAATTAATGTGGCTCATATTTCTTCATATTTCTTAGGAAAATGTGATTTGAAGTAGATTTTTAACTTATCTAGAATTAGTCTTACGGAAGTAAGACAGAGGTTGTTGAGAAAATCAAAGATGGACTCTTGTTCTATGGCCAGTCTATAGGCATCACCACCATGAGACTGTGATCTTAACTCTAAAGCCACCACTGTGCCTTCCTAGGACACTACTAAGACCCTTCATGGAATCTATTGCCTGCCCTGCATATAAAGCTTCTGAAAGAACTCTGGAGGCCACAGTGTCTATTTCAAGACTAGATTTTTAGCTTACTCACCCAACCTTTACATAGAGGCTATTAGAGATCTTTTTATAACATCATCTCAGGCCATATAATCGTCTTTCATGAAACCACAGGCTACCACACACACCCTTAAACTAAATCGAATGCGTCCAGAGTGGATATTCAAGAACATCATTAAAATTCATGTTATTGGTAGGGTTGAGAACATGGCTTAGTTGGGAAAGCTCTTGCTGTGTAAGCAATGAAGAACTGAGTTCAGATCCCCAGAATGCCTGGCGAAAATGGGTGTAACAGCTGCCATCTTCAATGCCAGTACTGGGAGGGAGAGACCTGAATCCATGGAGCTCGTTGGCCAGTCAGCCTAGTGGAAAACAGCAGGTGAAGATACCTGATATTTATCTCTGCTAAGAGATAAAAGCAAACATAGGAGTGCTCACACACATGCACAAAATACATGTGATCAGGTGATAAAAATATGTTGTTTTAAAGGTACTGTACATATAGCATACATGTGAGGTGTATAAATATCAGCGATTGCTGTGGGACTTCAAAGTGAATTATGACCACAATGCAGAATGACAAGTTAACAAAGAATAATCTAAAATTGTACTGCTAAAGAAACTATGCTCCCCCCAAATGGCAAACATTACAGCACAGAATATAATATACCAAGAAATAACAATAACAGAACATACTCCTCTCGAGAGGTGTGTGCAAGCACTGAGGAGAGAAAGTTAGGCAATGTAGAGAACAGAATCAGCCATGTGAACTCCTGAATTTACCTAATGCTTTCTACTTACAAGTTGGCTATTTTGCTGGGCTCTTTCTTCAGAAACACTGAATTATAAGCAGTATGTTGCTAATGTAAAAATTTTACTATGGTACTAATTCCACCCTAGTCACTCAGATCCACAACTCACCCCAAGACATGGTTTGTAATGTGTAAAAGGGTCCTCACATATGTACACACATGTATTTGGTGCTCCACGATTCCAAGCATAGACTTTTTTGATTTCGGTTAAATAAAATCCAAAATTTGTTTTGTTAATCCGTGTGTGTGTGTGTGTGTGTGTGTGTGTGTGTGTGTGTGTGTGTGTGTGTGATGGCTTCTTACCTCATTTGACAGAAATACTAAAAAACCTGTGTTGTTATTTGTGGACAACTGTATATTTTTCTCATGGCAAGATGCCAGGTTTGACACTATTTATGTAGTGTCTTAGAACAGTCTTGCCAAAAGCAGGTAGAAGTCTAGTCTCTATACTAGTGTACTATACTAACATAATTGACCGTGAGAGGACATATTGGGGATAAAGGTGAGAGCAGAAGTTTTTTAATCATAAGAAAAGCAGCAGAATTCTGTACAAGTGACAAGTTTCAAATAAGGAGCAGAGAAGACCAAGAGAAGAAAAGTAATTGAATGCTCACCCAATTCTGGTCAGTCAAATAGAAGTAAATGGCGTGTTTAGAAAATGGAAAAATAGGTGGAAAGCTGAACACAAGCAAACAAACAAACTGGATAAGCAAAATTAGGAAGGAAGGATTTTGTAGGTAAGACTTTTCATGCATTTGCCAGGAGACTGAGTGAGATTTCTGAACAAAGAGTCCAGTGTGACCTCTGTTGGCTTCTCTGGATCTTACAGAGGACTTACTTTGTCTGGTGTTCCTAGAATAGAATCTTGAAATCTCAGCTGCAACTACTTTTCCCCACGTGTTTCTGTTCCCTCCTCATGGCTCCTGTTTTAACTCATTTACCCTTCTAAGGTTGAGAACACTGGCTATGGAAACACCGATACGGCTGAACACTATAGAAGAAAACTGTTTTTATGAAGATTGAAATTTAAGGATTTTACAGTAAGCTTTAGGATACAGCTTTATAAACAAAGAGAATGACTCAGACTTAATATAAAGATTGATTTTATTTTTATTAATGTGTATGTGTCTGTACCTGTGCATACCATGTGTGTAGGGATGCCCAGGCTAGAAGAAGACATTAGTTTCCCTCAGCTGATGCTATAGGTGCTCATGAGCTGCTGGATGTGGATACTGAGACCAGAGCTTGGCTCCTCTGGAAAAGCAAGAAGTGCTCTTAACTGGGGGCCCATCTCTCCAGCCTCAAATTCTGGATTTTAAACACATATTTTTGTCATTGTTAATTTGGCTCTTTGATAGTTAAGATTTCTCAAGAGAGGAATTGGTTGATTGCTCTCTGGTTGACTCTTCTCTATGGACTTCCTTTATCGTTAAGCCAACATGATGCAACCACATCTCTCAGATTGCACATAAAATAAGATATTAATTTTTATTCCCAAGGCAGGATACAACACATTATAGGAAAATTCCCAGCAAGTTTCTGCTTGGGGTTAAATTGTTGACTAATTAAGTGTTGTCTGATTTATGCAATTTAGAACTCTGTATGAATATTGTATTCACTTCTTTTTTTAATTAATTAATTAATTTAATAGGATATTTGATTCATTTACATTTCAAATGTTATCCCCTTTCCTGGTTTCCCCTCTGCAACCCCCCTACACCATCCTCCCTCCCCCTGCTTCTATGAGGGTGCTTGCCCACCTACCTACCCACTCCTGCCTCCCCACCCTGGCATTCTCCTATCCTTCACAGGACTAAGGGCCTCTCTTCCTATTGATGCCTGACAAGGCCATCCTCTGCTACATATGCAGTTGGAGCCATGGCTTATTCCATGTGTACTCTTTGGCTGGTGGTTTAGTCCCTGCAATCTTGGGGGTAGGGAGGTTCTGTTTGGTTGATATTGTTGTTTTTCCAGTAGGGTTGCAAACCCCTTCAGCTCCTTCAGTCCTTTCTCTAACATCTCCATTGGGGACCTGTGCTCAGTCCAATGGGTGGCTGCAAGCATCTGCCTCTGTATTGGTCAGGCTCTGGCAGAGCCTCTCAGGAGACAGCTATAGGCTCCTGTCAGCAAGCACTTCTTGGCATCAGCAACAGTGTCTGGGTTTGGTGTCTGTGGATGGGATGGATCTCAATGTGGGGCAGTCTCTGGATGGCCTTTCCTTCAGTCTCTGCTCCACACTTTGTCCCTATATTTCTTTTAGACAGGAATAATTCTGGGTTAAAAATTTGGAGATGAGTGGGTGGCCCCATTTCCCAGGTAGGGGCCTTGCCTAACCTCTGGATATGGTCTCTACAGGTTCTCCCTCCCTTTTCTTGGGCATTTCAGTTAATCTCATCCCTGTTGGGTCCTGGGAGTCTCTTGCTTTCCTGGCATCTGGGACTTGCTGGTGGCTACTCCCAGTTCTCCATCCCCCATTGCTATACACCTCCGTTCAATTTCCTGATCCTCTATATATCATCCCAGTCTCCTCCCATACCTGCTCCTGCTCCCTTTTCCCCTTCCCCCTCCTCTCTTCCTCCCAAATCCCTCCTACCCTTTACCTCCCAAGAGTATTTTGTTCCCCCTTCTAAGAAGGACTAAAGCATCCACACTAATTCACTATTTTTCTTATTGCTTTGATAAAAATATCTAACAAAAGCAACTTAAGGAAGGGTTTACTTTGGCTCACAGTTAGAAGCGCCAGTCTATGATGGTGAGAAAGGCATAAGACAACTGGTCATAATGCATCTCTAACCAGAGGAGAGATGAATGCTGCCAGCTTGTCTATTCTTGCCTCTTCTCCTGTCACTCAACCATGCCCCTCCCCTACGGGATTGTGTCACCTTATGTTTAGAGTGTGTGTTCCCTTTTCAGTTAAGCATTTCTCCAAATCTCCTTATGGACATGCCCAAAGTTGTGTCTTCTAGGTAATTCCAACACTAGTCAAATTGGCAATTCAAATTAATTATCACAGCCTCAAATGTTATGAAATCACACAATGTAAAAGTTCTGGGTTTTTAAAAACTTTACTTTCAAGATAACAAGATTTTACTGTTTTGTTGTTGCGGTTGTGGTAAAATACTGACCCAAAACAATTTGCCTTCTTTGGTTTACAGACTATCGCCCACCATCACAGTAAGCCAAAGCAGACTTCAAGGCCGGAGCATGGAGATAAGGATCATGAAAAAATCAAAAACAAACAAACAAACAAACAAAACCCAGGGCTTACTGACATACATTACTGATATTTTTCGAACATTAGGACTAACAGTCTTGTTTTTTTTTCAATATGTGCTTTGTGCTTTATTTAAAATTATTTTGCTTTTTAATTAGTGTATTATGAATGGACTTTTATATGTAGTCAGTCATCTATTTCTATTCTGAAATATGAAGTGCATTTGCGTCTGCTTTCAAACATTATGGCCTATTGTGAGTGTGAGTGTACATAAGAGCAAGTGAGAGTGGTAGAGGGAATCTGCAATCCCTTTGTTCTGCTTGTAAGATAACAAGAAATCTTGCCAGAGTTTCTCAGATTCTGGAAAACAAAAGCCAACACAAGATTGCTGAGACCAGTACAGAGCATGTTCTATTACAGTGACTGTGGCATCATCTAGTGATCTGCACTTGTGCTGCTTCCTGGAGACACAGTCTACACATGGCAATGCAAACAGTACAAAGTTGTCTGGTGCCTGTGTGTGCAGTGGGCCACATCACAGAGTAGACTGTGTGCAGGTAGCCTTGAGCTTTCTCAGCCAGCACAGGCCAGTTGCCTGACTTTTGTCCTAAAGTTATTATCTGATTGACTTGTAAACTAGCTGTTCAAGGTTGATTGTTATACAACTGTTGTTGAAAATTCAGCTGAGAACAAAAGCCACCAGGTGTTTTTGGGCAGGGAAACTGTAAGAGGCCTCTAATAGCCTTTGTGAGAGTTGGGAAAACTTGTTTGTTAACAACAGTAGTTGTTCTCTTGATTAGAATCCTCTTCTTTTCTTTGTTACTACTATTTCCCTGTGAGTTTTATGCAATATTTCTAAAAGAGATTAATTTTATTTTATCATCACCATCTTATTATTATTATTATCATTACTATTGTGTGTGTGTGTGTGTGTGTGTGTGTGTGTGTATGAAATACTTTCAGAGCTCAGACAGGGCATCAAATTTCTTAGAGCTGAAGCTAGTGATTGTGAGTCACACAATGTGGGTGCTAGGAGCCTAATGCTCGTTCTCTGGAGGACCAATAAATGCTATTAACTGAAAGACCCCCAAGCTAGGGAGACCCTCACTCAAGTCTCAGGATGGTGTGACCCCCAAAGAACTCATGAAAGACCGTCCTTGCTGCAATCACACGAGGTTTATTTAGGGGACCAGTGCACTGGGGTCGAGCTTGTGTCCCATGCAGGGGCAGAGGAGTTCAACCCTGAGCAGCTGAAGTCAGGGGTATTTAAAGGAAAAAAAACCACAAGAACAGAAAGAATTTGTGTTATGGGGAAGTACAGAATGTTCTAAGTTACTCACAAGGCAGTTGCACAAACATTTTTGTGGTTAGCTAGTTCCTGGAACATTGTGCCTCTGGCCCTGGGGCCAGGCCAAGGTCACCCATTTCTTAGGGGAAAGAATGCAGCCAGGTGGGGATTGGCCAACCATGCAATTTCAGTCCTATTTCTGTTTCTGGCTCCAAGTGTGCTAGGGGTCTAACTTTCCTCATAGGGGGTCAGGTCTTTCATAACTACTACCATTTCTCTAAGCCATACTCATCCCTTTTTCTTAAGATAGGGTTTCACTCTATAGCCCAGGGTGGACTAGAACTCACTACTTAGCTCAGATTGATCTCAAACTTATGATCCTGTTGCTTCAACTTCCTAAACGCAGGGATGAGTGGCTACTAGAAAGTCCTGAGTTCAAATCCCAGCACCTACATGGTGACTCATAACCATCTATAACTGTAGCCCCATGGGATCTGATGTTCTCTTCTGGTCTGCAGATGTACATGAAGACAAAACAACCATAGACATAAATAAATAAATCCTTTAAAATCATTATTAGATTCTTATTTTAAAGTGACGTTATTTGAAGTAGGTAGTGGAGTAGGGTGTAAGAAATGTCTTTACAAGAGAACTCTCTGCAACCTCATCCTATACTGCCTTCCCTTCATATCAGAACAAAGCCTGCACTACTCCAAACAAAGAACCTCAGCTTGAACAATACAGTATCCTTCAGGAGACCTTGAAAACTCAGTCTAGTTCCCAGCTCATGTTAGGCAGATCACAACCATCTGTAACTCCCACAGCAAACCTGAGCCCTCTTCTGACCTCTGCAGGTGCCCATACTCATATGCATACAGAGTTCCCTTATAACATACAATAAATATTTTTTTAATGGGAAAAGATAGGGACAGTGAGATAAAAGAGGACAGAAGATAGTCTGTCTCGATGTAGAGACTTCCAATGGCAACTACTCTGCACAAGATTGAAATAAGCATTTTTGCTGGGGTAATAGACTCTTCTACATGGCTAGAATTGCAAACAAGTCTGTAATATGAAAGCACCATGTCAGAGTACTTGTGAGAGCTTAAGAGTTTGGGTTTTGTCAGTAGATCTGTACTGGTGCACAATGGAGTGAACAGGGCATAAATCGCTCAGCACACCTACCGCCATTCACTCATTTAGTTCCTTGACTTCCTTGAGCTTACAGTAAATGAACTTTTATTGTTGTAGATTCCACTGGGAAGAAGTCAGAATAATATTAGAATATGGGTTATTGAAAAATTGGACTACGGATTTACCTAACACTGCTTTTTAGCTATGAATTAAGATGAAAAACTGAAAAACAAAAGATGGATATGATACATGGATTTCCATGATCTTAAATGAAGTTTATGTAAGTTTCCTTGCCTAAGGGAGCAAAAGGATGTGAAGCTAATAAATTTTTGGTATTCTCATAACTTCTATATAATACGAATATATGAGAACGTAAATTAAAATTTATATGTCAAAACAAAGAACATTTTGTAGATGTGTCCACTAGGACTGGGCTCTACAAATCTTCATTTTGTTTGGCTGTGACTTTCAGTAATGGTTTCCATCTACTATGTTGATATTTTCTTGGTGACGGGTGAGACGATTCTTATCTCTGGGTAAATATTTAGAATATGGCTAGGGGTTATGATGGTTCAGTGAAGTGGCAGCTGAAGGTTCACGTCTAAGACTTCCTTAGCCCTGGGTAGTTAGCTACACAGAGTTTCCTTCTTGTTGATTGGTCTTAGATCAAATTAGAGAACAGTTTGTTACTATTAAGATTTATAATGCTGCTCCTTAACCCTAAAGATTACTGGGCCATGCTGATCATTCTTGTGGTTCATAGATATCCTGCCTTTGTAACTACAGGATTCTCAGACTCTCAGATGTGAGATAACCTTATTTTAACATAAGGAACTTTAAAAAATGTATTCATACATATGTATATATGTTTGTACAAATATGCATATATGTATTTATATAATGTTCATTCTATTGGTTCTGTTCCTCTAGAGAACCTTAACTTATACACTAACCATTAGAAAGGGATTTGTGATAGAGTCCACCACTGACACTATTGTTGATATTCTCCTATAATTGCAGACAGAAACCTAGCTAGCCTAACTGTTCTCTGAGAGGCTTCATCCCACAGCCAATAGAAACAGATGGAGAGACCCACAGTCAAACATTAGGTGGGAGCTTGTATACTCCTTGGAAGAGGGAGAGGAAGAATTGAAGAAGTCAAAGGGGTCAAGGACACCACAAGACCGCAAGAAACCCCACAGAATCAACTAACCTAGGCCCATAGGGGTTCATTGAGACTGAACCACCAACCAGAAAACCTGCATGGGGCAGACCTAGGCCCCCTACACATATGTAGCAGATGTGCAGCTTGGTCTTCATGTGGGATCTCTAACAACAGGAGCAGGGACTGTGTCTGACTCTGTTGTCTGCCTTTGGACTCCTTTACTTTAACTCGGCTGCTCATCTAGGTTTAATAAGAGAAGATTCACCTAGTCCTACGACAACTTGATATGCCAAGGCTGTTTGAGATCCATGGGAAGCCTCCCCTTCTCTGAGGAGAAAGGGAGGGAAAGAGGAGGAAAAAGGTGAGAGGGAGGAACTGGGAGGAGAGGAGAAAGGGGAAGCTGTGATCATGATATAAAGAATATAAATAAATTAATACAAATAGGAAAAAATAAAAAAGACAGGGAAGGCATCTTTAAAAAGCTTTTTAAAAATTATTCAGTTTCTATCCCAGTCACAGCCCCCTCCCTTCCTCTTTTTCCTTACAAATCCATACCCCCCCCCATTACCCTCTTCTGTCCTCCTCAGAGAATGGAAGCCCTCCTTGAGTACCACCTCACCCTGGGACATCTGGATCCAGCAGGACTAAACACATCCTCTCTCCACTGAGACCCAACCAGGCAGTCCAGGTAGGGGGAAAGGGATCCAATGGCAGGGGACAGAGACAGAGACAGCCCCAGCTCCACTTGTCAGGGGACCCACATGAAGATCAAGCTGCACATTTACAAATGTGTAGGGATTCTAGGCTCAGCTCCTGCATGCTCCCTGGTTGGTGGCTCAGGCTCTGTGAGCCCTCATGGTTTCAGGTTCGTTGACTCTGTGGTTCTTCTTGTGGTGTCCTTGACTTGCTCACCTCTGTCCCCCACTCTTCCACAAGACTCTCTGAACTGTGATCAGAATGTACATTAAATAAATAAGTAAATAAAATTAATAGGATAAAATGAAATAAAAAAGAAAGAGCAGGCATTTTTGCATTTTATTTTGCTAATAATGTTGTCAGGGTCATGGTATTTATTTATCTTTTCTTTCAGAGATAATAATTCACATCCAGGAACTCTATTTTGCCCCAGCCAAAAAAATTTTCAGAAAATGAGCTAATTTTATATTCATTCTCACATTTTTGTTGAAAGACATATTGTAGTTTAAAAATATTTATTACAATTGTTATTGTTTTTTGTATGTGTGTTAAGTGGTGTGTGTGTGTGTGTGTGTGTGTCCAAGTGCATGAGTACGTGCATGTGTATGCATATGTACACACATGTACTCTGGTGTTCAGTCAGAAGACAGTTTTGAGGAATCAATTCTGTTCATTCACCTGTATGTGGGATCTTTGAATTGAGTGGAAGCAATTCATAGACTTCTGTGGCAAGCACTTTTATCTGCTGAGATACCTCACCAGACTCCTATTGTGCTCTTTGTATCTAGCCCATGTAGTGTAGGCTGCCTCTTATGCATAAATATTGCACAAAATCACATTTATACTACCAAGATTCCAGAGAAAATTATTGCATATTTAGGTATTGTTAAAATACATTTTGTCACTTTTTTTTTTTTTTTTTTTTTGTGACCATGTTTTCATAAAGTAGGATATGTGTGTGGCTGTGGAGCCAGTTTCTATACTGACTGTTCAGTGGTTCCAAATAGGGGTAAAGTTATAATCATTAATAAACAAACTCTCCAATATATTATACAAATCTTAGTTTGTTTTAAGGATCAAGATCTGACCACAAGTTAATGTACCATAAGAGTTATTTGTGAAAAACAAAGTGACCCATGGTCTTCTTGTGCCAACTTATATTTATGCCTTGAACCTGTTTCATGGAGTCTTTGAAAAATATTAGGGAAACAGTATTCTACTTGAAAAACCCTTCCTTTTCCTATTGCAAATCCCCACAGTTGTTGATTGCAAGATGAAACAGGAAGAGTTTGCCTGCAAGCACTCTGCCACCCGTGAGATCATGCTATGTATAATAAATACCTCACATGATGCTCAAACCCCTGGAGTTAAATTGATTGACTGACATTTGATCAGTTAGCTCTCCAGATCCTGCCTGAGCTGCAGGTGATTCTGTCTAGTCAGCACTTGTTTTTGGCTTTGTCATTTGGGTCCAAAGTAGAAATATCCATCCTCACATTCTTCGGAATTAAGCATGTGTGTCTCAGTGAAGATATCTATTGCTGTGAGGAAAAACCATGACCAAAAGCAAATTGAGAAGGAAAAGGTTTATTCTGTATACCTTCTAGGTAATAGTCCATCACTGAAAGAAATCAGGGAAGGAACTCAAACTGTTGGAACCTGGATGCAGGAGCTGATGCAGAGGCCATGAAGACTGTGTACTGGCTTACTTTCATGGCTTGCACAGCTTGCTTTCTTACAGAAGCCAGGACTACCAGCCCAGGAATACCCTACCCACGGTAGGCTGGGCCCTCCCTCATCAATCACTAATTAAGAACCATAGCTTGTGTCAAGCTGATAGAAAATTAGCTGGAACAGTAATTCAAACAACATCCAAGTGAAATTATCTTCCTTCCATCCATCCTTCCTTCCTTCCTTCCTTCCTTCCTTCCTTCCTTCCTTCCTTCCTTCCTTCCTTCCTTCCTTCCTTCCTTTTAATTCCAGTCTCCCCACATCCGTTTTGTGTGGTGTGTGTATGTGTGTGTGTGTGTGTGTGTGTGTGTGTGTGTGTGTGAGAGAGAGAGAGAGAGAGAGAGAGAGAGAGAGAGAGAGAGAGAGAGAGAAATCAAATCTAGGGCCCCATATGGTAAACTATTTAGAGATTTGTTGCAGGCTTCCTACTGGCTAACCAAGGAGAGGAGAAGCCCTCACTGAGTTACATGACCTGGGTAATTGCTTACAAAACATTCTGTTATAGGAGTCCATAAATTTATTTTCTTTTTTGCTATTCTATAACCTAATTCAAAAGTAATTGACACAGACCTAAGGAAAATGCCGTCATTTCCATTCCAAAGCCTCTCCCTGCTTCCTCTTTCTCCTTCTTTTATATATAACATCTGTCTGGGCAACGCCCAGGAAGACAGAATGTCCTTTGTGGATTCATGAGTTCAAGGAATCACCTAGATTTTATCTTTCAGGAAGATGAACAAGGTAGGCCGTAAAACATACTTTAAAGGTGCTCATTAGATGAAGTAGTGCGCCCCAAAGAAAACAGGCACTGCACACCTTCTTCTTCACCTCTCCTAAGATACTCTGCAAATCCCTATCAACTCAATTCTTTGAATTTATGTGCATGAATATGTTCCTGGCAAAACTACAAAATTCAACTCCCATAATTCTTAAAAAGTCTACCTCTGGGTAACATATATAATCAACCTGAAAGAATAAAACCCAGACTCTTAAAATGTCATTCCTATCTTTAGTATTTGCAAAGCAATTATCAACTTCCCATAGATTTAAGTCCATTGGAGTCTAATGTTGAGTATACTTGCCAAAGTATTTCATTGTCAGCTGACATTAGGTAATAAAGTACAGTAAAGGAATACTGGACATGGCCACAGTCCTCTCTGTTAGTTAATGTTAGAGACCAAAGAGGAAGTTTAGATGGCAAAGAAAACCTACATAATGTCCCAAACTACCTCGCCAATTTCCTTTCACCATGTGGCTTTCCAATTTTTGAGAAATAATATTGGGTTTTGCACTTTTCTGAAAATCTTTCAGAGCCTCATGGGAAACAATTGGGTTAGTTAGGGTTTCTATTGCTATGAAGAAACACTATGGCCACAGCAGCTCTTACAAGGAAAACATTTAAATAAGGCTGGTTTACAGGTTCAGAGATTTAGTCATTATTACCATGGTGGGAAGCATGGCAGCACACAGGCAGACATGGTGCTGGAGGAGCTGAGAGTTCTACATCTGGATTGGCATCCAGCAAAGAGAGAGGGTGCCATTGGGCTTGTCTTGAGCTTCTGAAACTGCCTCCACCCTGTGACATTTCTCTTCCAACAAGGCCACACCTCCAATAATGTCACTTCCTATGAATTTATGGGGGTTGTTTTCATTTAAACCATCACAATAATGTTTAGTACTTATCAGGTAGTTATTTATCAGAAGAATGTCTTTAGATCTGTATGATTAACTTAGGAGAGGCACAGAACTCAGGAAACTGGAAAGCAACTATTAGTGAAGATGGCACAGACCTTAAGGGAGGGGTGATATTGGAGCATAGGTAATAACAATGAGAGATGGAGATAATGAGAGGGGGTAGACAGGAGAGGGGGAGGGGAATAATTAACAATGGAGATGTTTGAAAAGCCATAAGAAAACCTATTTTATTTTATAAGCTTTCTATGTTATGGAGTTTGTTTTGTTTGGCTATAGACTCAATCCAATTGCAATTAAAAGATTTATTGATAGCTGCTACCAGGTTTATAGCCTTAAGGCTAAATATCAGTCATGTTATGAAGGAGGGTTATGGGGAAGGATTTTTTTGAGGAAAACACCACAAGAAGACCTTCAATACTAATGCAAGCAATTATCTGTGTAAGAAAGCTTGAGATAACACAATAGCAGTTTAGTCATGTCATATCAAGTAACATTTCTGGGTGGAAGTGCTTACTGAGTGAGGATTACTGAGTCAGGGTTACTAGGGACTTACCTTCCAAGGGGTAGAGTGGGGGACAAATATCCATGGGAACCAAGATGGATGCCTACCATCAAATGGACCTTCTTTAGCGTGTGTGTGTGTGGGGGGGGAGTGTAGTTCAATTAGTTTCCCTACAATCTGAGGATAATGCTCTTCTCTGAGCCATATGCTACCAAATATAAAGCTCAGTCCCAGCTATGGGACACCTCTCTAGAGCTGTTGGTCAGGGGTTTCTTAGCCATTCTCAAAACAATGCAGCCTACTGCCATTGCTTTGTATTGTCCATTAATACTTGGCAAGGCCCTATTGTTGAAGACACCATATATTCTGGTCACAGAATATGGAGAAATGAAGCTTCAACTGGCTAGAAAGGGTTCCTTCCTGCTGGCTGAGTTCCACATACTGGAAGGTGTTCTATAGGAAGCTGGGGAGAGAAATGAACAATCTTGTCCACCGTTAACCCACTGAGCTACAGTAATATTCAGCCTGTCAAGATATGACCATGGATACAAGAGTGGCAGGAATGTAATAGGCTTGCCATCACTGTCTTAGTGAAATTAAGGAGGAAATGCATGCCATGTTCTGTAAATATGGGCAAGAGCAGGTGGTTGAGGAGCTCACAGTACACAGGGGTAGGTCTGCTACTATTAGTCTGCCAAATGCAGATAGTAGCAAACTGCCCTTGAAACTCATAACTTTATGTTGTTAGATTAGTGCCATACTTAGACCTCAGCAGGGAAGTTTGTTGTATAATAGATGGTAGTTAACAGAGAAATTCACAACTGAACAATATGTAGTAAGGAAGTGTCAGTGGAGTGCTCAGCAATAACGAGGATATCCATCCACGGCAGCTGCCAAAGATTAGGGCAACTGCAGAAGAGGGGCTGGAAAGGTCATAAGAGCAGGAGGTCAGGGAATAATAAAGGAACATAGCAATAAAGTGATTCTTAAGGACATTCTACTATACCCACAGACCGGTGCCTTGCTCAGTCATCACAGGTCTAAGATAGATGCGGTCCAAGCACTGAGGGGGAACCAGACAGAAGCCCCACCTCTAAATCAGAAGCTACCTTTAATTGATAATCACTTACAAGGGAAAAATTAGTTTTCTCCAATAGAATCTCACTAAGTATTCAAACTGAAACATGAAAGAGTAGGGCACAGATAGTTAAGAAAGAGAACTCAATGGGAATTTTGGAGAGTTATTTTGCCTCACAATGCTTTGTATAGGCTTTTTTTCTTTTTACAGATCTTTTGCTTATGTATTATAGTTCCCAATTTTGTTTTAGTGGGTTTTCTGTGTGTGCAAGTACGTGTATTCAGCATCTGTATGTACTTCTCATGCTTTTTCTCTGGCTCTTCTTTTTCTGTTTGTTTCAATGGTTTGTGCTATGCTTTGTTATCTTATTTTATTATCAACAACAATATTTTAGATGCCTGTTTGTATACTAGTTTGAGAGAGAAAGAGAGAGAGAGAGAGAGAGAGAGAGAGAGAGAGAGAGAGAGAGAGAGAGGAATTGGGTGGATAGGGCAGTAGGGAGGAAGATCTGGGAAGAGTTTGAGGAAGGGAATGGTAATGAGAGTATATTTTATGGCAAAGGGCTATTCTCAACAAAAATATATATAAATTAATTAAATTTTTAAAAAGAGAAATACAGGACAAGCTGGAGAGATGGTTCACTGGTTAAATGCACTGGCTGCTCTTCCAGAGGACCAGGTTCAATCCTAACTCCCAACACATACTGCTGTGCCCTTTCAGTATTTGTAAACACCAGAAGAAGTAATCTCATTAGGGTCTCTTTATTCAAACTAGCTTGGGCCACACCACTATCTTTGACACAGAATGGGAGAGTGAAGCAGCTGCTCTCAGAGGGACAGGGTTTTATGGGAAATGGCAAGCAAGTGAGCAGGTTTCTAGCCTGGCACACATCTGACTGTGGGCCATTATGGAATATTGTTACCCTTTAAAATAATTGGCTGGGCGCCATACCATAAACAACTTCTACTTTCCTCCTGATACATGGTTGTTAGGAAGTGAAGTGCCAGGAGCCGGCTTATAACCTGGAGGCATAGGATTGTTGTGGAGTAATCTGGAAACTGGCACGAGATTCAGGTATGTTGGAGAGTAACCTGGAAACTGGTGCTAGAGAGTTCAACCTTAGGTCAGGTTCTCTAAGATGGAGTCTGAGCCTAAGATCTGGTCTCTCAATACAAGGCAGCTCACAGCTCTAATTCCAGTCCCAGGGATCCAACTCTCTCTTTTGTCCTCTAAGTGCACTGCACACATGTGGTAAGCAGACACATATAAAGATAAAACACTAATACATATAAAATAATAAATGAAGAAAAATAACAAATAAAAAGAAGAGAAAGAGGAAACTAAGTTGAGAGGGAAAGGAAAGGTAAGGATGGATCTGGGAGGAGATAAGAGAGAGGATACAGGACATGATCAAAGTATTTGGTATAAAATTTTCAAAGAATTAGTATTATATATTAAAAAAGAATATAAATAACTGCAAAACTCGATCTTAAGAATTATATCTTCTCATATGCCATAGAATCGGCTGTAACATACAATAGGTGATTTTGAAAGTAAACATCACAGTGTCTCCCTAGAAATAAATCCCATAAAACTGCAAAACTCCTTGTCTTTACTTTTGATGTTATAAACCTCAATTCCCATTGGATTCTGAATTCCAAGAGTTGAAAGCATGCTTCGATCCAATAGTGAAAGTTTGAGAATATATTTTCCAGGAATTAATTTTGTTTTAATTTGAACCATATTTAAAATGGCTTCTTTACAGTGTAGAGTTATCTGGCCAGAGATTTCACAGTGCAAGTAAACCAATGGCATCATCTTGCCAGCTGACTTGTAAACCCAGAAGATTGTTAAATGCAATTTGTAATATCTTTACAGTAAAGATCAATTAATCTGATTGAATGAAAAGTTAAAGAGGAGCAACATGGATAAGTCATCAAAACTCAGCAGACTCTGCCTTCCTGCTCTGTAGAACTATTTTAGAGTATTTTCATGTTCTGTAGTATTTCATGATTTGAAGATACAGAGAACTCATCTGAAACATCCAGACATGGTTCTGTCTTCGTTATACCCACTGGTGTGATAAAATACTTGAAAAAAGAAAGAAAGAAAGAAAGAAAGAAAGAAAGAAAGAAAGAAAGAAAGGAAGGAAGGAAGGAAGGAAGGAAGGAAGGAAGGAAGGAAGGAAGGAAGGAAGGAAGGAAGGAAGGAAGAAAAAGAAATTCAAGGGAGAAAGGTTTAATTTGTGCTCATAGTTTGAGGTATCTTTCATCATGGATTTGAAGTCGGGGGAGAAAGAGATGGTTTGTTTGTGCTCAGCATGCTTTCTTGTTTTTCTACACTCCAAGATCCTAGCCTAGGGAATGTTGTCACCCACCGTGGGTCTTCCCAATTCAATTAATCTAATCAAGATCATTCCTCACTAGCTTAGCGTGGATTCCCGAAGCCTGTCTCCCAGGTCATTCTAGATCAGATTCAGTTGTCAACTGAGGTGAACTCTCATAGACTCATCAGAAATATGGAACCAAAAGTCAAATCATTCTGAACAGTAGATATATAAATGTATGTGTGTGTGTGTGTGTGGTGTGTGTGTATGTGTATGTGTTCTAATATGCTTATGTAATACATATAGATTCTACATGATGAAAATATAATTTCAATGGTGATTTCAACAATGGTGTTTAAACTTATGTCATAAGTTATTATTGAAAATCACAATCAAGAGTAAATTAGTTATCCAGAAGGTGTTCATCATTTAGCCCCAGCATTCTGCTCTTAAGCACTACATTCATGTTACAACTGAATCGTTTTGAAACATAATCGAAGAATCACTAGATTGGTAACATCAAAGCCCTGGTGGGTGTACAGAACAACAAAACACTGGTTATAAAGAAAGTATTTGGAGTAGTCCATATTTTCCAGTCATTGAGGGGTGCACCCACGTTAGACCACAGTTTTTATATGTGAACACCCGTACCCAAAACACCTTCGTCTTCATCATCTTTTCCTGTGGTACAATAATGGCCCAGGGTTATGGAAGGAGAGTGGAAAAAACTTCAGCCCTAGATACCTAATATGAGGATGTAGGAGTTGTCCTCCTTGCCATTCTCAGCCTGACACTATAAACCCAGTTCCCCTACTATCAGCCCTAGTAAGAATATATTACTCTGACAGTTATCAAGGTTCACTTCTTGTTTGACCTTATAAAGTTCCCCCCACCCCAGCCCCTGAAGATTCAGATAAAGCACCTTCTAAGATCCCTGTCCTGGCCACGCAAACATTGCCCCAGAGATCCTGGCTATCTTTCTAGGGGCACATGTATTCCTTCTTCAATAAATGGAACCAGTTCTCTGAAGCTGTTTCCAGGTGTCTTTACTGCCTACTGAGACCCTGCACTGCACTCCTGCATGCTCGGGGAAGCTTCCCTCCCTCTGTACCAGCTTGGCACACAAGGGACCTGGCTGCCCTGAGGAGGAAATAGATACAAGGTGGCACTGTCCTTGTCATTTTCCTTTGGTAGTATTACAAAACCTGTAACCTTTGATAATAAAACACCACCAGCCTCTTTTGTAGAGTCTGTGCTTACAAAATCTTTCTTGACACCACCATATTTCTTGAGCAGATCATGTGATATGCTCTACTATGTCACAGGTGCCATCTCCCCATTTCAGAAAGCCCTTTCAGCTCCTTGCACATCAAGCTGAGCAGGATGCTACTGAGGTTTGGCCAGATTAAAGCAAATGTGAGACAGCAGAGGGTCATTTAATAAAGGGTTGTCAAAACAGGACCCTGGTATAGATCAACTTTGTATTACTAAAAGAAGATAGCTAAATAAAAAGGAAAGTTCTTAAAATAAAAGCAAATTGTACCCTTTATTAGCCAACATTATCCATTATCAGTCTCTATTTATTTACTCCCCTGGAACCCCAGGTGGTCTAAACTCTCAAGAGCCCTGACACATCTGGAACCCTAGGTGTTCTAAACTCTCAATAGTTGTGACACATCTGGAATCCCAGGTGATCTAAACTCTTATGATACAGGCCCAGATATCAGAGGCCTTGGGTTTGAAGAGGTTTCTCAGTGCTAGGAGTGCCTGTCTGTAATCTGTATTTTGCACTTTAGTGAGTAAGAAGACCCAAATGGGACCTGTGGCTTTCAGCTAGAAAGGATGGTTTCACATCTGGAACGTGAATATTTATATTCATCATTGTTGTCTTAAAGCATGCTTTAGAGGTCCGTGGTCACTGGTGTATTTTACCTGCAGCATCCATGTATGTAACAACCCAGAAACTATTTTCACATCTAAAAATATTTTTCTTGAAGATTACTAATATCTATAAATTTGTATTAGTTAATCTTTAGTTCATTCTTAATGTAGTTTGAGTTCCCTGTCTATCACCTTAAAATTTCTATGTAGCAGTACTGACTTTAGTCACATTGTTCTCTTTCATGGTTTTATATTTAAATAATCATTTTGAAAGATTTGTTAATGTGCCACTGGAATTTATTTACTTCCATGGTTATTCAATTTTCATTTGTTTTAAAATGAACAGGTAACGTCTACATAGTGTTCACTTACATGAAAGCACTGCAGGGTAATTGGCAACATCTGGCCAGGCTGGCTGTGCACACAGCAAAGCAGGGATTAGAGAAACAATAGATGCAGGGAGCAGGTAAGGAGTTAACAGACTGTCCTAATATCTCTCTCTCTCTCTCTCTCTCTCTCTCTCCCTCCTCCCTCCTCCCTCTCTCCTACGTGTGTGTGTGTGTGTGTGTGTGTGTGTGTGTGTGTGTGTGTGTGTGTGTGTGTGTGTGTGTGTAGGAGGAAAGAGAGAGACAGGAGAGACAAGAGAGAGACAGAGGAGAGGGTCTGGGAGAGAGATGAGAGGAAGAGGAGAGAGGGGATAAGATAGGAAACAGGGACAGAGAGAAAGAGAGAGCAGGGGAGAGAACAGGAAGTGAGAGGAGTGGGAGAGGGAAAGAGAGAGAGAGAGAATTGTAATGAAGTCCTTATGCTCTTCTTTATTTTTAGACCACAAATCAAATGGAATAATTCAATCAAGGACCATGATTTTTTCAGAGAATATAGACATATGAAGCCCAACTTTAGGATATTCTGAAGTAAATAAATCAATGTCAAAAAAGAAATGCAAAGGAGAGGTTGCCCAGAGCTGGCGTGTATAAAAAGTTTGAAAGAGAAGTTTTGCCAGAAGGCATGCTCCTATGCCCCACCTTTGGTCTGGAGGTAGTATACATATCTGTGTGGAATTTCACAGAGGTCATGTGATGCAGGAGCTTCCAGTGCTACAGCACCGATGTCCCTGAAGTGATGTTAATATTTATTTTTCCTTGTTCGGTGTTCTGAGCTAAGAAGTATAACTAGTTTATATTTTATTTAAACAATGGGTACAGAAAATCCTAAAAGAATATCAAAACAAAGATGGCTGTTTCCGCCTCTTCTTTCAATGAATTGTAGAGTGCTTTTGGTTTAAACAGGGTTCTTTAGGCATCATATAGGAATACCATTTTCCTCTGCTTCTTAACTTTTTTCTCCTTGGGAACTCTTTTCACCCAAGAGGGAAAAAGTTGCTTTTGTTTTGTTATTGGAGGTGTTTTTTTGAGACAAAGATTCTCTGTGTACCCTTGGCTGGCCTAGAACTCGAAATATAGACCAGTAAAGACTGGAACTCAGAAATTTGCCTATCTTCTGCCTCCTGAGTACTTGGATTAAAAGTGTAAGCCACTATGCCTAGCCTTACCAAATAAATATTTATATGATCCTTGACATATAAGTATTAAAACTTGTATGGAAATCAACTGTTTACCAATCATAAATCATAAAATAATTATTTAAATTATTTTTTGTAAAAGTATGGGTGCTTGAGTTCAGATATTCTATACCCAACGTAAAATCTGAGTGCTGTGCACATGTGTAAACCTAATATTGAATATTAAGCAAAGACAAGCAGATCCTAAGGCTGTGCTGGCCCATGTTTGTTAGGTAGAAACTTTGTCCTACACATATGGACATGAAAGCACACATATGGTCAGACACACACACATACACACACACACTCACACACACACACACACACACACACACACACACAGAGGAAAGTACATTTAAATTGTAACAGGATAGAAGTGCTTTTTTATTTTTATATAAAGAATCAAATTAGCTAAAGTTTGATATTTCAGGAAATAGAAAATTTTGAACATTTTCAGAGTTGATTGATATTTTGGTTTTGTAATATCAGTTCTGTGAATGCCAATTTCTACAAATACATACTGTGAAATGGCAGCATGTTTAAAGCCATTCCAGAAATTGTTGGAAATTTTGTTCTGATCTCGAGCCAAAATTCATTTTACTTTTTAAAAAATGAAACTCAAGTTAGCGACACAAAGGCGATTTAAAGAAGCAAATATTCTGACATAATATAGTCTAAATATACACGACTTTCATCTTTAAATGGTTTGAGGTGACAGTACGAAAGCAGTAAAAACTTTAGTGTGTGTCCAGCAACTCTGATTATGTCACTTTCTCTGAAGGCATAGTGGGGCTAAGTGCCTATGTAGTGTTCTAAACGAAGGTTGGCATGGAGTCACATGGAACCCTGGTGAGTCCTGTCATAAATACCTCAGATCCTTATGCACTGGACTCTGAATTCACTTGTGGTTGTTGTGTATTCAGAGACCATTTAATGCAGTCATTTTTTCAATCCTTATACTCAGTTACTGGACTCATATGGGGTCATAACATAAGAGTTAAATGATAGACCATAAGCAATACGGGGGATCTGATCACACTCTTTTTTACCCACTGCACACTAGTGCATGTCCTGTGCCTAACGTAGCCTAGAGGCAAGGACCATTTTGGCATGATGGACTGCAGAGGTCATCAGGATTCTGCTCCCATTCATAGTTCCTCCCCTTTCGTTCACAGATGGCTTTCCTAGTGCAGGAACAAGACTAAGAAACATATTCAGAGCCTTGTGTTGACATCAGTCTCCACTATTCACAAATGTCCAAGATAATCATCTCATAAGGAGAAAAAGAGCATATGTGTTTTAGCTCACGGTTTGGAGATAATCCATGATTGGTTGGTTTCATTGCTGTTAGGCCTGGTACAGTACAGTAGGACAGCAGCTCAGGGGAAAAATGTTAATTTTATGTCTAGGAAGCAAAGGAGGTATCAAGGGAGAAGCCCAAATGACTGGCAGACCTACCACTAAACTCTGTGCCTTAAAGATTCAAGGAGTTCCAATAACACCACAAGGCAGGACACATACCTTCATTGCATTGGCCTTTAGCGACACTTCTCCAAGCCTCAGAAGATACCAGATGGAGTTCTTTCACCATATGGAGGCATAGGTAAGAGCCATGCTATCATTCAATTGAATTCCAACTCTCAAAATGACTTTAAGAGCTCCTCAAAGCAATTTACGTGCTGGGACCTGGCCCAAACCTAGCCACTTGGACAGACTAGGTAATTAGGTTCCTCCTTCTGGTTTGGGATATGGTCTGGCTTGGAGTTAAGGACTGCTCATGGTGGAAAATGTCTTGATACAGATGTAGTCTCACAGACTTCCTGAGATTTAACCTAGATAGCTGGGAACCAGACAAGCATTCTCAATTATCCTATGATTACTAAATTTTTTTTCCTTGTTGGCAAATCTCACAGTAATGTCACAACTGAGCAAAAGCAGCCCAGTGAGGAGGTGGTTTATGTTTTCAGCTCTTCAAACCAAATCCTCAGGAAGAACAGCTTGTGTTGCACAGACAGAGCATGTGCCCCACCCACCGCACTGGTGGGTACTAGACTAAGTAGAAACAGACCTATCAAAGGGATGGCTGCTGTTCCAAATCCACGTGGACTTTGAGTCCTGTTCTTCAGATTAGCTGTCAGTCACTCTCATTTTAGAAAGATAGAGTTAGATCTTATTTAGATCAAGAGCTGATAAAAGTACCTTTGTTTTAAGAAATATTAGAATATGTTTAGAAATGTTGAAGTGAAAGAGTTGACTGCATGCCATCATGGAGCATAACAGTTTCATAGAAGACAATACTAATTATGAACCAAATCAATAGTCTAGAGGCCTGAGTTTTGAACAATAGAGAAGGTGACTGTTTCTCATACTGTACATTATGGAGCGTGGATACTGTACTTCTCCCAATCAGAAAGCAGTGTAAGCCTGGATATCACAGTCACAGACGACTGCAAATTTCTTTCATCTCTTTCCTTTTAGTTCCATGGCTATTGAAATGGCAAATTCCAAAGTCCTTAAAAGTTCATATGAAAGAAGATTCTCTCAGGACGTCATTCATAGGTCACCTTCCAAATAGATGATCTATACTTATTTCAGACCTGTAAACAGGCTTGCTTATTAAAGAAATCAGCAGAAAGTTCCATTGTTTATTCATCCAAATTGTTCTACTGTATCTCTGGTTATTATTTTAAAATAAAATATAGAAAAGAAAATGCAAAGTGTTGATGTCTTTATGCTATACTCTAAGAAGTGTACATATGAAAAAAAAAGAGGCTAAGTCACTAGCAAGAATTTCAAGAAAGGGCACATTTCCATCACAGATAATAAAACCTCAATATTTTGAAAAGCCTAGAGCTGAGTTTCATCACCAGCGCTTATCTGTAAGCATTGCCTTTGGAGCATTTATGTGGCAGAGCCTGTGCCTAAGTATTCCTATTTCCTTGGATGTTGCAAGGAAAAACTACAATGAGTGACCTACTAGACGCAGTGAGTTTGCACAGTAACGAATGAAGCTTAATCCATGGGAGGTCACCTTTAGAAAGAAGCCCACCACACCACAGCACACCCATCACAGCACACCATATCATGCCAACAGGAATTCAGTTTGCATGTACACAGTCATGTTCTTGTCATTATGAAATATTTTATTATTTTGTTTATTTTTTTATTCTGTAAGGTCTAACACAGATATATTTGGGTGCACCATATTTTCAGGGATGGAGAGATATTATTAGTAAACTAAATGTTTCTCTGTAATGGTTAATTTTTGTAGAATTTGTAGACAGTCTGTAAATTTGAATTTCATTATATTTCTCTTCTTTATATTCTAGAAAATGAAACTTGGTTCTGTGCATGTGTGTGCACATGTCATTTGTGTGCAAGTGCCTGCAGAAGACAGAAGAGGGCATTGGATCCCCAGGGGCTGAAATTACAAGCATTTGTAAGCCACTTGACGTGGTGTTGGAAACTGAATTCATATCCTCTGGAAAGCAGGAAATGCAACCTAGAAGATCAGTCTTCACCTTGGAGCTATCTCTCCAGTCTCCATAAGAAAACATTTAGCAAGATTTGCAATTACAAATACACTACAAATGCTGAAATCACTCTGCACAGATTTTCGTGTGTGCTTAATGTCTGCACAAACGGTTTTCTTGGTAATACTTTTTATACGCTTCAGAAAGACACATAAGCCATTCACCATGGTTGACCTTTACAGTGATAAAAATTGAATAGACCCTTAGAAAATGTCCTACCTGGCAATAAGAACTAAGGGGTCAGTCACACAATGTTGCTTCCAAATCATTCAGAATGATGAGTCACAAACACCTTCCAAGCTGGGACAGAAAGCAGACATTACTATGTGGGACATTTTGCTTTCCAAACTAGAAGGCTTTCAAAACTGTTAACTGCAGTGAAGATCACTCATCAGAGACTGAATTGACATTCAGTTACATATATAAAAAGATCACTTGTAAGACACTGAGCCTTTATCCAATTACTTAACTGCTGCAGGCAAGGCCTCCCTTAAAAACTTGAGACTTAATGTCTCCAGTCTCATGTTTTGTCAGATGCTGTGATATTTTCATGTACACTTCATTGTGTAGGAATGTATCTAGGATTAAATTTATTCATATTTCATATGCAACTAGTATGCATGGTCCTAAGATAATTTTGTATAGTATTTTCACTTCTTTCTTGTATAACAAATGTCCATAGTGCAGAACTTTCCAAATTGTATAAGAACTTGTACAAGGTTTTCAAGTTTTCTGTCTACTATAAGCTTCCTGTTTAAGTTTTATAATGAAAACAGAACACATTTTATTAATCAGATTGTTACTTTTAAAAAAATTTTTCCCTTACACTCCATAATATGGTCCTCAATGAGTTTTGTAGTAGCAAAAACTAAGTGTCAATGGTAGCCTTGAATAGTGGGGAAACAGACAAGATAAATTGCATAATCAAAGTTATTTTTCTGTTTGAGTTGCCAAAAACATTGTTTAATAAATGAATGTGTGTATTTTAAGGTCATGTCTAGGCACCTGAATTTGAGAATATTCTTAGTCTCTTTTCAAACAAAAGGACACTAACAACTTTTTTCCTTCAGCTAGAGCTAGGAATGCAGAGAAGAGAGCTGCGATTTGGAGCATGGCATCTGGTATCCTGTTACAGACAGAAATGGCTCTTCATAGTCAGTCTGTTTCGTTCCCAGCAAAGTGGTGTCTCTAATGGGTAAATTAAATGTGCTTATGCTCTCTGTCATGGAAGCAAAACAAATAACTAAAGCATTATGTGTGTTCTCTTTCAGCAGATAAAGTATCAGGAACAGTTTTCACGCAACAGGACATTCTGAAATCAAGACATTGTGTGTAGTCTTTGGATTTTGATGAAGTTCTCCAGACTTTATTCCCCCTGGAGATAAAAGTCTATATGGAAGTACTTTACCTGCTTGCCAATCAGCTGTACAATTTCTGAACATGTGTTTACTGCAAAAATCTTTTCATGAGCTGCAAGATTAGTTTAAAAGGTTCCCTGGATTTTGTCCAGTTTTTTTAAACATCACAACTTTGAAAAAGCCCTCTTCAGAAAAGATCTACATATCTGCAAAGTGTTTGAGACTGTTTCTTGTGTCTTCTCTCAGTAAAAAGTTCAGCTGCCCTCCCTATCATATATGTTGTATTAGACTTAAAATCAAAGATGACTAGGTTGAATTAGGGAGGTTAAATTTTATTTTTATCATAAACGTTTATTAATTTCTCTTAGGTTGTCATATTCATAACTTTTAGTTTTATATTTATGCCTTATTAAGATGATATATTTGCATACCTTCATAACAGGATAATTCAGAATATTGGTTTAGTATGTAATTATTAAAACATTCCAGTGGATCTTTATTGTTCCTCCTTTCCTCCAAATTCAATCCGTCAGTGTCATGCTCCGGTCTGAAGCAGACCACCTGCTGCTGCCTCCCCTTACCCCTGCTCCCACCTCCAGTCTCTCACATGGATCTTCCCCTGCAAACTTGCCTCCCTAGAACTTACTGCTTTATTCCAGAACCCATAGTCCAGCAGGGACTCCCTAGAACCCACAAGCCACTCAGACCTGGAAAGCAGGTAGACAAAGGCAAATATTCTTCTCTGTCTCCATTCCTCCCTCTAATGGCTCAGACTCATTACCAGCTCTAAAGCAGACCATCGGTGTAGCTGCTTGTATTCTAACGTGAATTGGGTCCCCCAAAACTGTTTGCCAGAGACAGTCTTCTGGGAACCTGCCCCTAGTTAATTCTGATTGGTAAATAAAGATGCCAGCTGTCAATAGCTCTGGAGGAGAGGCATAGTGGGGTTTAGGATTCCAGGATTTGGGACCATGAGGAGGGAAGGAGAAAGACACAGAGGTGGCCATGGAAGTGTAATAAAGTTCAGGAGGGAGAAGCAGAGCTGTTAAGTAAAGGGGCCAAGAGAATGCAACAAAGAGGGCTGCTCAATTGGATCAAGAGCAGCCAAAGAACATATAAATTAGTAAGTAGTAACTTGGAGTTATTGGTGAGAGGTAGATGCTAACAGCATAGATGGTAGGCAGTGGCCCAGCTATTGTGCTGATTAAGGCATATTAAAATATAAAGGCTGTGTATGTGTCTTCATTTGGGAACATAAACCAGTGAGGTGGTTGTAACCCTGCACCGTGATTTATTTAAAATATTACTACATACCTGTTGTGGCCTCTCCTAATTCTCTTCCCCATTCCTAAGGAACTAAGCAGATCCTGATGAAACACTCTGTTTTCCTCCTTTATTTTACCTCCCTCAGCTCTTCATCCTAGTCCATCCCCATTCCTAAATGTCAGTTCCAAATATGCAGAAATATATTTTACTTGGAACCTCCAATGGTCACACCTATCAGGATCCCAAAAGAATTTCCTACTAGGCAATACACAGCCACCACTCTCCTAATTACCAGAGAGAGCAAATGAATCAAGAAACAAAATATCTAGCCAACAAAGACAGGGCTAGATATCAGTATCGAGAATTACAATCTTCTCAAACTCAGATGCATAGATATGACCTTAAAATCACATTTAGTAACAGCCAAGATAATGTCTCCACTAGAGCCCAGCAACCCTATAACAGCAGGCCATGAATATTCCAGCATTGCTAAAGCACAAGAAAAAATCCTGAAAATTGCCTTTATAAATATGATCAATGTTCTTAAAGAAGAAATTAACATACCTCTTAAAGAAATGTATAAAAATGCAAACAACTTATAGAAGGAAATAAAGAAAACAGTTTAAGACCTGAAAAATGGAAATGGAATCAATAAAGAAAATCAAAACTGAGGGAAATCTAAAAATGAAAAATTTAAGAAACTCAAACAGTGACTTTTTTGCAAGCTTCACCAGCAGATAAAGAATCTTAGGCACTGAAGACATGAGAGAAGTAATAAATACATCAGCCAAAAATGTTAAATCTTGAAAACTTCTATAACAAAGCATCCAGGAAATCTGGGATATGATGAAAGGAACAAATCTAACAATAATAGCAATAGAGGAAAGAGAAGAAACCCATGTCAAAGGCAAAAAAAATTTTTTTTCAACAAAGTCATAGAAGAAAGTTTCCCTAACCTAAAACAAATGTCTTTCAAAGCAACAGAAGCATACAGAACACCAAAAAGACTGGACAAGAAAAGAAAGTCCTCTTGGCACATAATAATTAAAACAGTAAATGTGTAGAACAAAGAAAGAATGTTAAAAGCTTCTAGGGAAAAAGATGAGGTATATTAGGTCTATTAGGTATAGGTCTATTAGAATAACACCTGACTTTTCAATGGAGACAATAAAAGCAAGAAATGCCTGGAAAGGTTTACTGCAGACTCTAAGAGATCACAGATGCCAGGCAAGACTACTATATCCAGTAATCACAATATATGCAGAAATAAATTTGTCATAGCCAAATTTAAGCATCATCTATTTACAATTCCAGTTCTATGGAAGGCTCTATCAACTTAAACAGGTTAACCACACACAAGAAAACACAAATAATCAATAATGTCAGATCAAAAAGGGGAAACAAGCTTGTGTGTGTTTGCATGCACACACACACACAAAAACTAACACAACTAAATAGGAGGAATCAACAAACACCATACCACTCAGTGATATCCCTGAATATCAATGGACTCAATCCCCTCCCAAAAAGACATAGACTAACAGAACAGTTGCATAATCAGGATCCATCTTTCAGCTACATTCAAGAAACACATCTTAACATCAAGGATAGACATCACCCAGGGTAAAAGAATGGAAAAATATATTCCCAGCTAATAGACATAAGACACAATCTGATATAGCCATATTAATATCTGACAAAATAAACTAAAACAGAAACTAATCAAAAGAGATAGGGAAGAAAAATACATATTGTTTAAAGGATAATTCCACCAAGAGGATATTGCAATTCTTAACATCTATGTACCAAACACAAGGGCACTCAAGTTTGTAGAAGGAACACTACTACAGTTTCAATCACATATTGACCTTCACACACTGATACTGGGAGACTTCAATATCCCACTTTCTCCAAGAAACAGGTCATCCAGCCAATAACAAAACAGAGAAATGTCAATAACTGGTATTATAAACCTAATGGACAAAATAGATATTTATAGAACATTTCATCCAAATACTTTTACTCAACAGTTCATAGAAATTTCTTCAATATTGACCACAATTTATATTCTGGATATTAATCCCATGTCAGGTGAATAAGTTGAGGACATTAATATATCTAGTATAGAAAACAATATAGATACTCCCCTACACCCCAAACTAGAACTACCATACAATCAAGATACAGTTTGAAGATATAAAATCTTGGAGGGTATTACATTACTGTGCTTATTGTAGCACGTTTACAGCAACTAGAATATAGAGCTGACCTAGATATCCATCAATAGATGAGGACATAATAGAAAATATATATTCACAATGAATTTTTAAGCATTAAAAATGAACCCAAGTCATTTGTAGCAAGTTAGTCAGATCTAGAGGTAGTTATCTGAAATGCAATCAATAAGCGAATCACAGGAAGACATTATCTCTCATTCTATATTTGTCTTAAAATAACAACAACAACAACGACAACAACAAACTGTTGATTATTTCTTTTTGACACACACACACACACACACACACACACACACACACACACACACACTTTTCAGTTTGGTACAGTATTATTTGTTTCTCACATTTGTTGCCTGTGATGCCCAAGCTTTGGGTTCCCACTTAACAAATAATTAACTATACCCGTGTCTTCAAGTGTTTTCCTCATTCTTTTTTGCAGTAATTTAATACTTTAAGTTTTAAATTTAGGCCTCTGATTGGGTTGATTTGTTGTATGGTAAGTGGAAGAAATCTAGTTTCAGTTTTCTATTATGCATGTACACACCCTGTCTTAGTCAAGGTTTCTATTTCTGTACAAACACCATGACCAAGATGCAAGTTGGGGAAGAAAGGGTTTACTCAGCTTCCATGCTGCTGTTCTTCACCAAAGGAAGTCAGGACTGGAACTCAAGCAGGTCAAGGAGCAGGAGCTGATGCAGAGGCCATGGAGGAATGCTGCTTACTGGCTTGCTTGCTTCTCCTGGCTTGCTCAGCCTGCTTTCTTATAGAGCCCAAGACTACCAGCCCACAGATGGTACCAGCCACAAGGGACCCTCCCTCCTTGATCACTAATTGAGAAAATGCCTTACCGCTGGATCTCATGGAGGCATTTTCTCAACTGAAACTCCTCTCTCTGTGATAACTCCAGCTTGTGTCAAGTTGACACACAAAACTAGCCAGTACCCCCCACCCCCACTTCCAGTTTGCTTGAAGCATCTATTGAAATGATTTTTCTTTCTCAAGTACATGTAGTTGATATCTTTGTCAACAACGTGTTAGCTATAGACACATTGGTTGATTTATTTCTGTGTTATTGTCCTACTAGCCTATCTGTCTGTTACCATGTGAGTACTGTATTCTTTCGTTTGCTATAGTTTTGGAGTATATTTTGAGTTTTACCTCATATTTGTTGGTTAGTTTAGCTAAAGTTTTGTCAATATGATTATTATTTTAAAAAATATTCTACTTTGTTAGTATTGTTTATTATATTTTAATACTAACTTAATTTCTGGTCTGATCTTTATTATTTCTTTATTTCTCCTAATTCTGCATTTGATTTGTTCTTAGATTTGTCTTGAAGTACACCTGTAGACTGGCCTTCCTTTCTTCTTCCTTCCTTCCTTCCTTCTTTCCTTCCTTCCTTCCTTCCTTCCTTCCTTCCTTCCTTCCTTCCTTCCTTCCTTTCTTCCTTCCTTCCTTCTTCCCTCCCTCCCTCCCTCCCTCCCTCCCTCCCCCTCTCTCTCTCTCTCTCTCTTTCTTTCTTTCTTTCTTTCTTTCTTTCTTTCTTTCTTTCTTTCTTTCTTTCTTTCTTTCTTTCTTTTGGTTTGTTTTGCTGTAAACTAAGCACTGTTTTCTGTGTATCCCAAAGATTTAAATATATTGTGTATAAAACATAATTTGTTTCAAAAATTATTTGATCACCTTTATTTCTTCACTGATTTCCTCTTGATTTCTTCATTTCCTCACTGATGATTTAAGACATTGCTCAACCTTCATGTGTTTGTCAGAGTTTGTTGTTCTTTGTTTCTTTTGATATGATTTGTCTCTGTAGTACTGGCTGTCTTAGAACTAGTTCTGTAGACCAGGCTGGCCCTAAACCTACAGAGATCCACATGCCAATGCCTCCTGTGGAGGACCAGCCTCAATTGTTTAAGGGTTTTCAAGAGCAGGAGGATTTGATCAGTGTGAAATCAGAGTCTCAGGCAATGATGCAGGTGCTAACTTACAGGTGACTCACTGCTGTTCTAAAGCTGTGCTCAGAGACATTATTCAGGTTGACAGTGCTCCACAGCTGAAACTGTGTTATGCAGCTGTGTGATGGTTTGCTTATGCTTGTCCCAGAGAGTGGCACTATTAGGAGGTGTGGCCTTGTTGGAGTTGGTGTGTTACTGTTGGTATGGGCTTAAGACCTAGCTGCCTGGAAGTCAGTATTCTTCTACTAGCAGCCTTCACATGAAGATGTAGAACTTTCAGTTCTGCCTGCACCATACCTGCCTGGATGCTGCCATGTTCCTGCCTTGATGATAATGGATGGAACCTCTGAACCTGTAAGGTAGCCCCAATTAAATGTTGTCCGTATAAGAGTTGCCTTGGTCATGGTGTCTGTTCACAGCAGAAAAACCCTAACTAAGACAAGCTGTGTCCATAACCATGTTGCACCCGACAGCCTCCCAAGTGCTGGGATTAAAGGCTTGTGTCACCACCATCAGGCATGTTTGTCTGTTTTTATTTTTCTTGTTGATGTGTGGTTTTATTCTGATGTGCTCTGAGAAGATAGAAGATAAGATTTTACATTGAATTTTTATTGATTTATACTTTAAAATGATTGGTGCCTGGCAATGTTCATCTGCCTGAATGTGACTCCTGCTGCTGTTGGATAAGGTGTTTCAGAATTGTCTGATGTTCATTTGCTACATAGTGCTACTCAACTCACAAGCTTCCTTATTGCTTTTTTTGTCAGGGTAATCTGTCCAATGAGAACAGTGGGGTATTAGTCCACCTTAACACTTTTATATAGAAGTCTGTTATGGTTTGAATATATAATGTTCCCATAGGCTTAGACAGGTGGGATTGTTTTGGGAGGTGTTGTAAACTTCATTTGTTTGGTGCCTTGCTGGAAGGAAAGGATATAGGACTGCTGTGCTTTGTCCCAGAATCTTCTTTATCTTCTTTTTTCTTCCTGTTCCTGTGAAGAGAATAGTGCTGCTTTACTGTGCCCGTCTTTTGTGTTGTTCCACCACAGATACAAGAACAGTGCGCCAAGTCAGTCATGGAGTGTCACCTTTGAAACTTGAGTCATAGTAAATACTCCTACTATAAAATACTCTGTCTTAGATATTAGCTATATAACAATGGAAAATTAACATGGACTTTATCCCACCCCTTAGATATAATGATTTTTGCTTTCTATGTATGTATTATTCATTGTTATGTACACATTTAAATACATATATATGTATATGCATTTGTTTGGTTGTACACACATTAATTTCCTTGATTAACTGGTCCTTGTATAAGTATATAGTGACCTTACTTGTCTCTGTTCAACTTTATTTCAAAGTCTGCTTTATCTGATCTGAGAGTGGCTATTCCTTTTCATGTTTGATCTCTTTTTTTCTTCGAAGTCCTTCACTCCAATTTGTATTTTACTGGGTAAATGGCTTTCTCGTATGCAGTATATAATTGGGTCTTTGTTATTGGAATCTATTCAGTAACTAGGTTGCTGCCATTACCAGAGTGTTCCTCAGCAAAATAGCAATGTCAGTGGATCTGTAAAGGATATGAAGATAAACGACTCTGGAGACTGTTTCAGGGAATATCATTTGTTTATAGCTCATGAGAAGCCACTTATATAGTGGAACCCTCTTGACTGTGACTGGCTAGCACATTACCTTGGGCGGGACAGTGAGTGCCAGATCTCTGTATAGAAGAAGCGTATGATAGGAGATATGGAAAGTGCAGACTTGACTGCAGGCCCCACACCAGCTTATTCATGAAGCCAACTCATAGAAGCACAGTGTGCCAGGTCCTGGATATCAAGTCATCCTGCATTTTCTCCTACAGTGTGTGGTTTTCATTACTGTTTATATTTAGAATACTATTGAAAGGTACAAACTTCCTCCCATCATTCTCTTATTTCAGACTTGTTTTATATATACATTGTTCCTTTTCACCTTAATTATGATTTTATTTTTATGCTTCGCTGGATTTCTATTGTTGCAAATTTTGTTTCTCTTTTGTTATTTTTTATCTTGTGCATCTGTTATTCTAGTGAACCTTGTCCATTTGTGTGTGTGCATGTGTGTGTGTATCATGGCGATTAGTAACCCCTTGCTTTAGAGTAGAACTCTGTAAGCATGGCTCATAAGGCTTAGTTTCTACTAAAGTGGGAGGAACTTCATTTCTGAAGAATAATTTTGGAGTGGCGTGTGCGTGTGTGTGTGTGTGTGTGTGTGTGTGTGTGTGTGTAACTTTAAGATGGGAAAGTAATGAGTGCAGCACACACACATATACACACATCTTTAAGATGGGAAAGAAGGAGAGAGAGAGAGAGAGAGAGAGAGAGAGAGAGAGAGAGAGAGAGAGAGAGAGGGAGGAAGATGATGACAGGGGAATTTCTGAAGGATGTGCATTGGTGACCTGCCTCCAGCTTGACCCCACTTTCTGAAGTTTCCACATTTCTCAAAATGAGACCAATATGTAACATGTAACATTCAATATATAAGCCTTTGGGAGGCACTTTGTATTCAAACTTTAACACCTGAGATATATATACACTTTTTCAAGGGTGGGGTACCTTCCTATGAGCTGATAGACATTTAAGCCCTCAAAATGAGGGCAATTACTATTGCTTTCAGTTACCCACCAGAACTAGTGAACAATGCCTTATTAGTGAAGAAGCCACATGTCTTGGTTGCAAGACAGAGAAACTGAGCTTCCTTCCTGTTGGCCAACTGTGCTGCTTAATTATATTAGTTAGGGTTTCTATTACTGTGAAGAAACACCATGAGCACAGAAACTCTTATAAATGACAAAATTTAATTAAGGCTGGGGCTGGCTTACAAGTTCAGAGGTTTAGTCCATTATCATTATGTCAGGAAGCATGGCAGCACACAGACAGACATGGTGCTGGAGAAGCTTTGAGCATAGAGTTCTACATCCAGGTCCACAGGCTGTAGGAAGAGAGAGTGAGCCACTGAGTCAGGTTTGAGCTTCTGAAGCTTCAGAGCCTGTCCCTCCACAGTGACACACTTCTTTCAACAAGGCCACATCTACTCCACTGCCATGATATGATGCCCAAGTGTGTGGTCAGGCAGTCATGGGCCAAACCCTGAGACTGAGTTAAATAAATCCTCTATTTACTTGTTCTGTCAGTTATTTTGTCCCAGTGCTGAGAAAAAGACTTTACCCTTTGGTTGTGAGCGGCCACTGTTCTGTCTGTTTGAGCAGCGTGTTTGGATGTGTGTTTCCGCAGAAGCCTCAGAGTTCTGGAAAGTAATAAATGGTCTATTGGGGAATGCTGAAATGGAATTTAAATATTTGATATCAAGCAACCTTTCTTTCCTGTTTGTGGTCACTCTAAAGGCAGAGAAGATACATCCTTAGATGAGTGAACTCTGAGGAGCCTTAGCAATTTTCTAGTCTCATGACCACCATTTGTTTTTCAGATGGGAAACGTTTCTAAATTAACTTTTTTTATGAATAGGCAAGTCATTCTTTTCTCCAAATGTATCTTCCTTCCCTGGGTAATGATCTCATTTTTCTCACCCAATTCTGATCCAAGGATACTAGCATTTTAAACGTTCCTGATCATATTACTAGTAATATACTGTTTAAGGTTCAGTCTCCACTATGCCCTAGTAGGGCTGTTTCTAACCTGATCCAAGAACATGGATAACATTGCCACACTTCTGGTTTAACTTAACCTTTCTAGAAAATATGAACAAAAACAAAAGCAACAACAACACAACCCCTTGTCTCCAAATATTTTCTATCACTTGTTAGATTAATTTTCTACTGTAAAATGTGAGATATCCCACAAATTCCAGGCATAACTTCTTGTACCTATAATCCCACTACTCCAGAAACTGAGCCAAGAAGATTATCAGTTTGGAGCCATCCTGGACCACACAGTAAGGTAAAATACCGAAGGACAAAAATCAAACAACCTACAAACAATTGTGACAGCATTCATCTATCGCATCTCATGATCTCATGGGAAGTCATCCACACATACTTAGCTGGTTCATCTGTACAAGTTTTGCTCACAAGCTACAAATAAGGCTTTGACTAGATCTGCAGTTCATGGCAAGCTACAGGTTAGTATCAGTTCCCAGCCTTCCCATGAGGATGTTGGTTAGATTCCAGGCTCTAGAGGCTGTGTTAGAGTTAGGATTTCAATTCATTGTAGGCTAGTGGTTGGAAATGGCTCTCAACTTCTTACCACTTCACTCTTCATCAATATGAGCCCACAAATCTAACCAAAGAATGTGTCAGTCTGCTGCTGCCTAATCTCAGAAACTGTAGCACGTCATCATTTCTGTACTCAGTGGATTAGATGTGAACCTGTGTGTCCAGTCCTCACTCAAGGGTAAAGAAGGGTATTAAGAGTGGGATTGAATACCTAGAGGGAGATCATGGGTCTTTTCAGAAACCTTCTACTTTCCAACTCCCCGAACGTGCTGAAGTTTCCTGCAACAGAGATAGAGTTTCTCAGATTATACCCAAAGTGTTAAAAAACTGACACTTCAAAATCAGTATTAACCCAAAGAATTCTATCATGAAAATAAAATGTCCTCCTTGGATATTATCTGACAGAACTTTAACATAAGTCATTGATTACTGGCAATGGAAGATACCAGGTCACACACACAGAACACTGCATGCAGCACTTAGCTTGGCAGTAAGAAGGTAGAAAGAGCAGAGCATGACTTCTAACCCGTGAGGGAAACAAATGGTGCTTACCTCTGGGAAGGAAAAGAGAGGGCAATATGGGGAATAAGGTTTACTGCTAGGGAGTCTTTGACTAGAAGTAATGAGATTCTTATGAGCTCTCATACTGAAAATTCAAGTAGATGGACTGGCTTTCTCCACCAAATCCAGATATAACATTGTGGATTAAAGTCCTTAGAGTTCATGAGTTAGTTACTCCACATTCCCGTTTGAGTTCTTCTATAGAGAATTCAACACATTTAATGCTAGTCTATACTACAGTTGTTCTACTGAGAAGCAATAGACCCTAAGCTCATTGCCATGACAACAGATGACACATTATGAAGAAAAATCTTCACCTTTTTCTCTGGTTGATGCTGTTCTCCAGCACTTGGCTGGAAATGGAGCTGTGGGAGGGTTTTGTGCAGCACACAGGGTACTCATGTAGACTGCACAGAGAGGATTTAGACTCCACATTTGACTTTGCCTTTGAAGTAAAACAGTTGAGTTTAAACTTAAAGTGAGAGGCTTGGAGGGTGTTAGTGCTACTGCTGATTTTGTCAGAGAGCTCTCGTGAACATCTCTGAAAGCTTCATTTTTCTTTTCAAAAATGAGGTTCTACATGTTGGATGAGAATCTGTGTGAAAAAAATCCTTGCAGTAATAAAAGGGAAAGGCATTTGGACATTTCATAAGGTGCAATTCTTATGTGGTAGATACATGTTGACTATCTTTAAGATGAGCCTTTTATGTGGATTTTGTTTTTTTATTAATTGAAAATTTTTGTTTGACAATTTCATACATACATATGTATACATATATAATTAATCCATTCTGATTGTGTTCGCTGAACCCACCCCCATCCTGTCAAATCCTTCTTTCCTTGCCCTACAGGTCCCTTCCCACTTTAGCATATTTTTGTGTTTGTGATCCATTGAGTTTGACCAGTGTCATGTGTGTAACCATTAATGTGGAATTATCCACTGGAGCCAGATGGGCTTGCCAGAAGGTAACAGCTGAATATGCCTCCACCCTCTCCCACCATTAGTCAATAGTTCAGGAGGGAGGAGTGGGGCCCCATGAGCCTTCTACTCCCAATCCATGACTGGCACCTGACAGGTCCAGTGTAGGTAAGCAAGTTTGGTTGCTATGGAACTATGGATTATTAGAAATGGGAAGGAGATTAGCCCAAAAGTTCAGAATACCCAAGATTCACTTCACAGCAGCCGTTGGACTGAACGTGAGGTCCCAGATGGAGGAGCTGGAGAAGGGACTGAAGGAGCTGAGGGAGATTGCAGCCCCATGGAGGGAGCAACAGTGTCAACTGGCCTGACCCCCTAGTGCTTCCGGAGACTGGACCACCAACCAAAGAATACACATGGAGGAACCCATGGTTTGGGCCACATATGTGGCAGAGGAGGGCCTTGTTGGCCACCAGGGGGAGGAGAGGTCCTTGGACCTGAGGGTGTTAGATGCCCCAGTATAAGGGAATGCCAAGGAGGGAAGATGGGAGTGGGTGGGTGGGTGGGTGGCAGAATACCCTCATAGAGTCAGGGGGAGGGGGGGATAGGGGACAGGGGGTTTCCAAAGGGGAGACCTGGAAAGGGGGAAACATTTGAAATGTAAATAAAGAATCAGAAAAAAATAAATGGGAAGAAGGGAGGAAGGGAGGAAAGGAGGGAAGGAGAGAAAGAGGGAAGGAGGGAGGTAGATAAAGAGGGAGGGAGGAAGGGGGAAGAGAGAAAAAGAGAGAGAGAGAGAGAGAGAGAGAGAGAGAGAGAGAGAGAGAGAGAGAGAGAGATTGCAGAGTCTCTAGCTCACAGAACTACCTGATGCTCTCCAGCCCCATAGCTGGCTGTGCAGTCTACGCAGATGTCCATTTGTCATGAACCTAGAGGTAAGTTTAAGTCTCTGAAATGTCACAAGTCACCCATTTCTTCTATATATGAAAAATGCCATGGTTTTGTTTTTAAGGACAAATGGAGAAAGAAGCAAAGGGGTGCATGTGTAAGTTCAAAGCTTGCAGAAAATCATGCACATTTCTTCTCTGCCTAAAAGTCTATAAATCTCCAGAACAAATAGTACAATAACAAAATGTCTTTTGTGATTTGTGAGATTTCTCTAGAGAGTAGAGGATTTGAGGGAGATTTTCAATGGCAAAATTCCAGTCTCTGTTTTGTCACAAAACTAAGTCTATACTCACAGTTATCTGAGTTATTTCCAGCAAACACCTCCTCCAACCATACTGTTATCTTTATGGTTTTAGGACGAAAGACAGAGGGAGTGGACAAACACAGACCCTTGCAATTGTGATACAACAAGGCAGTCTGAAGCAAAGAATTGTTGTAAAGGAAAATTTGAGTTTGGATGCAAAATGAGATAAAATATTTACATACTGAAAAACTTGACACTGGCAGTGGGCCTGAAGAAACCCATATACTAGTTATGAGGAGGCAAAGAAGGGCATTGCAAAGATAAATCTTCTCACAAGCAAAGACAAGGGGGTTGTGAGAAAGCCACTGAGGGAGGAACATCATTTGCCTGTTCCTGCCTCTCCAGCTGTAATCCCTCTTCCAAAAATATTAAGTAAATCAGCCTATCACTGAGGCCAATGGTTTCTTACTCACTAACCTGTCTGAGAAGGACGGTGATTTTAACCAACTTTAGTAATGACTCTATTGGATCATGGGTCATCTCTCTCTTTCTCTCTCTCTCTCTTTCTCTCTCTCTCTCTCTCTCTCTCTCTCTCTCTCTCTCTCTCTCACACACACACACACACACACACACACACACACCTACAACACTTGCCCCAAGCTAAAAGCAAACAAAAAGCTTAAAGCCCACATGGTACCATTAACCTGCCCCAAAGAGAGCAGGTATGAGAAGCAGGCCTGAGACAGATGTGTGTGTGTGTGTGTGTGTGTGTGTGTGTGTGTGTGTGTGTGCGCGCGCGCACGCGCGCGCTTGCGTGAGTGCTTGCGTGCATGCTTGAGTGCATGTGTGTCTGTGTCTAAGCTTGGGAGGTGGGTAATGGCAAATGTAATTACTTCCTGTCTCCAGTGATGGCTTAGGACAGCTTCTTCCTATGATGGTTTCTCAAACCAAGAGGATGGGTTCATGTAACAAAGGAATTGGATACAGAAAATGTGGTACATCTACACAATGGAGTACTACTCAGCTATTAAAAACGATGATTTAATGAAATTTGCAGGCAAATGGATGGAACTTGAAAATATCATCCTGAGTGAGGTAACTCAGTCACAAAAGAATGACCATGGTATGTACTCACTGATAAGTGGATATTAGCCCAAAAGTTCAGAGTACCCAAGTTTCACTTTACAGTAACCGCTAGACTGAGAGTGAGGTCCCAGATGGAGGAGTTGGAGAAAGGTCTGAAGGCATTGAGGGAGTCTGCAGACCCATGGAGGGAACAACAGTGTCAACTGACCCCCCCCCCCCCGTCCTCCTGGAGACTGGACCACCAACTAAAGAATACACATCGAGGGACCCATGACTCTGATCACATATGTGGCAGAGGAGGGCCTTGTTGGCCATCAGGGGGAGGAGAGGCCCTTGGACCTGAGGGTGTTAGAGGCCCCAGTAAAGGGGAATGTCAAGGTGGAAATAGGGGAGTGGGTGGGCAGGTGGGTGGGAGGTGGAATACCCTCATAGAGGGGGGAGGGGGAGGGGATAGGTAGTTTCCAAAGAGGACACCTGAAAAGGGGGAAACACTGGAAATCTAAATAAAGTATCAAAAAATAAATAAATAATAAAAAAAAACCAAAGGAATTTAAATGCAGATGGCTTTCAACTCCTTGTTACCAACAAAGCTGGCAGTCTAACCTCCAGTTCACTGGCATCACAGACCTTAACAATTCCCAGGATTCATAATAAACAAACAAAAACAAAACAGCAAAATGTTCCTGGTGCTGAGTTGAGTGCCTGCTGGCCAGGTGACACTCATCAAACTGTCCATTACTCTGTTCAAGGGGTTTTTGTATGAAGCCTGCCGTGTATTACTTATTAAATATATTTCCTTGTCTGTGTTCACAAATTCAATTAAGACCTCACTGCCTCTCTCCAAGATCTTTCTTTCTTTCTTTCTTTCTTTCTTTCTTTCTTTCTTTCTTTCTTTCTTTCTTTCTTTCTTTCTTTCTCTTTCTCTCTTTCTTCCTTCTTTCCTTCCTTTCTTCCTTTCTTTTTTCTTTCTTTACACACATCCATGAGTTATATAATTAAAGATAGATTTATAAAAACCATTCTTGAACTTCTGTTTTAATGCGGATTGTGCTGTGTCATTTGCTCATCTTAGAGCAACTCTTTGTTTGTGAATACGGGGTGTGGAAGTTATTAATCCCATGCACAAACAGACAGACAGCAGCATGATGTGGGCTCTGAGGAGAGTTCAGGCCCTAGCACTATAGACAGACAACATAAAGGGGTCTCTGAATAGCAGAATCATGGTTCCTGATAGTGGGAGAATTTTGATTTATTTCTAGGTGCTATGGCAGGTGCTAACTACACGTGGGTAACTCTGGCTCCCAACTCACCAAAATGATGCATATAATCTTTTTTTATTGGTTATTTTATTTATTTACATTTCAAATGTTATCCCCCTTCCCGGTTTCCCCTCCTCCCTCCCCCTGTGTCTATGAGGGTGCTCCCCTACCCGCACACTCAATCCTGCCTCAGCGCCCTAGTGTTCCCCTATCCTGGGTTATCAAACCTCCACAGGACCAAGGGGCTCCCCTCCCAATGATCCCAGATAAGGCAATCCTCTGTGACATATCTAGCTGGAGGCACGGGTACCCCCTGTGCACTCTTTGGTTGGTGGTTTAATTCCTGGGAGCTTTGGGGGTTGCCCATGTGGACATCAGACAACAAACTGAGGAATTAGTCCTCAGGTGACTTCCGCCTTTTTATTTGAGATGGAGCACTCCTTGGCCTGGAACTTTGCCAAGCATGCCAGGTTAGCTGGCCTGGAAACTTTCAGGGACCTATCTGCCTCCACCTCCTAGCCTTTCCGTGCTTGCTGAGGTAACTGGCTTCTGTCACAACTTGGCTTTTAACATGGACTTGTACACAGGCTCTCATACTTGGGAAGCAAGCACTTCACTCATTAAGCCATTTCTCATTTTTGATGAAATATTAACACTTTGAAGACACTAGTAATCATAGACAGAAACAAACAACCAAAGTATGTCTGTGCTCACGATGTGTCTGTATGGGGAATGATTCTTTTTTATTTTTTCTTTTTTTTCGAGACAGGGTTTCTCTGTGTAGCCCTGGCTGTCCTGGAACTCACTCTGTAGACCAGGCTGGCCTCAAACTCAGAAATCACCCGCCTCTGCCTCCGAGTGCTGGGATTAAAGGCGTGGGCCACCACTGCCCAGCTTGGGGAATGATTCTAATGCAGTTTTCTAAATTGCTTGAGAGTGATGTTGGAAAAGGAACTGGCCCACTGAACTCTGCACATAGGTACCAGAAAGTACTGTGAAAGGGGCCAAGGTAGGAAAGCAATCAGCAGTCATATCCTGATGCATTAGAAATGATTATAGCCATGGGCAGCATGGTAAGATATTCCTAAATATAATGGGACCAATAATTTGACTGTAAGAAATATCTGTGTAATTGGAGTTAAGGCTCATTCAATAAAAGGAAAATCATATTTGGTTTAGAAAACCAGACAACTTCTTGAGACTAATGGGGCTATAGGTCTTAGAATAGAACCTATCTTGGCACTTTACTTTATGCAAGCATAGTCCCTAACTGTGCTCTAAAATAGCCTGATACCCATAGATAAGTGTGTTTTGCATCTCTCTTCAGAGTAAGCAGAGACCATTACACAAAACAAAATAGGTTTTGTGTACAGATATAAAGAGATTGTGAGGAGCCTGGTCCTTACTGGTATATCTACATCACAACTCCTGTACATAAGGCTCAGGGAACATTCCAGAAGATGGGATAGATAGAAAGATTATAAGAACTAGTACAACAGAAAGCTTGTTGTAAGATGGTGGCTCTTAGAAACGGCAGGGAGTCCACATTTATGATACACCAACACCGTGGTTGCCTAAACCTGGACATGGACAAAACCAATAGACTAACACAGAAAGGTGAAATCTCAGTGGTCTGACCCCTAGAGAAAGAACTACAGGCAACAAGTGACAGCTAAGAGAAGAAGAATAAGCCTCTCCCAGGGATGAGCCCCATAATTGTTTGTCCCATACAAAGTGGTCAGCAGTGAAATTATATACACACAAGCAACACTAAAGAGACTCAGCAAATGGTATTTATGTATTTATATGTAAACATGTTGCAAAAAAAAATCAAAAAAGGTAATCAGTATGAAAATGATTAAAGGGGGAACATGGGAGAGGTTGGAGGGAGACAGAGAAGAGGGATACTGAGGTACTTATATTTCAATTTAAATGTTTAAATAATAAATTAGAAAGATGTGCAATAGGCAAAAACTGGTAGTTATCCTATGTGCTAAAATGCTTGTGTATTGGAGTAGGAATGGAAGTAGTTTTAAAGTGACTATGATTTAAAGAAAGTCAAAGGGACAGAATTAGAAAAAAAGACCTGGAGGTGCTGAGCAAAACAGGATCAATTGCCAGAGAAAAGAGACAGAGAGAAAGGGAAAGTAGCGAGGGTTGTGGTGCAGTTCCATAACTGAGTATCACCTAGGAGCAAGCCCAAAGCCGTCAGATCCCCAAGACCTGGAGGAACAAGCAAATAAACAAACAGAAGAACAGAAGAAACAAGTTACGAAAAATGCATACAGAAAAGACTGGAAGAAATATGTCAGAAGTGGGTGTATATTTTAAAATCTTTGTGGTGCTCTTTTGTGTACAATATACATTTGTGAGTCATTTCTCAAGTCTGATATTTGAGAGTTATTTGAATTATGCTGACATTTCTGAGCAATTTCATTATGTCATGTGTACTGTGGTGTGTGTGTGTGTGTGTGTGTGTGTGTGTGTGTGTATGTGTGTGTGCACTGTGATATGTGCATGTATGTGCATGCCTGCATGTGTGTGAGCACATATGAGCATGTGTATGTGTGTGTGAGATTGTATGCATGTGTGTATATGTGTGCATTTACACACATGTACACTTTACGAATTTTGGTTGTAGGTTGTTTGTGCTAAGTTCTTACTAAGAGGCTTTCCGGTTTCCATCTGTGGCTGGGGACCTCAACCTGGGCCAAAGGACTCCACAGTCAAATAGTGCCAGGAGAAAGCTAGCCTCCCAGGAGTGTGGACAAGCCTGTAAGTGAGAATAAAACCAGCACCTCTGCTCAGAGGGACTCACCTGGAACCCTCAAGACACAGGGACTAGGAGTGGTCTTCTGGTTTCCTTCTGTGGCCAGGGAGCTGATCCTGTGACCCAGGGCTCCATACTCAAATAGTGCCAGAGGAGAACTGGTTTCCCAGGAGTGCCAACACACCTTCGAGCACAGGCAAGACTATCACTTCTGTTCAAAATCCTGGATCAAGAGGGACCCTTGCAGAGCTATCAGGACACAGGAACCAAGGAACAGCTGGGGAAAGAATGCTTCTGGTTTCTGTCTGCACCCCAGAGCTGACCCTGTACCACAGCTCTCCAAACCCAAATTCCTCTCAGAGACAGCTGGTCTCCAAGGAGTGCTGATGCAAAGGCTTGCAGGAGGGACAAGCCACAGTTAGAGAGAGCAAGATCAGCTAACATCAGAGATAACCAGATGTCGAAAGGCAAGGGCAAGAACATAAGGAAAAGAAACCAAGGCAACATGGCATCATCAGAACCCAGTTCTCCCACCACAGCAGCCCTGGATACCCCCAACAAACCAGAAAAGCAAGATTCAGATGTAAAATCACTTCTCATGATGATGATAGAAGATTTTAAGGAGGAAATAAATAACTCCCTTAAAGAAATACAAGAGAACACAGGTCAACAGCTAGAAGCCCTTAAAGAAGAAACACAAATCCCTTAAAGAATTACAGGAGAACACAATCAAACAGCAGAATTACAGAAAAAACACAATCAAACAGGCAAAGGAAATGAACAAAACCATCCAGGATCTAAAAATGGAAATAAAAAACAATAAAGAAATCACAAAGGGAGACAACCCTGGAGTTAGAAAACCTAGGAAAGAGATCAGGAGTCATAGATGCAAGCATCACCAACAGAATAAGAGATAGAAAAGAGAATCTCAGGTGCGGAAAATACCATAGAAAACATTGACACAACAGTAAAAGAAAATGCAAAATGCAAAAAGCTCCTAACCAGGAAATCTAGGACAAAAGGAAAAGACCAAACCTACGGATAATAGGTATAGAAGAGAGTGAAGATTCCCAACTTAAAGGGCTATTAAATATCTTCAATGAAATTATGGAAGAAAACTTCTGTAACCTAAAGAAAGTGATGAACATAAACATCCAAGAAGCCTACAGAACTCCAAATAGATTGGACCAGAAAAGAAATTCCTCCTGTCATATTATAGTCAAAACACGACATGCACAAAACAATGAAACAATATTAAAAATGGTAAGGGAAAAAGATCAAGTAGCATATGAAGGCAGACCTATCAGAATTACACCAGACTTCTCACCAGAGACTATGAAAGCTAGAAAATCCTGGGCAGATCTCAGGCAGATCGTAAGAGAACACAAATGCCAGCCCAGGTTGCTATATCCAACAAAACTCTCAATTACCATAGATGGTGAAACCAAGATATTCTACGACCAAATCAAATTTACACAATATGTTTCAACAAACCTAGCCCTAAAAAGGATAATAGATGGAAAATGCCAACACAAGGAGGGAAACTACACCCTAGAAAAAGCAAGAAAGTAATCTTTCAACAAACTCAAAAGAAGATAGCCACACAAACATAAAAATAACATCGAAAATAACAGGAAGCAACAATAACTATTCCTTAATATCTCTTAATATCAATGGGCTCTATTCCCTAATAAAAAGACATAGACTAACAGACTGGACACATAAACAGGACCCAGCATTTAGCTGCATACAAGAAACGCACCTCAGAATTAAAGATAAACACTATCTCAGAGTAAAGGGCTGGAAAACAATTTTCCAGGAAAATGGTCCCAAGAAACAGGCTGGAGTAGCCATTCTAATATTGGATAAAATCGACTTTCACCCGAAAGTCATCAAAAAAGATAAGGAAGGACACTTCATACTCATCAAAGGAAAAATCTACCAAGAAGAACTCTCAATTCTGAACATCTATGTTCCAAATGCAAGGGCACCTACATTCATAAAAGAAACTTTGCTAAAGCTTAAAGCACACATTGCACCTCACACAATAATAGTGGGAGACTTCAACACCCCATTGTCATCAATGGACAGATCTTGGAAACACAAACTAAGCAGAGACACAGTGAAACTAACAGAAATTATGAACCAAATGAATTTAACAGATATCTATAGAACATTTCATCCTAAATCAAAAGAATATACCTTCTTCTCAGCACCTCATTTTACCTTCTCCAAAATTGACCATATAATCAGTCACAAAACAGAACTCAACAGATATAAGAATATTGACATAATCCAATGCTTCCTATCAGATCACTATGGATTAAGGCTGGTCTTCAACAGCAACAAAAACAACAGAAAGCCCACATATTCTGGGAAGCTGAAAAATGCTCTACTCAATGATAACTTGGTCAAGGAAGAAATAAAGAAAGAAATTAAAGACTTTCTAGAATTTAAGGAAAATGAAGGTACAATATACACAAACTTATGGGACACAATAAAAGCAGTGCTAAGAAGAAAACTCATAGCGCTGAGTGCCTCTAAAAAGAAACTGGAGAGAGTATACACTACCAGCATAACAGCACACCTGAAGTCTCTAGAACAAATAGAAACTAATAAATCAAAAGTAGTAGAAAGCAGGAAATAATCAAACTTAGGGCTGAAATCAACCAAGTAGAAAGAAAAAGAACTGTACAAAGAATCAACAAAACCAGGAGCTGGCTTTTTCAGAAAATCAACAAGATAGATAAATCCTTAGCCAGACTAACCAGAGGGCACAGAGACAGGATCCAAATTAACAAAATCAGAAATGAAAAGGGAGATGTAACAAAAGATTATGAATTTTGAAGAAATTCATAAAATCATCACATACTACTACAAAAGGCTATACTCAACAAAATTGGAAAATCTGGACAAAATGGAAAATTTTCTAGACAGATACAAAATACCAAAGTTAAGTCAGGATCTGATAAACCATCTAAACAGTCCCATAATCTCTAAAGATATAGAAGCAGTCATTAAAATTCTCCCAACCAAGAAAAGCCCCAGACCAGATGGGTTTAGTGCAGAATTCTATCAGACTTTCAAAGAAGGTCTAATATCAATACTCTTCAAACTATTCTAAAAAATAGAAACAGAAGGAACACTACCCAATTCATTCTATGAAGCTACAGTTACACTGATACCAAAACCTCACAAAGACCCAACAAAGAAAGAAAACTTCAGACCAATTTCCCTTATGAAAATCAATGTAAAAATACTCAATAAAATTCTTGCAAACAGAATCCAACAGCACATCCAAAGGATCATTTACCACGATTAAGTAGGCTTCATTCCAGGGATGCAGGGATGGTTCAATACCCAGAAATCCATGAATGTAATTCACTACATAAACAAACTCAAAGAAAAAACCACATGGTCATTTCATTCAATGCTGAAAAAACATTTGACAAAATTCAACATCCCTTCATGATAAAAGTCTTGGAAAGATTAGGAATTCAAGGCCTATACCTAAACATAGTAAAAGGAATGTACAGCAAACCAGTAGACAACATCAAACTAAATGGAAACCTGAAGCAATCCGACTAAAATCAGGGACTAGACAAGGCTGCCCTCTCTCTCCCTATCTATTCAATATAGTAATTGAAGTTCTAGCTAGAGCAATTAGACAACAAAAGGAGGTCAAAGGGATACAAATTGGAAAGTAAGAAGTCAAAATATCACTATTTGCAGATGATATGATCGTATATTTAAGTGATCCGAAAACTCCACCAGAGAAGTGCTGCAGCTGATAAACAACTTTAGCAAAGTGGCCGGAAATAAAATTAACTCAAACAAATCAATAGCCTTCCTATACTCAAAGGATAAACAGGCTGAGAGAGAAATAGGGAAATGACACCCTTCACAATTGTCATAAACAATATGAACAATATAAAGTATCTTGTGTGACTCTAACCAAACAAGTCAAAGATTTGTATGATAAGAACTTCAAGTCATTGAAGAAAGAAATTGAAGACCTCCAAAGATGGAAAGATCTCCCATACTCATGGATTGGCAGGATTAATATAGTAAAAATGGCCATCCTGCGAGAGCAATCTACACATTCAATGCAATCATCATCAAAATTCCAACTCAATTCTTCATAGAATTATAAAGAGCAATTTTCAAATTCATTTAGATAACAAAAAACCCAGAATAGCAAAAACTATTCTCAACAATAAAAGAACTTCTGGGGGAATCAGCATCCCTGGCCTCAAGTTGTACTATAGAGCAGTAGTGATAAAAACTGCATGGTATTGGTACAGTGACAGGCAGGTAGATCAATGGAATTGACTTGAAGACCCAGAAATGAATCCACACACTTACGTTCATTTGATCTTTGACAAAGGAGCAAAAACCATCCAATGGAAAAAAGACAGCATTTTATACAAATGGTGCTGGTTCAACTGGAGGTCAGCATGTAGAAGAATGCAAATTGATCCACTCCTATTTCCCTGTACCAAGTTCAAGTCCAAGTGGATCAAGGACCTCCACATAAAACCGGATACACTGAATCTATTAGAAGAGAAAGTGGGGAAAAGTTTCAAACACATGGGCATAGGGGAAAATTCCCTGAACAGAACACCAATGGCTTATGCTCTAAGATCAAGAATCAACAAATGGGACCTCATAAAATTGCAAAGCTTCTGTAAGGCAAAGGACACAGTCCATCGAACAAAATGGCAATCAACAGATTTTGAAAAGATCTTTACCAATCCTATATCTGATAGAGGGCTAGTATCCAATATATACAAAGAACTCAAGAAGTTAGATTCCAGAGAACCAAAGAACTCTATCAAAAATGGGGAACAGAGCTAAACAGAGAATTCTCAACCAACGAAACTCGAAGGGCTGAGAAGCACCTAAAGAAATGTTCGGCATCCTTAGTGATCAGGGTAATGCAAATCAAACAACCCTGAGATTCACCTCACACCAGTCAGAATGACTAAGATAAAAACCTCAGGTGACAGCAGATGCTGGCGAGGATGTGGAGAAAGAGGACCACTTCTCCATTGCTGGTGGGATTGCAAGCTGGTACAACCACTCTGGAAATCAGTTTGGTGGACCCTCAGAAAAATGGACATAATACTACCTGAGGACCCAACCAAACCACTCCTGGGCATATACCCAGAAGATGCTCCAACATGTAATAAGGACACATGCTCCACTATGTTCATAGCAGCCATATTTATAATAGCCAGAAGCTGGAAACAACCCAGATGTCCCTCAACAGAGGAATAGATACAGAAAATGTGGTACATTTGCGCAATGTAATACTACTAAGCTATTAAAAACAATGACTTCATGAAATTTTCAGGCAAATGGATGGAACTTGAAAATATCATTCTGAGTGAGGTAACTCAGTCACAAAAGAACAAACACGGTATGTTCTCACTAATAAGTGGATATTAGCCCGAAAGTTCGGAATACTCAAGATTCAATTCACAGCAACCATTGGACTGATCGTGGTGTCCCAGATGGACAAGTTGGAGAAGGGACTGAAGGAGCTGAGGGAGTCTGCAGCCCCATGGAGGGAGCAACAGTGTCAACTTACCTGACTCTTCTGGTGCTCTCAGACACTGGACCACCAACCAAAGAATACACATGGAGGGACCCATTGTGCTGGCCACATAGTGGCAGAGGAATGCCTTGTTGGCCATCAGTGGGAGGAGAGGCCCTTGGGCCTGAGGATGTTAGATGCCCAGTATAGGGGAATGCCAGGAGGAAAGGCAGGAGTGGGTGTGTTGGTGGGGGAAAACCTTCATAGAGGCTGGGGGAGGGGCAATGGGAAAGGGGTGTTCAAAGGGGAGACGTGGAAAATTGATAACATTTGAAATGTAAATAAAGTATCGAAAAAAAATCTTACTAAGAGCTAGTTGATCTTTTCTCTTGATGCTACTTTAGAAAGCCTTCCGACTCACAGTTCCTTATTCTCACTGTGAATTCCACTTGTCTGATGTACTGGTTGTTTATTTTTCTTCCTCATTTCCTTGAATGCTATTCTCCTTTAATATTTCATTGTTCTGGATCAGTTTGTTTTAGATATTTAGTTGTGCCCCTTTCCTAGGCTTTACTATGCTCATGATTCTTTACTTATAATTTAGAAAGTTTTCTTTCTGTTTTTATAAAATGTAGCAGTCACTTGTATAATTACAGTCTACTATAATAGATTCAACCTTCTATGTATGTAAGCCACATCAACTGTCTCCCTGTGATGACATAACAAACATCCTATTGTTTCTTCTTTCTTATCAATACCAATTCATTATGTCATCTAATTGCTTCTTAGAATAGTTAGCTTTATGACATTACATGCTTTATATTATTTTTCAGCTCTCCACACAGTGACTTGGCTGTATGTGCAAAATCAATTTCATCAGTTTGGTGGTTTCTTGGAAAACTGGGAATAGTTCTACCTCAAGAACCACTACTCCTGGGCATATACCTAAAATATGCTCTAACATTCCACAAAGACACTTGCTCAACCATATTCATAGCAGCTTTGTTTATAATAGCCAGAAACTGCAAACAACCCGATGTCTCTCAACTGAAGAAATGCATAAAGAAAATGTGGTACACATTGGAATATTACACAATGTAATACTATTTAGTTATGAAAAACAAAGACAACATAAATTTTGCAAGCAAATGGATGGATCTTGAGAATTTCATCCTGAGTGAGGTAACCCAGTCTCAAATACATACATACATGGTATGTATTCATTTATAAGTAGATATTAGCCGTAAAATACAGAATGCCCATGTTACACTCCACAGACCCAATGAGGCTGGATAGGAAGGAGGACACAGACAAGGATGCTTGAGTCTCATATAGAAAGGGCAATGGAATTGTTTTAAAAGGCAGATGGAGGGAAAGAACTGGGTAAGAGGAGGGATCGGGAAGGAGTGGAGTGTTCGGGGTCATGTGTGGGGAGGGGCAGGGCAGATGGCCAGATAGCTGTGGGAATGAATGGAAATCTTCAACCGACTGGTGGTGGGGATAGGTAGGGAGCATTTCCAGGAGTATACAGGAATGTGGGGTAGGGAAACTGTCCAAGAACCGAAGGGAGTGTCCGTACCTGTGACTCACAGCAATGGGGAGATGAAGCCTGGGGAGGCCACTTCCTACAGCCAGGAAGGAGCCTTAATAGAGCAATAGGACACCAAACCACCCACAAAATTTTTGACCCAAACTTATCCAAACATTATCTTGTCGACAAGAAATCTCTGCTCTATTGGGGATAGAGCAGAGATTGAGGGAACAGACAACCAATAACCAGCCCACTGGCAAACACCAATCCCTGACACTATTAATAATACTCTGCTATGCTTGCAGATACAAATATAGCATGACTGTCTGCTGAGAGGCTTTACTCAGCAGACAAGTGACTCAGACAGATGTAGACATCTACAACAAAACAGGGGATGGATCCTGGGAGTTCTTATGGAAGAACAGGAAGAAGGATTGCAATTCCCAAGGGGATAGGAACTTCACAGGAAGACCAACAGAGTCAACTAACCTGGACCTTTGGGGATCTCAGAGGCTGAACCACCAACCAAAGAATGTGCAGGGCTGGACCTAGGCCTCCCTGCACATATGTAGCAGATGTAAAGCTTAGTCTTCTTGCAGATCCCAAACAACTGGAATGGGGCTATCCCAGGAGCTGCTGCCTGTCCATGTTCTTCTAGCTGGGTTGCCTCCTCTGGCCTCAGTGGGAGAGGAAGTGCCTAGCCTCCCATAGATTTGAAGTGCCAAGGTGGGAGTGTCAGGGGGCCCCACGCACACAGAGGAGAAGGATAGAGGGGAATAGGGGAAGGATTGTGAGTAGGGGTGACCAGTAGGAGGACAGTGAGTTGGATGTAAAGCGAATATGTAAAAAAGTTAAAAGAAATCAATTTCATCCATTTTACTTATACTTAAAGTTACATTAATTTTGCCTGTGTTGTGTATATACATTTCTCATGATGTTTGTTTTATATATAATCTTCAAGAGATTAAATATAAAGTATATAATAAAGGGTTCTTGCAGTTCAAATGGTAAAACTTTCTACTTACTCTTAAAATTTGAAATCCAATAATATCTTTGTTTCTCTAGAAACAGATACATTTTAAAAGGCAGACTTCTTTTTACTGAAAAGTTAACTTAGGGTTGTAGAACAGAAGTCAGAGAGTATACAACTCAGAAAAGACTAAACTGAAAATCAAAGAGCAGGTCAACTCAGCAGCTCTTATTGTCAGTGAGTAAACCTAAGCTTTCTTACTGTAGAAATATTATACATGCAATAATAAAAGCACTGCAAGACAAAGGTGCTATCCATGAAGTGAATTAAATAGCTTTGCCTTGCCTCACCTGCACAGTGCCTGGGAAACATATTTTTGTTCATTCACTAGAATTATTAAATACATATTCTTAAATACATTCTCAAGTCAGCTTGAAGAGCCACAAGCCCCAGCATGCACTGTTGGGCAGGTAAGCAAACTTTGAATTTCACGGTACTTATAAGGCACACTTTACAATGAGTTTGTCTTTACATCTCATATAAGCCCCCACCCTAAGAAAATACTCCCCGAAGGTTGTTGTGTTGGAATTAAAGTCACCTCAATTTGATTCGAGCTTTATTTGTGCTGTCAGGGCCAATCTCCGCGTCTGCTGGGTGGACCTTGCTAGCTCCGAGTGAGTTGCTTAAACATCAGGCATGGACTGGCTTACATTACCCCTTAATGTACACAGAGTTAATAGGCAGGAGTTGTCTTCTATTGTTTTTAAACATGCCAATCATAATTATATCTTTAACTTATTGCCATATTATTCCTTCATATATGCATTACCATACGATTTCCTCCTCATTTTATTGCGAACTGGACATGACATAGCAGACTGTTTTTCTTTTAGTACTGCTCAATGAGAATGTTAGAATTTCCAGAATATTTGCTATTGCCTATGTGCTCATAACCAGAGAGATAGGCCTAGTTATCTATCAGTTTTCAAGGCTTAGCCACATTACTTGAAATTCCATCAATACTGATGTTTACCTACCAACTCACCATCCTAAGGCAGTCTCCTCTGTATGTGTTAAAACGGTACTCATGGCTTCCGAAGCAGAAATGGTTCCCATCAATATGGCCATTGTGTTAGGCTAAACGCAAATTGGCTCTGTGCCAAAGCTTTGCCCCAGACATTAGTGCTGTGTTCCCCTAGTGAATTCAGCCTTTCTTACAGGATTCAGGTATTTAATCATTTCATGTCCACACAATGTCACCATGAGCCAGGGAAGCTGGACCCCACTGCTGTTTTAATTCTGTCATTCATGCTATAGGCTGGTTTGTTTTTTAAAGTTTAACTGAGCCCTTAGCCCAAAGGCTGTTTCCTTTACATATGTTATACAGAGGTATGTAGGAATTTCTCCAAGAAGTACTATAATAACTGATGGAGACTTTGGGGTCAGTTACATGTGCCCATTGGCTCTTGCTTTATCACTCCTGGAGCAACCTGGGAATGCCCACTTCTCAAAATCTATTCTTCACCTCTAAGTGGGCATATCATGTTGGTGTCAAAATGGCAAAAATACTGAAACTAAAAGCAAGTGACTAGACTATTTTTGAAAACTATGTCTTATTTGTGGATATATACAAAAATTTTATAGAAAAATATATCTTGGCTATAATTTTTTTTAAAAAGGAAAACAGTTATTGGCATGAGAAAACATAAGAATTATTTCTCAGTTTTAACGTTCATGCTAATATTATTTCATAGGTAATGTTACACAGGTTTGAGTTTCGATGTCTCAGTGACCACTCAATGAGTGTGAAGACCAATGAGTACCCTGGAAAACCTGTGTACACTGCACAGGCCTGGCCTTTGAGAGCATAGGGGTTAAAGCTAAGAAGAACTTGAGGGCAACACAGCCTGAAAACACTGTGAGCAAAACACCATGAGGACCCGAAGTCCTCTGCAAGGGAAGGAGAACTCAGATTCAGAGAGGAAAGTGCCTTTGACTTAGATGTAGTAAGATGCACCGGTCTACAATCAGATGTAGTAAGACTGGACCGTTCTACATTGACTACCTGCTGTGAAAAGAAGCTCACTGTGGTTCTAGTCACCAACATAAGCATGCACACAATTGAGCAGTGCACTATACTTGATAATGATAGTGGCCACATTACTAGCTTTTGTATTTATTTATTCATAAGCAAAGTTTATTACACTGTTCAATCACTGTTTTAGAGTGTGCTCTTATTTGTAAAAACAGTACTGCTCTGAAGAACAGCACAGCACATTATCTAAGCACTAACTTCATTCATATGGTATTTACCATGTCTCTCAACTGCATCCCAAAATAAGCCAATAATTGGCCTATACTATCAGGTGCTATGGCTATTCTCTGACACTCAACCAAGGATGAAATCTCATAATGGCACATTTTCAGAACCCATCCTGTTATGCTTCATATGTATGTAAAAAGTTGCTGCCAGATGTTGCCATTGTAGTATAGATCAGATTAGTTGATCAATAATGAATGCTCTTTGATCTCTAAAATGTTATGAAGGCACCATATCTGTGTTTTAAAACAGAGAACCAGGCTTCAGAGAAATTGTGTCACTTGTACAAGGTGAAACACCTAAGAAGTAAATTCAGTCTTATTTTTTTTGATCAAAATATGTGTGATGCTAAAGTCACTCTCATAAAGACACTCCCATTGATAAACCTTCTGCATCTACAGAAGTTAAGTGTCAGCTCATTTTACAGTTAGAGCTGGATGACTATCAGAATCAAACAAAATGCCTTTTCAATGAATATATAGTGTTTTTTAAAAGCTATTTCTTTCTAGAAGAGTGGTATAATAATTAGATTTTTAAAAATTCAAATAAGATTGGAATATGAATGATGGTAAAATCTAAAGGAACTAACTTGGTAGCTGCTAAGGAAAAACAAGGACCATGAAGATAGCATGCTTGGTATAGTGCTTGCTATAAAAGCATTAGGATCTAAGTTCAGCCCACAAAACTCCATAGCAATCTAGGTATGTGCTTCTGATGTGACTCAGTGTGACAAGGCTCAGTGTGATGTGGCTCAGTGTGATGTGGCTCAGTGGGACGTGGCTCAGTGTGTTGTGGCTCAGTGTGACTTGGCTCAGTGTGACAAGGCTCAGTGTGATGAGGCTCAGTGTGACGAGGCTCAGTGTGACGTGACTCAGTGTGACATGACTCAGTGTGACGTGGCTCAGTGTGATGTGGCTCAGTGTGATGTAGCTCAGTGTGTTGTGGCTCAGTGTGACAAGGCTCAGTGTGACGAGGCTCAGTGTGATGTGGCTCAGTGTGACGTGGCTCAGTGTGTTGTGGCTCAGTGTGACGTGGCTCAGTGTGACGTGGCTCAGTGTGATGTGGCTCAGTGTGATGTGGCTCAGTGTGATGAGGCTCAGTGTGACAAGGTTCAGTGTGTTGTGGCTCAGTGTGATGAGGCTCAGTGTGACGTGGCTCAGTGGGACGTGTCTCAGTGGGACATGGCTCAGTGTGACGTGGCTCAGTGTGATGTGGCTCAGTGGGACGTGTCTCAGTGGGACATGGCTCAGTGTGATGTGGCTCAGTGTGATGTGGCTCAGTGGGACGTGGTTCAGTGGGACATGCTTATGGTTTGCTGTGAAACCTTGATGACATAGGTGTGATCCCCTAAACCCAAGTAAGGAGAAAGAAGAGCCCCAAGTCTATGAAGTTGTCCTGAGTCCACATGCGTGTTGTGGGATGTTTCCCTACTCACACACTACATAGAAACACAGATAGGCACACATAGACAGACAGACGCACACATGTCATTTATTTAGGAAGTTTCTGTAGTAAAAGTAACTATCCTGTAATAAGTTTTTGTAAGAATTATTAGCTGGTATACTGTCCGGCTGTGTGTCAACTCGACACAAGCTAGACTCATCAGACAGGAAGGAGCCTCAGTTGAGGAAATGCCTTCATGAGATCAAACTGTAAGTGATCAATGGGGGTGTGGAGCTGCCTAAATGTGTCTGGTGCCATCCATGGGCTGGGGGTCCTGGATTCCATAAGAAAGCAGGCTGAGTAAACCATGAGGAACAAGCCAGTAAGCAGCACCCCTCCATGGCCTCTGCATCAACTCCTGCCTCTAAGATCCTGCCCTGCTTGAGTTCCTGTCCTGAATTCCTTTGGTGATGAACAGTGACATGGAAGAGTAAGATGAATAAACCCTTTGCTGCCCAACTTGCTTTTTGGTCACAGTGTTTCATCACAGCAATCATAACCCTAACTAAGACAGATGGGTGTAAGAAAGTTAATTACCATTTGGCAAAATAGGGATGAAGTCCAAGTGTGCTATGGTGTAATATAACATTTGATTGATATTTGATCTTGGGATTTTCCATGTATAGGAAGATCTTCATCATTCATTCAGAATCTCTAAGCTAGCATCTGAATTTATATTAAACCAGGAGATTGACTCAAGATGAATGACCCAACTGGAAATGCCAGTAGCGATTAGAGACTGAACTCAATCACAAGGCCAATCCTTCAGTGTGTCTATGTAAGAAAACCCCCCACTCTGATAATCAGCTCAGTGGAGTTTGCTAGCTGATGAAACTGTGATGTACCAGGAAGATGATAAACACCAGCTCCGTGTGCAGATGGCAGAGAAGCCCTGCATTAGCAACTCTGCCAGCCTCACCCTCTGTGGCATCTCCTTTGGCTGGCCCTGATTTCAATTCCTTCATTTTTTTTTTCCCTTTTTTTTAAAATTTTTTTTTAATTTTGTTTTATTTTTGATACTTTATTTACATTTCCAATGTTTCCCCTTTTCTGGGTCTCCTCTTTGGAAACACCCTATCCCCTCCCCAACCCGCCTCTTTGAGGGAATTCCACCTCCCAACCACCCACACACCCATCCCCATATTCCCACCTTGACATTCCCCTTTACTGAAGCCTCTAACATCCTTAGGCTCAAGGGCCTCTCCTCTCTCCCTGATGGCCATCGAGGTCATCCTCTGCCACATATGTGGTCCAAACCATGAGTCCATAGATGTGTATTCTTTGGTTGATGGTCCAAACTCCAGGAGGACCGGGGGGGGGGGGTGTCAGGCTCATTGACGCTCTTGCTCCCTCCATGGGACTGCAAATTCCCTCAGCTCCTTCAGACCTTCCTCGAGCTCCTCCATCTGGGACCTCACTCTCAGTCCAGCAGTTACTGTTAAGTGAAACTTGGGCATTTTGAATTTTTGGGCTAATATCCACTTATCAGTGAGTACATACCATGTTCGTTCTTTTGTGACTGAGTTACCTCGCTCAGGATGATATATTCAAGTTCCATCCATTTGCCTGCAAATTTCATTAAGTCATTGTTTTTAAAAGTTGAGTAGTACTCTACTGTGTAGATGTACCACATTTTCTGTAACCATTCCTCTGATGAGGGACATCTGGGTTGTTCCCAGCTTCTGGCTATTATAAATATGGCTGCTATGAACATCATGGAGCATGTGTCTTTATTCCATGTTGGAGCA
>CM052702.1:31400420-31434739 GCA_028551405.1 Uromys caudimaculatus | reverse complement strand
AAAGGTCTCTCTTGATCCAGAAGTGGTGGTTTTGCCTGTGCTCTAAGGTGTGTCAGCACTTCTGGGATTCCCTGTTCACGTGGCCCAGGCTGAGGTCCCCAGGCACCAGTGTAAATCGGAAAGTTCACAGTTTTTCTGTCCCTGGGTTCTCAGGCCCTGGATCCCAGCAGATCCGGGCGGGTCTGGGTGAGAGGTGCTGCTCCTCTCAACCCCACTCACGGCCTTTCCAGGCTCCTGGGAGGGCACCCCTCTCCAGTGCTCGTTGGCTACCGACTGCTGGCGGCCCAGGCAGAGGTTTCCACCTGCCAGTGAAATCCGGAAATTTCGGTGTTTTTCTGTCCCCGGGTTCTCAGGCCCCGGATCCCGGCAGATCTGGGTGGGTCTGGGCGAGAGTTGCTGCTCCCCTCAACCCCACTCACGGCCCTTCCAAGCTCCTTTCTATGGTGCTTGTTGGCTAAGGTCTCCTACTGGCCCAGGCAGGGGTCCCCAGGCACCAGTGTAAACTGGAAAGTTCACAGTTTTCTGTCCCCGTGATGTCAGGCCCTGGATCCCGGCAGATCCTGGTGGGTCTGGGTGAGAGGTGTTGTTCCCCTTAACCCCACTCACGGCCTTTCCAGGCTCCTGGGAGGGCACCCCTGTCCGGTGCTTGTTGGCTATGGACTTCTGGTGGCCCAGGCAGAGGTCTCGACCCACAGGTGAAAACCAGAAGGTTCCTCCTTCATTTCTTGATTTTGTTTTTATTTCAGGGACTCTTGGCAAGTTCTGTTTTTAGGATTTTTAAAAATTATTTTCTGAGACAGGGTCCCATATTACAGGTTAGGCTGGCTTCAAACTCTCAGGATCTTGCTGCTTTGCCTCCTAAGTACTGGAGTTACAGACATGAGCCACTGTATTTTTCTTTATATCCTTTGTAGTAAAGCTATAATTGATGCATGTAGAATTTGTCACAGGTCTTTCTTCCACTCTAATAAATTATCAAACTTGAGAAGACTGTGGGAACTTCTGAATTTGCAGACAATTCTTAAGAAACACACATGGCTTGTATACCCTGTCTGTGCCTTGTGTTTGAAGCAGGGAAGTCTTATCTGGACCCGGGCCATTCAACTGCATCCCTCAGCATCTGTAGGACTCCCTGTGGATGTTAAACTATGAGAGTGTGCAAGTCTTTTATGCAGAGCAGCACAGCATTTGCATTTGGCCCAAGAACACCCCCCCACAGTATATTTCTTTAAAACACTGTGGGTTATTTAATATTCAATGCAATGCAAACCCCATGTTAATAGGTACAATGTACTATTTAGCGAATGATGACAACAGTAAAAATATGACAGTACAGATGAGTATTTTTCTTTCTTGAAATTTATCAATGTGTTGCTGTTGGTTGAATCTAAACATGTAGAACACACAGACACAGAGACTGATTTTATAAAGTTTCACTGGATGGTGGTAGGCAAAACCTAAGAGATGAACTCCTGTGTCAAAGGACTTTGCTTACCGAAGGCTGATCATGCATACACACACTCATGCACACACACCTGAATTTCTAATGAGCCAGCTTTTAGAGGGCCAGACACAATCTTATTCCATGGGGGCTTCTAGGCATCTGGCCTTGTTTAAAGGGCATGTCAGGAGAATTATCATTTCTTTAATACCATCTGGCCTTGACCTTTCCCACAAGTCTGGTCATGGAGAGATTTCCCAAGGAATTCTGCTCTGGATATTATATACATATGACTTCTTGGAAAAGCCAAGCAATTGTCAGAGAAACAAAGAATACCCCAAGGACACAGAGATTCACAGAACTAAACTGTCACACATTCCACACAACATAATACAGGAGAACAGAGTGGGATATCTGGGATAAGGCAGAAATGGGGGGAGGGGTATTGGCTCTGTTAGCATAGGCAGCTTCAACCCCTCACCCCCAAGGAGCCTTGCTTTTCTTAGCCCACAGTGGATTTAAAGTTATGACCTGAGTGGCTATTCCCAGCTCAGTTGATTTCTCATGAGCCATATATATTCACATATCCCAGACAAGATCATTTTCCATTTTCAGCACTTGAAGTTCTGGGAAGAGATAGAGAGCTAAATTATGTGAGAGCATTCCCAGTCGGGGTGGGAGGGTGCACATAGACATAGTTGTTCTAGCAGTAAGAAAACTTGGGTAATAAAGGGAATTGAAGGTTCAGTGGGTTTGAGGCCCAGACATTCTGTTCAATTAATTATTATAGAGTGGCCAGAGCATCGATTCCAGCTGAAGCACAGCGCAGCTGGGTCTGGCTCCTAAGAGAAGGCAATTGTTTCTGAGGCTACCCGTGAAGACGAACGGCCTTCAAAGCTCTTGTTTTCTTAGAAAATAGTTTTTATCACTGGGAAGACATAACAAAGCTCCATAAGTTTTTCTCAGACACAAAGGTGAGTACAAGGTCCTTTCCCTCCTCAGTTTTGTCACAAGTGGCTCATACATTTGCTAACAGATGCAGCACTGGGGAGGATTTCCTGCCAGAACTAATGAATTTGAGCTCAGAGCATGGCAAAGAAAAGCCAGAGTACTGGAAATCGATGATATATTCTCAATAAGGTAAAAATTGTTGCCAAGTTTAAGAGGCATTTTCTTCAGACTCTTCCAACTGTGAATTGTATTTCTTTTGATCATTTGGATTATGAAACCTATGTGAAACAGAAATACATCTAAGCCATTGTTAAAGCACAGCTTCAGTGACTACACACATTCTCATCTACAAGATAGATGTAACCGTGTTCATGATGATATATAGATTCAGTATAAGTATTAAAAAATAAGTGGATCCATCCATTTGTCACCAGAAAGACTGGTGGCAGGACTCTCTCCATGACTTTGGAGTGCCACAATTAAAGGGACTCAGATCCTTATGTCTAACTTGCATATAATAGCTGTATATTCTCCCATATACTTTAAATATCTATAGAGTATTCATTATTACCAGTATGTGTAAATATAGACAGAGGTCCATAAAGCATTGCTTAGGGACTAACAATGAGGGGGAAAAGTCACCATGATAGGTACAGCTGTCTTCCAAGCAGTTTTGATTGGCACTGATTGAAACCATGCACCTAGAATCTGCAGATACAGAGGTCGACAATGCAGATAAAACCCAGTGAAGGGTAACTTAGCCATGGAAGAGCATTTGCAGAGGGCTCTTCTCCTGACTTCCTTTTCTGGGGAGATCAGGGGGCTGAGATGTAGATAAAAGAGTCTGCTCTGTGAACTGAAATGTCACCCTTGGCAACCTGACACTACTGTAACCTGTGAATAGTGTGTTTTCATTCTCAGAGCAGGTCAGGAGTAATAGATATTGATCATCTTGCTCCATGTTCTCATTCTGTGGTCACAATTCTCAAACAGAACCTGAACTGGGAGCAGCTAGGATGAGAAGACTGATTTTTTCTTGCTTCCACTACTGTTAATACCTGTAGCAGGCCTGATGATAGTCTCATGAGTAAGGAATGGAAGCATTCATTCTGGTCAGACCACAGTGCACAAGAATAAGGGCAGGCTTTGGTTTCAATAAACTTTCTCAGGCTATCCTGGTCTAGCTCAGCAGGGCCTCTCCTGCCTTACAGCTAAATGGGTCTTAATAACTACAGTTTCAACTTGAATGTGCCCCAAAGGCCCATTTGCTGAAGGGTTTGTCTCAGACCTCTGGCAATAATGCAAAGCAATGAAATCTTTAGGAAACAGGAACTTGTAGAGAAAGTTAGACCATCATGAGTGTACTTGGCAGAATTATTGGGATGCTAGCTCCTCCTATTACAGTGCATTGTGCCATTGTAGATCTAAAACAAGAGGGCCAAACAGTCAGAGACAGAAACCCCTGAAACCATTAGCCAAAACAAGATGCTTCTCTTTTAGGTTGATTGTGTCAGATATTCTGTTATAGTCCTAGAAAGCTGAGTAAAATATTATTCACAATCCATTAGAAATTTTGGTGCATGCATGTGTTTGTGCGTGTGTGTGTGTGTGTGTGTGTGTGTGTGTGTGTGTGTGTGTACATGTATGCATGTGCATAAAGATACAGAAGAAGTATTAGATGTCAATTTCCCAGAAGAATATACTTCAACTTTAGCTTGTATCAAATCACCTGGAGGACTTGGTGAAACAGATCTGCTTTGTGGGTCACACTCTGAGGGTGTGGGTGGGACAGGGCTGTGGAGGTCTATGACCCCTGTGATGTGGTTTCTGTTAGTGTACCACACAGCTTGAAGACCTTTTTACTGAAGCTATTTGTGTGTAAGTGTGGGAGCTCGAAGCCAGGATATTTGTAGGTCTTTACAGATACCTTTACTGTAGATAAAGTAAAAATTTTATAATTGAAAAATGTAATAAACAAAATACAATGTTCAATAGTTGGACTCAAAGGCAAAATTGAGGAAGTAGAGGAAAATAAAATCAGTGAATTTGAAGACAAAATACAAATTTATCTAGACAAAGAGAGAGCCAGAAAACTACTGGACAAAAGACTTCAGGGCACATAAGACTGCTTAGAAAAATGATGAAAATTTGGAGTCCGGAGAGAGAAGGAAATGGACAAGGTGAAGAGGTAGTAGGAAGTACTGTTGATGAACCACTGCGTGCGTAACACGTCCTTGGATCTCTGGTCTTACTGGCACACAGTTTCACATCGTTATGTCTTCCCCGGGAAACAGCCTTGAAGTTTCATTCGATTACAAGAGTTCTCTGGTTATTTTTTATATAACAGGCCAACGTTTGTTTAAAGTCTTGTCAGAATGACAAGCTTTTAGCTTTTAGCTTTAACCAATTGTATTTCTACTTAAAACTCTCCCATGTAGAGAGTGTCCATGTGGAGCTTGCCATTTGCTGAATCCACAGTGTGACAGTTTTAACTCGGTTGCAGACATTTACATCTATAATTGCTTTGATATAACTTGTTTTGAATCTACCAGCTTGCTATGTGACCTATTGTCCATGTGTTATTTTCTAGACTCTCATTTCTCTGGTCTGTCTTCTGGATGGACTGTTGTTCATGACTCCATTTTATCTCCATTGCTAATTTATTAGATGTAATTACATATTGTCTTTATGTCCTCTTGTGTTTATAATACCCACTTGAATTTGCCACAACACGTATTCAAATAGCTTTATAACACTTATATACGGCATACAAACTTTACTACTCTATTTATCCTTTTTTTCCTCAATCTTTGTCATTTTTCCTTTGTTTTTAGCAATTTTAAGAACAATTTTAGATGATTAAAAGAAAGACCTGGTCAGAAAGATGAAGAGTCCAGAGAGTTTCTACATCCACTACATCCAGTTTTTTCTATGATTATGATTTAAAAAAAATCATTGTTATTGGCTCTAGAGATTAAAGGCAGGATCTCACACATGCTAAGCACATGGCTCTTTTGAATATGAGATTTATTAGAAGAATTATTAACAAAGGGGTGAACTTCAGACTTCTTTCCCTTACATCTGGAAACCACAGAGCACCAACTATGAGGACTACTGATCACGCACATGGCACAAGATCTCCGCATCCTTTTGGAAAATTGTAAGAGGGGACACTCACTTTGTCCCATGGAGTTGAGCTTCCCTCACAGCCCTCACCATGCTGCTCTGTGTGGCATTAATAACTTTTCTAATAAACCCTTTAAGCCACAGGAGGGACAAGTTGCATCATTTTTAATTGATGTTGGGATGTTATTTGGGAAAAGGTACACTTGGTTGGCATAATAAGAAAGTATTGATTATAACTGCTGTAGACTGATATGTATTTATAAATATTTCTATATAACAATATGTGCCTTACACCACACATAAGTTATTACTTATGTCTTAAACTCTGATGATCTGTTACCAGTCAGGATCTGTTCTTCTTTACCTGTAACTTCCTGCTCCAGCATTAAGAAAGCTGAATTCCAGGGCTGGGGAGATAGCTGAGCAATCAAGGGCACTGGATGTTCTCCCAGAGCTCCTGAGTTTGAGTCCCAGCACTCAGGTTGAAGCCCACAACGCCTCTACTCTTCTCTTCTGAACTCTGCAGTCAATAAGCAGGCATGCAGTGCACAGACATACATGCAGGCCAAAGACCCATATACATAAAATAAAAATAAACACATATATGCATCTTCTCAAGATTACCCGTCTGCTACACTTTTTTTTTTTTTTTGGTTTTTTGAGACAGGGTTTCTCTGTGTAGCCCTGGCTGTTCTGGAACTCACTCTGTAGACCAGGCTGGCCTTGAACTCAGAAATCCACCTGCCTCTGCCTCCCAAGTGCAGGGATTAAAGGCATGTGCCACCACTGCCCAGCTACTTTTGTTTGTTTGTTTGTTTGTTTAAATCCAATTTTCTGTATGGTATTTTTCCTTTTCTGCTTAAAGAATGATCAGTATACTGTTGTAGTACAAATTTGCTGGCGTTGGGTGATTTCAAATTTTTATTTCTGAAAATGTCTACATTACTTTCATTTCAAGTAGGAGTTTTGATGGTTTTCTATATAGTCTGACAGTTTGGCTTAGAGATTTTTGTTTGAAAGAAGTCACCTTTCTCTGCACTCCTGTGGCTTGCAGGGTTCTGTCATGACATTTTTGTCTTATCTTTGCTCCTCCAGGCACCCACCTTTCCTCTGTGTTTTCATTTAAGTTTTCCCTTTGTATTGGTTGGCCACACTGTGTTATGAAATATCTCTGCACAGTTTTCCTCATGCTTTCTTGTTGTTAAAGTTCATTGGCCACTTTAGAGCTATAGGTGTATGGTTTTCATGGAACTTGACAATTTCCCTTCCTATCTTTAAATTGTTTGCTTTTACCACTTCCTCCCTCTTCTCCTTTGAGGATGAAACTTCACCTGTATTTAACTCCTAACTTTCCTCATACCTTGTCTCTTAGCTAGGATTTTACTATTCTGAACAGACACCATGACCAAAGCAACTCTTATACGGACAACATTTAATTGGGTCTGACTTACAGTTCAGAGGTTCGCCCATTATCATCAAGGTGGGAGCATGGCATCATCCAGGCGGGCATGGTGCAGGAGGAGCTGAGAGTTCTACCTCTTCATCTGAAGGCAGCTAGAAGACAGGCTGCCATGTGGTGAGGAGAGTCTTGTTGCCCATTCCCACAGTGACATACTTCCTCCAACAAGGCCATACCTACTACAATAAGACCACACCTCCTAAGAGTGCTTCTCCCTGGGCCAAGCATTCAAACCATCACAAACCTTAAGGATCTTTTTTATGCCTTTGTCTCCATTTTCTTTTTCTGTATTAATCTTTTCATATGTTTTCTATTACAGTTCTGAATTTTTCTGATTGCTGTCTTCACATTTACTCATCTGTGATTACCATCTCTGATAATACAATTTAATGTGTAGTTTTTTGTTTATTTGTTTGCTTGTTTTTGTCCCTTCCCTTCTCCCTCTTGCTCTGACCCTGCTCACTCTGTCCCCCACCCTCCCCCCATCCCCAACACCCTCCTGCCTGCTCTGCCCCCCCCTTCGCCCTGGACAAAAGGGTTTTTTTTTTATTTTAATTTTTGGATATTTACTTTATATATAGTTCAAATGTTTTCCCCCTTTGGAAAGCCCTTATTCCATTCCATCTCCCCCTGCCTCTATGAGGGAGCTCCCCCCAACCAATCCTGTCTTCCCTCCCTGGCATTCCCCTACACTGGGGTATCTAACACCCTCAGGCCCAAGGGCGTCTTCTCCCACTGATGGCCAACAAGGCCCTCCTCTGCCACATATGTGACCAGCACCATGGGTTCCTCAGTGTGTATTCTTTGGTTGGTGGTCCAGTCTCCAGGAGCTGGGGAGGGGTCTGTTCAGTTGACACTGTTGTTCCGTCCATGGGGCTGCAAAACCCCTCAGCTCCTTCAGTCCCTTCTCCAACTCCTCCATCCAGTACCCCACACTCAGTCCAATGGTTGGCTGCAAGGATCAGCCTCTGTATTTGTCAGGCTCCTGCCTGAGCCTCTCTGGAGACAGCTTATCATGCTTCCATCAGTAAGCACTTTGAAGCATCCACAAGAATGTCCGGGTATAGTGGCAATATATGGAATGTATCTCCAGGTAGGGAGGTTTCTGGATGACCTTTCCTTGAGTCTCTGCTCTGCACTTTGTCTCAAGTTTCTCCCTGTGAGTAATTTGTTCAACCTTCTAAGAAACACTGAAGCATCCACATTTTGGACTTCATTCTTCTTAGGCTTCATATAGTCTGTGAATTGAATTTTGGGTATTCCAAACATTTGGGCTAATATCCACTTATCAGTGAGTACATACCATGTTGTTTTGTGACTGAGTTACCTCTCTTAGGATGATATTTTCAAGTTCCATCCATTTGCCTGCAAATTTCATGAAGCCATTGTTTTTAACAGCTGAGTAGTACTCCATTATATAGATGTACCACATTTTCTGTATCCATTCCTCTGATGAGGGACATCTGGGTTGTTCCCAGCTTCTGGCTATTATAAATATGGCTGCTATGAACATAGTGGAGCATATATCCTTATTGCATATTGGGGTATCTTCTGGGTATATGCCCAGGAGTGATACAGCTGGGTCCTCAGGTAGCACTATGCCCATTTTTCTGAGGGTCTGGAAAACTGATTTCCAGAGTGGTTGTACCAGCTTGCAATCCCACCAGCAATGGAGGAGTGTTCCTCTTTCTCCACATCTTCTCCAGCATCTGCTGTCACCTGAGGTTTTGATCTTAGCCATTCTAACTGGTATGAGGTGGAATCTCAGGGTTGTTTTGATTTGCATTTCCCTGATCACTAAGGATGTTGAACATTTCTTTAGGTGCTTCTCAGTCCTTCCAGTTTCCTCAGTTGAGAATTCTCTATTTAGCTCTGTTCCCCATTTTTTAGGGTTATTTGGTTCTCTAGAGTCTAACTTTTTAAGTTCTTTGTATATATTGAATATTAGCCCTCTATCAGATGTAGGATTGGTAAAGATCTTTTCCCAATCTGTTGGTTGCCATTTTGTCCTATTGACTGTGTCCTTTGCCTTACAGAAGCTTTGCAATTTTATGAGGTCCCAATTGTTGATTCTTGATCTTAGAGCATAAGCCATTAGTATTCTGTTCAGGAACTTTTCCCCTGTACCCATGTGTTTGAGACTTTCCCCCACTTTCTCTTCTATTAGATTCAGTGTATCTAGTTTTATGTGGAGGTCCTTGATCCACTTGACTTTAGCTTTGTACAGGAAGATAGGAATGAATCAATTTTAATTCTTCTACATGTTGACTGCCAGTTGAACCAGCACCATTTATTGAAAATACTGTCCTTTTTCCATTGGATGATTTTAGCTCCTTGGTCAAAGATCAAGTGACCATAGGTGTGTGGGTTGATTTCTGGGTCTTCAATTCTATTCCATTGATCTACCTGTCACTGTACCAATAGCCAAGCAGTTTTTATCAGTATTGCTCTGTAGTACAGCTTGAGGTCAGGGATGCTGATTTCCCCAGAAGTTCTTTCGTTGTTGAGAATAGCTTTTGCTATCCTGGGTTTTTTGTTGTTCCAAATGAATTTGAGAATTGCTCTTTCTAAGTCTATGAAGAATTGAGTTGGAATTTTGATGGAGATTGCACTGAATCAGTAGATTGCTTTTGGCAAGATGGCCATTTTTACTATATTATTCCTGCCAATCCACAAGCATGGGAGATCTTTCCATCTTCTGAGGTCTTCTTCAATTTTTTTCTTCAGAGACTTGAAGTTCTTGTCGTACGGATCTTTCACTTGTTTGGTTAGAGTCACACCAAGATACTTTATATTATTTGTGACTATAGTGAAGGGTGTCATTTCCCTAATTTCTTTCTCAGCCTGTTTATCCTTTGAGTATATGAAGGCTATTGAAGTGTTTGAGTTAATTTTATATCCGATCACTTTGCTGAAGCTGTTTTATTTGTTTCTCACTATGGGTGGTTGTTAGCCACCATGTGGTTGCTGGGATTTTTCATTTCAAGAATTGCCATTGTCTTTATTCAAAACTTTGATTTTGATCAATTTTTATATCTTCCTAGCCTACTATACCTAGAATATTTTCTATCTTTCCTCCAGTTCCTGAGCTATATAAAGCAGTAACAAATATTTTTTATGTCCTTGTCTAATAATTCTGGAATTCTTATTTCATTTTAATTGATTAAATTTACTTTTTATTGTAAATCAGTATTTCTGCTTTGTTGAAATTATATTTCATTCAATTGTTAGACGGTAGGATGAAGAACATTGTGTATTATCCCTACTGAGAGATAGTGGTTTTGTTTGTTTGTTTTGGTTTTGGTTTTGGTTTTGGTTTTTTTAATGCTGGAAAATGACTCCAGAACCCTGTGTATACTGGGAAATTGCTCTACCACCAAGCTGTTTCCTCATCCCATATCACCTTAAGCTTCCCTCTGGAGGCATAGATAAGAAATGATTCAATCCCTTAAAGTCTCGATTGTAAAATTTAGTGAAGAAGACAAGAGACGTGGTCTATCTCACATTCATTTTTTTTCATACTATCTTTTGAACCTAAGCTGATCATGAGATTGAAACTCTGATTGGTGAGCACAGGAAATATTCCAGCCACAAGGGAATGCGAAGTAATATTGCCCAAAACCCTAGGCCATTCTGCTCTTAGTCTTAGTGGTTTTGTTTTGTGTAGATGTAGACCAATACTTAGGTGATGATTGGAGACAAACTCTGTGCCTTCCTGGAGTCCCTTTCCACTGGGCTTGCCTCTGTTCTTCTCACTGGAGACTCCTGACCTTCTAGACTTCCAGTTCCACATCTTTAGTCTGGAGAGATGAGCAAGCTGCCAGAGATCCTTGTGCTCTTGTCTGAAACTGGAACATAAGCCAGGGCAGTCACCAGCCTAACTCTGTTGTCTGAATTTCACAGACTGTTCCTTCTCTGCTTATCCTTGGACAGTTGGAAACCACCATGGCAGATACATTGCTTGTTTTTCTTCAGGCAGAAAAAGTAAATCTGCTTCTGGATGAACCACATTCACCAGAAGTGGATGCCCAATTCCTCATTTTAAACAAGTAGAGTTCTATCTCTACCATTTGTCCAGTAATAAGATAGAGAAAGGGAAAAAGTAACCTGCGATTGGGATTGGGCCACTTTTAAACGAGACACCTTTTCACAAGTACTTGACCATTGTATGACTGTTGTCCTGCGCTTGTGAACGTATTTCTCCTAAGGTGAAGGAGGTCATGAAGATCCTATTGCAGAGCTTAAATGAAGCTCTCCCATTGTCCACAGACTTGAGCAGAAACTAATATTTTCTGTTCCTTGGTAAGTTTCATCCAGATGATTTTTTCCCATTTTTCCCCATTTTCTCATATTTAAGAGAAGCCCACAGTCCACAGGGATGCTTGCTTCAGCCCACCCACACTCCCTCAGGACTCCCACTTGTGAGAATTTTATATTGTACTCAGGATGTGGAGATACTCGTTTATTTTGGCTTTAAGTGACTTTCCTTAATTCATCTAAATCTCAGAGTATTTTGGCACATGCTCTCCATACACTGTGGTTTGGGGAGGTGCTTGTTGTCCAGTTTTAGTGCAAATAACAGTTTCCTTTTGTACATATATACATATTGCTCTCTTGGATTGGTTTCAGCCAGGCTTGTAGATTTCACTGTTACTTACCATTATTACAAGTACTTCTAATTGATGCGTGTCACATTCATCAAAGTCTGAAGCTCAACCACTGTCTGAAATATGAAAACTAGAGGAAAAGAGTCAGTCAGTCATCTAGCTGTCAACTACTTTTAACAGTCTCTCTCTCACCAGCCTATAACTGTTGTTATGTACACTGAACTTTTCTCATTACATGTTTGCCTTCCTTTTATGCATTTATCACCTGCTCTATGGGTGTTACATCCACCTACAGTATGAGGTGGATACGAAGCTTACCTTTGTTATTACCTTTGGTTAAGGCACACCTCCCCAACATAGTTAAGTCTATTCTCTCCTAGAAACACCTAACTCCCCCTATTTGGTTCTAACTCGCTTCCCCAGCCTATAAACCTTATGAAGACAGTCTGGTATATATTAGACATATGTGATGCTTACACAGTATACAACTATATAATATATTGTATGACTCTACTTATATGATACTCTTTCCTTTGACATGTTTGTTTTCTGATTTTCTTTTCTTTTTTCTTTTTCTGAGTGTAGCTCATGCATGTTGAAAGGCTTTGTTTTGTATTACTATTTAGTTCACCCAGAGCAAGATTGACATTTGCTATGTTTTACACATATTTATTCAGTTTAGTTAATTGATAAATAGAACTTTGAAAAATGTAGTTAAACCCCATGTAGCATGTAATAGAATGTGCAAAGTCAATAAGAGAGACAGCTGAAGGAACAGCTCCATTCACTAAATTCCTGGACAGAAGTACAGATCTTTGACTCCTGAAGAAGCAGCAGAGCCAGCTTCATGTGTGAGCTGAAAAGGACTCTAGCTCCCCCTGAACGAAGAGAACCAGGGAAGAGACCTTCTCCCTCACTATTCTCTCTTTAAAACCCACCTTTCTATCATTTACAGAAACATTGCTAGAGTGTTGGTTGACTTCTGACTGTATCATTTCATTTCTGCTGCAGGAGAGATTATGGGAATCTTCACAGTAATTTTTCCATCTAATCCTGGCTTAGTATTTGACATTTAAATAAATTTTACAAACACTGAACTCCAAGGTTATCTATTTACTGTCCTTAATGACTAGGGATTTTTTTTTTTGTTAGTGATCTGTTTCAGACTCTTTCTTTGTGAGGGTGTGGGCACGTGGGGGAAATCAAAGCAGGGCCTTGGCAGACACTCTGTCACTAAGCTACATGCGCAGCTCATAAAGAACATCCTCCTAAGATTTCAGTGTATCACTTCCTCTCATTAATTTTAATTTTTAAAAAATATTTTATGTGTAAATTGCTTTGTCTTCATATGTGCCTGTGAACCACATGCCTTCCTGGTACCCACAGAGGCCAGAAATTGTCTGGAACTGAAGCTACAGTCAATTATGAGTTACCAAACCCAGGTCCTCTGGAAGAATAGCCTGTGATCTTCCACCTTTCCAGCCACCTCTCCTTTCTTATTTTCATAATTGTCATTGTCTTAGTTGGCTAAAGTAGTCATCACTATGTGTCACAAGCCAGTTGTTCTAATCAGATAACACCTTTCCACGCAGTTCCATGGGCTGAAAAGTTCATACAGCTCAACAGTGTTCTACCAAGGTCTTGATTCTGGCAAGTCTCTCTTTTCATTTGCACACAGCTGTTTCCTTGCAGGAGGGAAAGATTTACTCTCACTTCCTTTTTTTTTTTAAATTGGATATTTTCTTTATTTACATTTCAAATGCTATTCCCTTTCCAGGTCTCCCCTCCCGAAACCTCCTATCCCATTCTCCTCCCCCTGCCTCTATGAGGGTGCACCCCCCACCCATCCACCCACTCCCATTTCCCTACCCTGGCATTCTCCTATTCCGGGGCATCCACCCTTCACAGGACCAAGGGCCTCTCTTCCCATTGATACCTGACAAGGCCATCCTCTGCTACATATGCAGCTGGAGCCATGGGTCCCTCCAGGTGTACTCTTTGGTTGGTGGTCCAGTCCCCAGGAGCTCCAGAGGATCTGGCTGGTTGACACAGTTGCTCCCCCCTCAAGGGCTGCAAAGCCCTTCAGCTCCTTTGGTCCTTTCTCTAACTTCTCCATTGGGGACCCCGTGCTCAGTCCAATGGTTGGCTATGAGCATCTGCCTCTGTATTTGTCAGGTTCTGGGAGAGCCTCTCAGGAGACAGCCATATCAGGCTCCTGTCAGCAAGCACTTCTTGGCATCAGTAATAGTGTCTGGGTTTGGTGGCTGTATATGGGATGGATCCCCAGCTGGAGCAGTCTCTGGATGGCCTTTCCTTCAGTCTCTGCTCCACACTTTATCTCCATATTTCCTCCTGTGAGTATGTTGTTCCCCCTTCTAAGAAGCACTGAAGCACCAACACTTTGTTCTTCCTTCTTCTTGGGTTTCATATGATCTGTGAATTGAATCTTGGGTATTCCAAGCTTTTGAGCTAATATCCACTTATCAGTGAGTACATATCATGTATGTTCTTTTGTGAATGGGCTACCTCACTCAGGATGCTATTTTCTAGTTCCATCCATTTACCTAAGAATTTCATGAAGTCATTATTTTTAAGCTGTGAACTTGATTCCTTCTTTGGATCTCCTGCTACCCATGTTATTCACAAATGTGAATAACATAGAACATGTTTACTTACTGTCTCTCAAACAATGTACCCACAAAGCTAAGCTTTTTCTCTTATGCCAGATAGACTTCTCTCTAGTCAGTGCTAAGGGAGCAAATCCAAGAGCAGAGATTTGTGACCTTTGGCCTTTGCATGCCTTGATGTAATTTTAGTGAGTAGAATTTTCATACAGAGTCATATACATTCCATAGCTTACAGTCCTTGTGACTGACCCCAAGTCCCATTCCCTGAATTTGATCTTTTTGGAAGAAACTATCAAATCCACATCATGGGCCATATTCCTGCCTCATAAAATAGCCCAAAGAATCACTCCATATAAATAAACGTGCTGTCCAGGATAATAAATGTGCTGCCAGGCTAGCAAAGGTCTTGAACTAACTCTTGAGCCCAGGCCAATTCTAAGTATCAGTATGAAGTTTGACAACTTAAAATTTTGTTCAGCTAAACTTGTAAAATGAAATATAAGCTCCATATTAACTAGTTAAAAGATTAGTATGCATAACATTCAGTAAGATAAAGAATATTTCTTCAGATGGAGATAAGCAATAAGCACTGTGAATGACTAAAAGGTTGTACAATTATTTATTCTACTATAAGTAATCTCAAATAGTGAGGAGAAACACTGGTAGTTTGAGCTTAGTCCTGAGTGTGGGGAGCGGTGGAAGCCCTGAGGAAGGTAGATCCCAGAGAAGCCCTGAGGAAGGTAAGGCCCAGAGGAAGCCCTGAGGAAGGTAAGGCCCAGAGGAAGCCCTGAGGAAGGTAAGGCCCAGAGAAAGCCCTGAGGAAGTTAGGTCCCAACCGAGTACGTACTGTTGAAATGAACCAGCTATGTTAAGGACCACAGCCTTAGACCAGTGGGAAAATAGCAACGCCTTCCCTTCCAGCCCATTTCCAGATGTTTTAGTGTATACAGAAAATGTCCACCATGGCTTTCTCCCTGTGTATTTATGGCCAGAGGATGGTTCCACCACAGTCTGTGCCTACTGAGATTAACTATATCCATCTTCTTGATATAGCTGAATACCATAAATCCTGCCTCCTTGCCTATCTGTATGTCATAAGCCCTAACCTTGTTCAGCTGTATGCAATAAAGCATCACTCTGTTCAGCTCTATATAAAAAACATTCTGAGCTTCTAGGGGTGCTGGTGTTTCTCCATCAGAGAGCCCAGTTCATCTGATCCCAGCTATTTCTGTGTGCCCATGTGTCTCTGTGTGTTTGTCTTTTCTTCATTCCTTGAGTACCCCAGTTAGTTCTATTCTTAGAGTCATGTTGGATTTTACAACTGAATATACAGCCAGAGGGTAATAAAGTTATTTTACACTAATAAGAAGTAACACTCAGACATAATCCTAACCTTGTGGTGCTAGAGGCAACTGTAGCCCTAAGTTATCTTGAAATTTAAGTTATAAATCCTCCTGACCTCAAAACCTAGGAACATACTAGAAGTTAGCCTTACTTTTAATTTTAAATATTCTTCTTCCTCTACTCTGAATTAGAAACTTTTAACTAGGTTTAAACTCATTCCTCTAAGGAGGGAAGGAACCTTATATCTTGATTTAATTTCCCAGAAGTAGCAGGTATTAAACCAGAAATGATAGTATTTGTATGATATTCCGCAAATAATTAAAGTGAAAGTTGTCTAGAGTTATGATACCTCTCTCCCATTTGTAGTTCTTATCCCAATTTGTCCCGTAAATTGAGCAAGGGACATCTTTCTCTGAGTATACAAGATCAGAAACAAGGCAAGGGAAGGGCTGGAGCCAGCTCACTGGGCTTATCAGGACCTACGTTTGTGCACATCACTTCCCTGCTATGTGGTAAGTAATGAGATGCAGGCAGTAGCTTCAGTCATAGAGAGATCAGTAATAACTACACGTAGGTATAACACAAGGCAGAACATTTTATTCCAAAAGACTAGCTTGTCACTTGCCAACACATTACAAAATCTGACTTTGATTTAGGGTGGTCTATACAGAATAATACAAATACAAAATTCCCCACAACAGACTATGTTTTAATTATGATGTGTACCAGAGGGGAGGGGTTAATGTATTACTGCGCACTCCGTAATGATATATCTCTTGGCCTTGGAAAAGTATATTTACTTACTGGTCTTGAGGAGATGTTAATACAAAAACGTCAATGCCACTGACAGACAAATGACATGATAAACATACACTTTGCAAAAGGTCACCTCGGAGAGGCCCACATGGCACAGCTTTTGGTCTGGCTCTCAGGCTAGAACTCTCACAAACTTGGACTGTTGTGTAGATTTCCAGTGTGCCTTGGATTTGACTCAGTCAGGAACATCACAGGTCAGGTTCTCTTTCTTCTGTGGTATTGATTTACTTCTGAGTCCATGAAAACTATCCAGTGAAAGAATCAAGCAAATGAAACAAAGAACATGAAAAAGAAAACAAGAAGGGAATTTCACTAATGACCTCAAAGCTCCTCTAGGGTCTGGTTTAATTCTCATGGTACTTGCTGGGGTGACATTGAGACCAACTCCAGCTTCCCAGGTTTCTTCTCATTATTTCACATTCCACTCAGCAAGACTTCAACACACGCACACATATGCAACACTGGGGCCACAGATTTCTTATTTTGGCTGGATGTCAGCTCATATGAGGAAGGCTGGCAAGAGACCATGAACTTGCATTTGGTACTGGTTGACTAGGCAAATGAAGACTTTGTACGTGTAGAGAAGGAGAAGGCAAAGCTGATGTGTCTCCCATGTATCTATAATCTGAAAAGCCATGGCACATCATTTTCTTCTGGAAGGTTAACTGTTCTTTTGAAATACAATATGAAAAAGCAATAATCAAGGGGAAGTTCTCTTCAATGAAGATGCTGGTACAGGAAACCATGCCCAGTTCTTCACAGTCAAAGGTCCTTCCTAGTAGAGAACAAAGCCTTATGCACATTCTATGACATTACTCCAGAAAATAATATGAGGTGAGGTTGAACAAAGGCGGCCAAGAATGTCAGGGAATTAAGTGCTGAGATGGGAGTTGATCCAAGTTCCACACATCTTTCTTAAATCTATCAAAGTTCAAAGCTGCCTGGCTGTTGCTGCCCTTGGGAACACCTTTACTTTTATCACACAGTGAGAAGTTTGGCCTGACAGCCTCCAGGGAGGTGCCAGCCTTACCTTTTATGTAATCTGCTTTGGAACCATGTGTACCATTGGCCTGTCTTCAATTGTACACAGATTCAAAGTCCAATGAAACCTCTGAATCAAAGGAAAGGAAGACGATGGTGAAATTGCCTCCCAAGCTCTAGAATGATCACAAATACTTATTCTGAGTTCTTTCCTGCTCTGACTCTGCATAGCAAAATGGGAAAGAAAAATATGTGAAAATCTCACAGCAGGAGTAGGAAGCACCTTGCTCTGCTGGACAGCTGAGCACATACACTACCAAACACCAAGGAAGAGGATTAGTATCCAACAATTACATTCTTGGCTTCACACACCAGGCAATTGGGATTAAGTGTAGGATCTACTGCTTCTTGAGATGAGCAATAAACAGGGAAATAAGGCTAAACCACATCCTTGCTCAGATGAAGTCAATGAAAGCAGAATGACTTTCTGTGAGCATACAAATAAGTTGGTGCACATTCAGCATGTGAATGACAGTAAGCATATTTATTTACCTTTATTATAATTGAACATACAAGAAAACCTCCATTGAGATATCTTATAAAACAAGATGTTCCAGGGTCTACAGAGAGGCCCTGGTTAGGGCTTCTCTTCACTTACAGATATTACAAGTTTCTTAACATCATGAAACACTCTGTCTTCCACACCTCATTAGCACCACACATGCTCTCCCTAGTAGCAACAGTATCTATTCATTGGCATCACTTTCAGTTCTGACCCTTTGCTTTAATATCCAGAGCCCAGTGCCCAGTGGATCCTCATACCAGAACTTGTAAGAAGGGAGGACAATTTTCTCTTCATGATTGCTTCAGCACAAAGGATACAGGCTTAAGAAAATCCTCTCCTGGGCTACTGCATATGTACAATTAGATGTTTTGAGACCTCACTCTGCAGAAAAACTGACCCTATAAACAAAAACACAAGTCAGATGCCATCATTGATGAGAGCCTTCTCAGAGCCAAGTGGCTGAGAGTGTCACTCAAAAGATGGGGTCATTAGAGATGTAGCTGGCAGAAATCACAGTACAGTGTGCTTTGTCACATTACTGATACAGACTTCTAGGAGATCATGTTCTTCCCATGACTAACCTTCATTAAGATCTTCTGAATTCAGCTCCATCTGGGAACAGAGGACAAAGTCTTAGCCTTCCTGGCCTCCTGTTTCAAAAACCTGCTTGTAACCTACCCCATTGTCTAGATCAGTTCCCTCGCTTCTCTCTCCTCTATAAGAGGGATGCGCTGGACAGTTTCATGTCAACTTGATATAAGCCAAAATCATCTGAGAGGAGGTAACCTCAATTAAGAAAATGACTCCATGAAGTTGGGCTGTAGGCAAGCCTGTAGGGCATTTTCTTAATTAGGCTAGGGGAGGCCTATTGTGGATGGTGCCATCCTTGCTCTGGTGGTCCTGGGTTCTGTATGAAAGCAGACTGAACAAGTCATGGAGATCAAGTCAGTAAACAGCATCCCTCTGTGGCCTCTACTCTAGCTCCTTCCTTGAGGTTGCTGCCCTGCTTGAGTTCCTGTCATGACTTTCTTCAATAATAATATGGAAGCCAAACAAACCTTTTCCTTCTCACCTTGCTTTTGATCATGATGTTTAATCACAGCAACCAAAACTCCAACTAAAACAGAGGGAGATAATCAACAGACTATTTCTTAGGGCCACTGTAAATATTAGATGATAAAATGGACACACAGTTTGTGAGAAGAAGCTAAAATGGGAGACACTCAAACATAACTTACTGAGAAAAACTAGTCATTTTCCAAAAAGTTATTTAAAAATTTGTAACTATAATTTCATTTTACAAAGAAAATTGTGCACTCAGCTATGGATTACAAAGAAAATGTAATATTCAGATCTCGCTGATATGCTCCATCACATCATATTTTAAGTTGTGTTTCTGGGCCTAAGTGTGCAAAAGAGAATCACAAGTATTCATGTCTGGTTTCCCCTCTAGATGTTCTGACCTGTTATCCTGGGATTAGATTCCAGCTGAGGATCTTTCTTAGAATCCCTCCTAATTATGAGATGGTACAGCTAACTTGCAGAAGCACTTGAGTTAGAAGACAAGTTACAGTAGATACTTAATGAGTTGGGACTGTACACTAAAATTTTATGTTTTTCCATCATTAATTGATGTGGAGGACTGATTGAGAAGCCACAGCCAACTAGGTAGATTTTGAGAAAAAAAATATGGCAATGAGATCGACCTGCAGGTTCCATTCAAATACTCTACTTTCAGAAAGGGCTGAAGATACAAGTTTCTTGAGCTAAAGTTTACCATTTAATAGTTGTCTTAATTGGAATTTATTTTGCTGTGAAGTTAGCATGACCATGGCAACTCTTATAAAGGAAAGAATTTAACTGAGGCTGGCTTACAGTCCATTATCATCGTGATAAGAAACATGGAGGCACACAAGCAGACATGGTGCTGGAGAAGTAGTGGAGAGTTCTACATTCTGATTGGCAGGCGGCAGGAAGAGAGAGTGACTCAGGGTCAATCTTGGGCTTCTGAAACCCCAAAGCCCTTTCCCAGAAACATACTTCTTCCAACAAGGCCACACTGCCCAATAGTACTACTTTCTATAAGTCTATTAGGGCCATTTCCATTCAAACCATCTCAGTGGTCCTTTCTTAAGATAGATAACAGTGCAAGTATCAGAATGGTAGTCACCACGCTCTAATTAGAACTTACTGTACATATTATACAATGAACATTTGTGTCTCCCAGACTGCATGCACTGAAGGCCTAACTCCCAGTGGGAATGGTATCTAGAGGTAAGCCTTTGGTTTATATGACATCATTGGGGAAGACAGGAAGCAAGCCTCAACAGAATCTAACCACCCTGTGCCTAGAGCCTGGCCATGCAGCTCCAAAGAAATGCCAAATACCATGACTTTTATAACTTAGTCCTTGAGAGCTTCCTGAAGCACACAGTTTTAGTTTGGGAACACAATAAAACAAATCTAGAACATTAGATATAAAGAACACACTACTGAAGTTTCATTTCTTGCTCACATTGCTTATCCAATTCATCAGGAAAGCAATACTCTACCCAGCTATGAACCTAGTCATCTTTACATGCTACCAGCTCACCTTGTAACACATATTAGAAGGAAGTGTCTATGCCCCAAGCCTCTTCCAAATGCCTTGTCTTGGAAGTGATATGTCAAATCTCCCAGGTGATTCACTGACGAGGACTAGTTGTGAAATCTACCTACCTGCAGGGAACTTCCAAAAGTTCAGGAGGCAAAGAATGGTGCTGAATAAAAAATAGTACAAATCACAGAACACAAATAGCAAGTATATAAACATTAGCAAAATCTTGTCTTTCATATTATTTGAGATATATACACATTTCTTTCTCTCATTAAAATATAAACGTTCATAGCCCATCTGAGGCCCCTGATACATGATCCTGACTATGTTATAAGGGAAGTTTCTTGTGCATCTCAATATTATTTTTCTTATGAATTTCAAGGTCTTGGGGCAGGAGAGATGGCTCAGCAATTAAGAGCACTGACTGCTCTTCCAGAGGTCCTGAGTTCAATTCCCAGCAACCACATGGTGGCTCACAACAATCTGTGATGGGATCTGATGCCCTCTTCTGGTGTGTCTGAAGATAGCTACAGTGTACTCACATACATAAAATAAATAAAATCTTAAAAAAAATTTGTTTACATTATTAAAAAAATGAATTTCAAGGTCTAACACGGTCTACACCACCATAGTCCCATTTTCACTGAGAATCCACATAGTGATGCAAGTAATTCAACAAATTCCCACTGTTTATAAAGACCTTTGTAGAAAGCTCTGTGCTAGATCTATAAGCTCCGCCATTGGTTGTAAACTCTTTCTAAACCTATATTTGCAAATTTTATGCTGGCCATTTCACCTAAAAGTCTGTGCACTCCTCTTTGCATGTACTAAGCAATATTTGAAAGAAAATTGCTGTGTGGCTTCTGTCTTCTTGAGACAATGGCTCAATTCTTCCCATAGGCTCTTCATACACACCATAAATGATCTAAGCCCAGCTCCAACCATTTCTCAAATGCTCACATATTGGCTTTCCAGATGTGGGGTCTAAAATCTTCAAAGACGAGAGGCACAAAACCACTGCACAAACTTTACAGAATAATGAAACACAAGGTGAAAACCAACAGGTACTGGCATATGAGAGTTGGGATCTGCAGAAGAGCAAAAACTCCACGTCCAGATGAATACAGATGGTGGAGGCTGCTCTCAGTTCCACATCTAGTGACAGTGGCTTTCTGTATACTCAATAGAAATACATGTTTCATTAGTTTGAAAACAGAGAAGATGTATAAAAGCATAAAACATTAAAACTATATCAAGTAGCTGGGACTAAATAGGTAAAATACTTACATGCAAAACTGAGGACCAGAGTTTGGATCCCTAGAAGCCCCATGAAGGTATACATGGTAGTGTGCATTCCAAGATTCCTACAGGGAGACAGAAGGTGGAGACACCTAAGAGGTCCTCGAAGCATACTAGTCAGCCAGCCTGACAAATGAATCGGTAAACAAGAGATCCTGTCTCAAACAATGTGGAAGGCAAGGACTGAAACTCAATGCTGTTCTCTGATCTCCACATGCACACTATTGTGTATGCGTACACACACACACGCACACACACACACATACACACACACACACACACACATGGATAAAATTCAATAAATAAGTAAGCAAACAAATAAAGACTACACAGAGATAAGCCAGCTGGACTAATTCTTAAGCCTCTTCATTACTACAAAATAAAGAAATAGACACTCTCAAAGTAGATGACAGAACTCGCTGACTGAAAGGACCTCAGATTTGCAATGCCTTATTTAGGACATAAATGAGGAAAACGCTGTTTCTTATATTTCAATAGAACTGTTTTTATTCCACCCACAGGAAATTTCTACAGCATCATTAAACTGGCTTACTAAAGGATGTTCCACAAATGTGGTCACACTTGTCTCTCCCTTCAAATCCAGCTGTGCTTACAGGAACCAGAGACCTAGAAGTTCAAGGATTTTGACCTTTTGCTTCCTAGACACAGTGTGTGGACCACCCACTCTGTGAAGTGTCTATAAAATGTTGACTCTTAAAATCACTTTTTCAATCTCTTAAATCTCAGTTTTTCCATAGGACATCTGTCCTCCTTCCACTGCACAGACTCTCATGAGGTGACATCATCTACCTCCTCGGCTTCTATTATGCTCTGTTTGATCATCCACACAATGATGACACTTAAAATCTTGGCTATATCCTGAGCTGAACTGAACATTTGAACATCTGCACATCGTTTAAAGATATTTCACCACCAGGTGTCCTGGCTAGAATCTGAACACTATCTATGACCTTTCTCTCCCATCTTTAATCAATTAGTTGTCTAGATTCCTCCCTTTCTGTGCAGTTTACTCTCCAGCTCGGATTCTGTAAGTGTCCTAACCATTCCTCTGGCATCCAGTCTTTTCCCTTTATGACTAATTTCCTCAGAGTTCCCAGAAATTATCTTCCTAAATGGCAAATTATACTATTTCCTTGCTCAAAGCTCTTTGCTTTTTTCCTTCCCTTCTGGATGGGGTGAATCGTGAATCTTGCAACTGACCTTATGATTTGGTTGCTACTGACCTCTCATCTGCACCAGTTGGTAAAGTTGGACAGCCATGCTCCAGCCACACTGTCTACCTGTCTCTGTCATAGGTTAGGCATGTATCTTTGGAAAAACCCTTGAGCAAAGCCAGGTGAGTTTCACCTGGAAAAAACACCCTTTTCCATTCCTAGGTTTTATAAATGTCCACTTCCCTGACTGTACTCAAACCATCAGCCCTAGTCATTTCTACTCACCATTTATATCTTGGAAACACTCCTTCACTTGTGTACAAACTGGGGTTGGGTTTAGTCCACACTAGACTCCCTTTTGTTTGCAGCAGTAGGTTCTTAATTAGAATCTGTCCTTACTTTTTGCTTAGTGTCTGACTTGGTCTATCTTCTATGGTGCATGCAGTAACATTAATTCTTACTTCTGTGTGCAGGTGATTCTTGAGATTCATGTGGAACAGGAGGCTGGTAGTCTTCAGCAAAGGCCCGTTGACAAGTGGAAGGACAAGTTTGAATATGTCATTATTGGAGAAGAATATGGCTCTCAAATAAACACATTATTTGTGGCATGTTTTAAACTGAAAATTTCTAACAAGGAAAATGTTTTAAATCCTCAGTTGAATCTTTTTGAAGCTTCATTTCATGATTCAGAGTGTTAAATAAGAAATATTCTCATCCTATAAACTTAGTCTCCTGCCTTGTGACTTTCTGCTTAAAAACTGTTTTCCAAGCTGTTATAATTTGGATAAAAAATGTCCCCTTTCTAAGACTTGTAGGGTTCCCAATTACATTTTCAGAAGTAGGAGAAGCAATTGGATCTTAACTTGTCCGACCTATATCAATGGGAGGATCTGTTGATGAAAGGACAGTTCAATGAGTTCTCAGGATGCAGTGGAGACTAGAAGGCTAGACCTGGCTGGAGGAAAGGGGCCACCAAAAGATGTGTTGTTCCTGACTTCCACTCTCTGTGCTTCTGGACCTTCATGAAGTGAATGCCCTCATGTCACATAGTCCTTCTGACAAGACTCAGGCCAATGGCAAAGGAGCTACTAGACCACGCTTTGAAACCTCCAAACATATGAACCAAAATAAAACTTTCTCCTTTAGGTTGACAGTACTCAGTTATGTTGTCATATCCACAAACAGTAACTAATACATAAGCCTTTAATTTATTTCCATCTATAAAAATACTTATTACTAAAATTAGTTTCGTCATACAAGAAAACAATCATGTAAGAAAATTTATTACATAATTTATAATTTTCTTATTTATATTTATAAACATGACTTAATACAGAAGTCAGAAATTGCTTGTTTACTCCTTAGCTATGTTCTAGCCTTTAACAATTGTTTCTTTTAAAGCTATACAGAGTTGTATGATTTAGCCTTAATTCATTAAAGCCCACCAATAAGCTTGCATTAAGACAAATAAGATAAAAGATAGCAGATATGGTCAATAGATTGAGATCCATTCATTTAGAATCAATACATAGCACATTCCAAAAGTAAGTATACATCAGATTTAAACTGTAAGTCTTAATGTGGCTCAATAATTGCATATATGATCAAGTGATTTTCCTTGAAAGTGCTCTGAGGGCATGCGTTTCATTACTCATTATTTTGCTTTACTGAAGTAACATATCTGTCATATTTTAGTAGGAATGGGTAATATAATCATATCGGGACAGTTGTGGGGGATAAATTTCTTCATGATGCAAAGAGTTTACATCTCAGAGGCTAACACTAAGCAGTTACTGCTACACAGGACTAATGTTGTATCTTGGCACATGTGGGCAAATGTAATGTTTATTAATCCAAAATATGAGATACTATTATAAAAATAGAGATATAAAACCCCAGCTAAATTAAAATCCAGAAATTTTTAAGCACTTGAGTCAGCCAATATTTAATATATCAAACATCAATTTAATAACTACATATAAAGTAACAAATCCAAGACACTGACCAGATCAAAGGATATCAGATTCCATAGCTAATAGACTGCTGTGCCTGAATTAGTGTTCTTGGACTATATATAGGTGCACACCCTCCTTACAAGAGTGCTTCTTTATTATTTACATTAGGAAAATAACTTTTTTTAGAGATTACATTTAGTACATCAAATTTGGACTATAGGTACAGATTCAGTCAGGTCTAGTCTCCTTAAGGACCACTTGCAACTTCCTTTGTCTGTTTCACAGACAGACCTGTAGAAGAGAAAAAGAAATAAAAAGGAAATACATTCAACAATGCATGGATAGAGCTGCATACCCAAAGGAGAGATTGCAGCGTCAGTGCTTTCGTCTGCTTTGGGTGGACGTTGCCATGGCAATGATCTTGCCACACACTGATCGTACCTACATTAGCCACATTAGCCCAATGGTTTTAATAGAGCATAAATTCTGGTATCTGCATAAAATCCTAATCAGAATGTTATTTTATGTTTTTCTGCTTTGTGTCATAATTATATCTAATACTTCTGGTTTACCAATTAAGCAATAAATATTTTGGAAGAAGATTATCAATCTTCTTACTGCAAAACAGGGCTTGGAGGAATACTTTGCATACAGCAACATCCTCAATAAATTTTTGTTTAATGAAAGAGAAGAAATAAAAGGAGGAAGAAGGATGGCATAACAGGAAGAAAGGACTCCAACTGCCTTTGCCTAGTTCTTCTTTACCTAGAATTCATTATTTACTCTAAGCAACCCCAACTAATTGCCGCGTTTGACTAATTCCTATCACCCGTGAATATCACTTATTCTAGACCCTCGATTAGAATTGTCTGGTGCATGCATATATCCTAATGATACCTAATAGTCTGTATTTTGTCAAGGTGATTATCTATTATAGATCCTGTCCATGTTTTCCTTTTCTTCCATATGCTCCTTGGTTGTAAGCTATACTACATAATATCTGTTTATTATGGAATTATTATAAAGAAACAAAAGTAATTATCATATTACTAAAATAGAACATTAATGACATTTTTGTTTGTAACCATCCAGGTGATTTTCAACAAATGTAAATTTATTGAGTATATGCCTGTAACTTATCCATGACAAAAATTAGCTTATATTTAATATTCCATTTTGTCTTGATTTTTTTAAAATAAAAATATTGGGACAAAACTTCCACATCAGACTCAGAAAGTATATGTATATATAAATATATGTGCATGTGTATGTGTGTATGAATATGTATATTTATATATCTGATGTATCCTAAAAAAATCATAGTTCTTTAGTATAAAACATACATAATTTCAAAATTAACTTCTGTTGTTAGAAACTAGATGGTTTCTACTTTTATATGCTTTCCACATTTAGTATAAAAATGTTCCTAAGTTTTATAGTACAACATTTTCTTATTTTATTAAAACATATGGAGGGGAATATACTATTATTAATGCTATATAAAATGCATTGAAGAGATTTTCTTGAAATGATTTTCTAATATGGAATTCTCAGGTTAATACGTGAGTAGGGTGAAAACCAAATGAGCAACCATAGGAGACTTCAGTCTTGGGAGACGTCCCTTTCTTAGGTCCGCAGTGACACTGGCTAGCCACATAGAAGATGTATTGAGAGAAGAGGTCATCCATGGGTGAGGAGAGGGGTAGACTACTCCAAGGTTCTTTTTAGTTTTGATATTTTGTGACTTACTAGGTGCCATGGGAAACAAAATTCAGTGTTTCTCTATGAAATATCTGAAAAAGATGTTTCTGAATTTTTTATCTCTTTAAAAAATCTGGGATCTATAGATATCTTTGTGAATGCAGTGCTTGTTGTTCTGAAACTTCAGGAGATAATCAATGGCATTATAGAGTCTAGCCCAGTTGGAAAGTATGTTTTCAGCTGCTATCTATCTAGACTCTAGATTTAGAGTCTAGGAGTTATTTCTTGTCCTAGGATAGAGAACTGAGGGAATGAGAGGAAAGGGGAGAGAAGAAAAGGAAGATAATGTAGGGGACTAGACACAAACTTTTATCTCAAGAGGTCCTATACAATGTGAGCTGTGAGCAGTTACAGAGAATATACTCAATTACCTGCTGTTGATATTAAATGCCCCTAGCAAACATACCTGAACAGACCAGAGTAGGGCAGGAAGAGCATGGCACACAGAGAAGATCAGTAGAACCTGTGCAATTGAAAGAGAAAGAGGTAATACACTGGATCTAGACCAAAAATACAAATTTTTGCTGCCTTAACCCATCCTTATGTGAATTAATCACAATTTAGTTCAAACTTGAACTTGCAGTATGAACAGCATGGCAGTTGCATGTTAACTGCTCAATTTCAAAATCTTGTTGGTTTTTAAATAAAGTATAAAGAAAAATGTCTCCCTAGGTCATATTCTGAGAATATATATGAACACTAAGAACACTCTCATCTAGATTACAGGCACAGTTCTGAAGCTCAGTGTGAGTTAGACAGAGGTCAACTGAATAACTATATGTACCATATAATGATGCTACAAAATGTACAAAATTTCATTATTCTGAAGTTGGAGATTAACATGTGATAATGTATATGAACTAATGAGCTATATTTATAGCAAAGAATACACAATACTGCATTATCAATAGAATTCCTCTAGATGAAGTAAGACAGAAGAGTAAACTGTGAGTTGATCTCTAAAGGAAGGTGAAAGTAGTGCCTAATGAGATGATGGGACATGATTATCTTATTTCAAAAAGTGGAAAAAAAAGGAATAAGTGAAAATCAGACAATAAAAGCAAATTTAAAAAGACAAATGCACATGGCTTAAGGAGAAACAAAATGGAAAAAGTTACAAACAAAAACCAAAACAAACAAACAAACAAAACAACCTACCTAGCTCTAGGAATACCTGTCCTGGGTGTTACTATAGACGATCTATAATTTTCTAGAATGCTCAAGAATTTTGGATAGCATTATACTATATCTGCTTTTTAAAGGGACAAAAGGCACAACTGTGTAATAAAAGACACAGAAAGGCCTCAATAAAAGAAATTAACTTATTCATCAAAACAATTCAAAAACACTTTTTCATGGCATCCATTGTAAGGAACTCTATTAAGGGATGCTAGATCAGTGGGTAAAGTACTTTCTGTGCAATCATAAGACCAGAGTTTGGATTCTCAGCACCATGTAAAAGCCAGATGGACAAAATGGCTGACCTTTATAATCTTAGCCAGGTATGGGAGATAATGATAGATTTGTAGATAAGCTTGCTTTTTAAATGAGCTGAATCCATGAACTCTGGATTTGAGTGAGAGGCCCTGCCTCAATTACTAAGATGTTAATCTTGGGTTTCAACACAGAAACTTATATGTGCACATGTATCCATATATATATGCACCTACACATATGAAAAAATACATGCTCACTAGACATATTTATATATGAAATAAAAAGAATTTTATTAAGTATGTGCTGGCAAATGTTACTTCATATAGAGTGCAGAGGACATTGCTCTGTTTTGTCATGTTGCATCATGAGCTTGTACTTTCAGTAGATTAGAGTTCAAATCTTATATATGTGATCATAAGCAAGTTAACATTTCTCATCATTTGCAGAGGATGGCAATGAGCAAAACATTTCTGGAGCATCATTAAGGAATGGGCATTTAGCATTTTTATACTTTTCAAATTCAATTGACTTGGAGGTGTAAAAGACATTTGGACTGAAAATGGGAGTTGTATCAGAAGTAGAGAGTGGGCGATAATGGAGAATGTGGTATATTTTAGAAGTCTTCCACACTGTAGAGTTCAGACAAATTCATGTTGTATTCATATTTGAGTACACATTAGAATCTGACAATATTAAAGGTGCTGAGAAGCAATTATTCAATTTTTCATGAAATTTATAAATTAGACATGTTAAGTGTCAAGGCACAGATATCTATTAAGTAAATATGTAAATATTAATGAATACTTACAATGTAGCATAGGAGAATAAAGTTTTCCTAAAAGGCTAACTTTTTTAAATAGATAAAAGCAATGATTGAGGCATAAAGTCATCTATAAATGGAAGAAACTTAAAAGGAACATTTTAATTGCTAACAATGGATAATTTTCTCTGTCTTAGTATAAAAGAGAATGTCATAGCTAATTTATGTCTCAGAATCCAAAGGAAAGCCATGTCTTTGTTTTGAACAGTGTTTAATTATACTAAAGATGATATACAGTTCTGAGATATTTAGTCAACATTTCAAAACAAGTCATTTTGAAGGAATGGCATTTGGCAGCATGTTTTGAAGAGTTGTTCTACTTTTAATAGCTCACTAGGAGACTGAAGACATGCCTGATATAATTACTAAGCAATATTTATTTTATTCTGTCAAATATCTAATTTTTATGTTTACCATATATGCCTCCCTTAATTTTCTTGATGACTTTGCTCATAGATAATAATTTGGAATACAATGTAAATATAATGAAATCAAGTTGAAGTTTCTATTAAAACCAGATTTCTTGCCCAAATGTATTAGCATCTCTGTTTCTTTCTCTGTTGGTTTCCCATATTTTCTTGTGTTTTCCCTATGCTACACAGTGCAAAGTGGAATGATTCCTTTCTGATGCTATTCACACCTATTTTTACACCTACAGTGTTTTAGGTTCTGTTATGATTTGAATGTAAAATGTCCTTTATAGGGGCATATGGTTGAATATTTTATCCCCTGCTGGTAGCATTGTTTTGAATGTTTGTAAAATCTTGTGGAGGCAAAGAACAATGGGAGGAAGTACATCATTGGATGTGGTTCTTGATGCTTTATGGTCTCACTGCATTTCCTGTGAGGTCTCTGCTTCCTGGACTGTAATAATGTGAGAAGTCCCAGTCCTATGTTCCTGTCACTGTGAATTCCATGATACCTTCAATTATGTAATGAACAGTACCCTCTCAAACCATGAATGAAAATAAACTCATTATTTTTTAAGTTGACTCTTACCAGGTATTTTGTCACAGCAATGAGAAAAGTAACAAATAGAAATATGGCAGCCAAAGAGGTAGAAAAATTCTCGAGTAGACTACATGGCTTTATATTTTGTTAGAATGTAAGTTGTTAATTGTGTATTCTTGTGAAGAAAATTTTATTATTAAAATCTCAATTTATAAAACCAAAGTCATGGTAACATTGTCTCAATTACTTTTTTATTACTCTAATAAGACATTATGACAGAGGCAATGTTTAAATACAAACATTTTATTTGGGTTTAAGGTTCCAGAGGTTAGTAGAGTCCATGTCTCTACTGTATGATGGAAAGCATAGCAACAGGCCTCCAGTCATGGCACTGGAACAGTAGCTGAGCACTTACATCTGATTGAAAGCAAGAGGTATGGGGTGAGTGAGTGTTGGCCTTCATGTTGGGAGCCTTCCTCAGGGATCTCCGACTAAATGCGAGGGTTCAGGCAAAGGGGAGAGCACAAGCAGGGACAGGTCTCCTCTGCTTCGGTCTCACAGTTGACACCTCGGCTGCTCCAAGACACTGCACCTGCTGCCCTGCACTGAGTCAGGCTGGGGCTGAGCCCACGAGAGGCCGACTAGCTGGCAAGGAGTGCGGGAAGCTTCTGGTGGTGTTCGGAAGATCAAATCTCTTCCCAGGCACCAGTGTTACAGCTCTTATGATAGAAGCACTTGGACGACAGAGTAGTTCTCACACTTTTATTCCTTCTGGATGGCGGTCTTTCCTACACAGGTTGGGATGGTTTAATATACTGTTTGGGAGGGGTCAGGGGTTTGACAACAGATATTTCCCATTGGCTTGGTCTGAGGGCTTCAGGGCACCTTATTTGCATGTGGGAGGGCTTGGCCTTGCTCCTACATGACAAATCTCACATGACAGGCCTCTCTGCAGGGATTGGGGAAGCTGTAGCTGTTTTTACAGGAGTCTTCCAGGAGCATTGGCAAAAACCTTTTCTGGTCCCTTGTGGATTATTCCACTGGGTTTCCCAGAGTTTTCAGCCTGTGCTCAACTGGGTGCCAGAATGCCTGCCACAGACCACTGCCCCACAAGGTAGTGCTAACTGGGAATCATGGAATGATGTGGGCATTTGAAACATCTAAGCACATGCACAGTAACACACCTCCTCCAAGGCTATACCTCCTAATCCATCCCAAACAGCTCATCAAACTAGAGACTAAGTATCCAAACATATAAAGCAGTGGGTACCATTCTCATTTAAACCACCATGCCACACACATTAAGCTTCCAGCATGATTATCAGAGATATATGGCATACAAAACCTGAAGTTTAATAAGTGTCAGTTCTCTTTCATTTCTCATTTTCTGTTTTTGGAGATTGTTTATTTGTTTGTTTTTGAAAGCCTTAAAATGTCAAAGGCTTTAAAGTGAACTGACATGCTATGATGCTAAATATACTCTCCAAATGTTCTCTGTGGGTCTACTTTATGCTAGGCTATGTGACAGCTTTTCTAACTTACTATTCAATACAACCTCTATCAGAATGTTTGGTGACTCTTCCAAAACTGAAGATTTTTTTGTATGTTTCATTTTTCTGTGCTTAAAACTTGTATTCTACCTGTCTATCTCCTCTACCTCTGCATTTACTCCAAGTTAACAACACTGTGGATTTATAGCTAGAATCTGCACATGAGAGATAACATGCAGCATTTGTCTTTCTGTGCCTGATTACCTTATCAGTATATTCAGTTCATCTAATTCCTATAAATTTCATTTTATTTACTACTGGATAAAACTACATTGTGTATTTGTACCACATTTCCATTATCAACTCATTAGATGGATATCTAGGTTAGTTCCATTTTCTGGCTATTGTGAATAGAGTAGCAATGAATACTGTTGTGCAATATGTTTATAATGTGATATGGAGTTCTTTGGGTATATGCTCAGGAGTGTTATGAGCTGGGTTACATAGAAGTTTTACTTTTAGCTTTTGAGCAACCATCACAATTGTTTTCATGGGGACTATCTCAGTCAACATTCACAACAATAGCAAATAGTGACAATTAATTCCTCTCATGTTCATAATCCTGTCTTTATTTTCTTAATGTTAGCCATTTTGAATATGGTAGGATGAAGTTTCAAAGTGATTTCAACTTCTTTTTCCCTGATGACTAAGGTCATTAATCACTTTTTAAAATTTTTATTTATTTATTTTAGAACTTTATTTAGTTTCATGGTCCATTTTTAAAATTGGGTTTTTGTAGAGCAATTTCCATCCTGAAAACTGGCTACTCTGGCAAGGGGTCACATTCAAAGACACAAAGGTTTGTGTGATCCAGCTGGAATGGCAAACCATTAATCCCTCTGTCTGTACTGCAGACACATCCTTAGTACACATCTTTATTCCCCAACAATGAAAGTACAGTTACTTTATAGAAGAATGCAGTCATGTTTGAAAGTGATGTGTAATTGAGGGGCAAAGTGACGAATCAGAGAAAGATTTGACAGTTGAGTCAGAGATAGGATATACCTATGATGGTTTGTATATGCTTGGCCCAAGGATTGGCACTACAAGAAGGTGTAGCCTTGTTGTAGTAGGTGTGTCACTGTGGCCTGGACTTTAATACCTTTGTCTGACATGCCTGGAAATCAGTCTTCTGCTGGATTCCTTTGAAACAAGAGGTGGAAATCTGAGCAGCTCCAGCCTCACATGTGATGGGATGCTGCCATACTCCTGCCTTGATAACTGAACTCTGGAACCTGTAAGCCAGATTCAATTAAATGTCATGCATATAAGAATTGCCTTGATCATGGTTTCTGTTCATAGCAGTGAAGCCCTAACCAAGACAGAAGTTAATACGAGGACTGGGGTATTGCTGTGATAGGCCTGACCATGCTTTTGTTTGGAAGAATATGGATTTTGGGACTTTGGATTTAGAAGTGGGGCTTAATGGGCTATCATGTTAAGAATATGGAAGACTTTGTTGCTAATTGTGATTTGAACTGTGCAGAGCTGGCCCAAGAGGTTTCAGTAGAGAAGAATTTCAATATGTGGCATAAAGACTGGTTTTGTGATATTTTGGAGAAGAATGTGGCTGTTTTTTATATTGTCCAAAGAGCACGCCTGAGGCTAAGGTAAACAGATTTAGATTAATTACTTTGGCAAAGGAAGTGTCAAAACAGCTTGGTTTAAATTCTGTTGTGTGGTTACTAAAGTTCACTCTTATGAAGAACATTTTAATAAAACAGAGCAAGCTAAGAAAGGAAAAATATAAAATTTATGGTTCCAGTATTAAAGAGAGACCAGTAAGTAGAATGGAGCCAAACCCTATGTTCTAGGGGATAATAGAATAGAATAATGAGTGGGATTTTGGGGAAAGATCCTATCCATTTAAGTTTATGTCCAAGCATGGTGGTACATACTTTTAATCCCAAGAAAAAGAGACACACAGATCTCTGAGTTCAAGGTCAATCTATAGAGCAAGTTCTAGGACAGCCAATCTTAGGCAGTGAGGGAGTTGGAAAACAGAAAGCTGGTAAGATAATAAGGGGAATCATGTCTCAGCCACAGGAAGCAGAAGAACTTTGCAGCTTCAGCCATGTAGCTCTGGTTTTAGAGTCCAGACAAGAAGGGGCTACTAGGACAATTGATGGTTAGCTGGAGCTAAGAAATTACAGGTGATTAAGAAGAGAACAGCATCACAGAGGTGAAATCTTCTGGAAAGGGTTTTCTGAGAGCACAAAGAAGCTGTTTTCCAGAGATAGCCAAGGTTGTGCCTCAAGTTTCAGCTGTACTTGGTAATGTGAATCACCTAGGTGGTACTAATTTTGAAGGTATGAAGGAGTCATGAAGAGTAGCTGAGGCTTGGCACTGTGAGAGGCCAGGGAAAGTCATACAGTTGACAGCCCATGACTGAGTGGATCATGCAAAGGATTTGAGGCTTGGCACACTGAAAAGAGCCTATTAGAGGCTATTGGTAAAGCCTAGTTGCAGTGGAAGACCCCAGTGTATTGGAGATGCCAGTACCACGGGATGATCACCAAGAACACCAGTGGCAATGGAGTGGATCAACCTGATCTTAGAGTGCTACAGAAGGCAGAGCTGGAAAAGTGACACACTACCTTTGGAGAAGCCCATTATGTGTGGATCCCAAACATTGAAACAAGAAGCTGTAACAGTGAAGTTGCCTTGGAGACCTGATGATGTTCGAGATGTCAGAAAGATACTTAACAAGGAGTGGAACTGGCTCAGGAGAAAGAAGTTTGTTGCAGTCAACAAAGAAAGATAAAAATGGAGTTGGAGATCTGAAGACTGCTTTGAGATCAGCCATGGAGATGCAAAATTTGGAGTTTGCCCAGCTGGTTTTTTTTTTTTTTTTTTTT
>CM052702.1:31377949-31399920 GCA_028551405.1 Uromys caudimaculatus | reverse complement strand
GAAAGCAGGCTGAGCAAGCCAGGGGAAGCAAGCAAGCCAGTAAGGAACATCCCTTCATGGCCTCTGCATCAGCTCCTGCTCCCTGACCTGCTTGAGTTCCAGTCCTGACTTCCTTTTGTGATGAACAGCAGCATGGAAGTGTAAGCTCAATAAACCCTTTCCTCCCCAACTTGTTTCTTGGTCATGATGTTTGTGCAGGAATAGAAACCCTGACTAAGACATTCACTCAGGATGATACTTTCAAGTTTCATCCATTTGCCTGCAAATTTCATGAAGTCATTGTTTTTAATAACTGAGTAGTATTCCACTGTGTAAATGTACCACATTTTCTGTATCCATTTCTCTACTGAGGGACATCTGGGTTGTTTCTAGCTATTATAAATATGGCTGCTATAAACATAGTTGAGCATGTGTCCTTATTACATGTTGGAGCATCTTCTAGGTATATGCCCAGGAGTGGTAGAGCTGGTTCCTCAGGCAGTACTATGTCCAATTTTCTGAGGGTCCGCCAATCTAATTTCCAGAGTGGTTGTACCAGCTTGCAATCCCACCAGCAATGGAGGAGTGGTCCTCTTTCTTCACATCCTCTCCAGCATCTATTGTCACCTGAGTTTTTGATCTTTGTCATTCTGACTACTGTGAGGTGGAATCTCAGGGCTGCTTTGATTTGCATTTCCCTGATGACTAAGAATGTTGAACATTTATGTAGGTGTTTCTCAGCCCCTCAGGTTTCCTCAGTTGAGAATTCACTGTTAAGGTCTGTTTTCCATTTTTTGATAGGGTTATTTGGTTCTCTGAAGTCTAACCTCTTGAGTTCTTTGTATACATTGGATATTAGCACTTTATCTGTTGGTTGCCATTTTGTCCTATGGACTGTGTCCTTTGCCTTACAGAAACTTTGCAATTTTATGAGATCCCATTTGCTGACTCTTGATCTTAGAGCATAAGCCATTGGTGTTCTGTTAAGGAACTTTTCACTGTGCCCATGTGTTCAAGACTTTCCCCCACTTTTTCTTCTATTAGATTCAGTGTATCTGGTTTTATGTGGAAATTATTGATCCACTTGGACTTGAGCTTTGTACAGGGAGATAGAAATGGATCAATTTGCATTCTTCTACATGTTGACTGCCAGTTGAATCAGCACCATTTGTTGAAAGTGCGGTCTTTTTTTCACTGGATTATTTTAGCTCCTTTGTCAAAGACCAAATGACTATAAGAGTGTGGGTTCATTTCTGGGCCTTCAATTCTATTCCACTGATCTACCTGCCTGTCACTGTACCAATACCATGCAGTTTTTATCACTACTGCTCTGTAGTACAGCTTGAGGTCAGGGATGCTGATTTCCCCCAGAAGTGCTTTTATTGCTGAGAATAGATTTTGCTATCCTGGGTTTTTTGTTATTCCAAATGATTTTGCAAATTGCTCTAAGTCTATGAAGAATTGAGTTGGAATTTTGATGGGAATTGCATTGAATCTGTAGATTGCTTTCGGCAGGATGGCCATATTTACTATATTAATCCTGCCAATCCATGAGCATGGGAGATCTTTCCATCTTCTGAGGTCTTCTTTGATTCTTTATTTAGAGACTTGAAGTTCTTGTCATACAAATTTTTCACTTGTTTGGTTAGAGTAACACTAAGATACTTTATATTGTTTGTGACTATTGTGAAGGGTGTCCTTTCCCTAATTTCTTTCTCAGCTTATTTATCCTTTGAGTATTGAAAGGCTACTGATTTGTTTGAGTAAATTTTATTTCCAGCCACTTGCTGAAATTGTTTATCAGCTGTGGCAGTTCTCTGGTGGAGTTTTTCAGATCGCTTAAGTATACCATCATATCATCTGCAAATAGTGGTATTTTGATTTCTTCCTTTCCAATTTATATCCCTTTGACCTCCTTTTGTTGTCTAATTGCTCTAGCTAGAACTTGAAGAGACAGGGAGAGAGAGGGCAGCCTTGTCTAGTCCCTGATTTTAGTGGGAATGCTTCAAGTTTCTTTCCATTTAGTTTGATGTTGGCTACTGGTTTGCTGTATATTGCTTTTTATTATGTTTAGGTATGGGCCTTGAATTCCTGGTCTTTCCAAGACTTTTATCATGGAGGGATGTTGAATTTTATCAAATGCTTTTTCAGCATCTAATGAAATGACCATGTGGTTTTTTTCTTTGAGTTTGTTTATGTAGTGGATTACATTGATGAATTTCTGAATTTTGAACCATTCCTGCATCCCTGGGATGAAGCCTACTTGATAATGATGAATGATCATTTTGATGTGTAATTGGATTCAGTTTTTGAGAATGTTATTGAGTATATTTGTATTGATATTCTTAAGGTAAATTGTTCTGAAGTTTTCTTTCTTTGTTGGGTCATTGTGAGGTTTTGGTATCAGTGTAACCGTGTCTTCATAGAACAAATTGAGTAGTGTTTCTTCTGTTTCTGTTTTGTGGAATAATTTGAACAATATTGGTATTAGGTCTTCTTTAAAGGTCCTATAGAATTCTACACTAAACCCATCTGGTCCTGGGCTTTTTTGGGTGGGAGAATTTTAATGACTGCTTCTATTTCTTTATCCATTATAGGAGTGTTTAGATAATTTATCTGATTCTGACTTAACTTTGATATTTGATATCTGTCTAGAAGATTGTCCATTTCATCCAGATTTTCCAATTTTGTTGAGTATAGGCTTTTGCAGTAGGATCTGATGATTTTTTTTTAATTTCCTCAGATTCTGTTGTTATATCTCCATTTTCATTTCTGATTTTGTTAATTTGGCTACAGTCTCTGTGCCCTCTCTTTAGTCTGGCTAAGAGTTTATCTATCTTGTTGATATTCTCAAAGAACCAGCTCCTGGTTGTGTTGATTCCTTGTGTAGTTCTTTTTCTTTCTACTCGGTTGATTTCAGCCCTGAGTGTGATTATTTCCTGCCTTCTACTCCTCTTGGGTGTATTAGCTTCTTTTTGTTCTAGAGCTTTCAGGTGTGCTGTTAAGCTGCTAGTGTATGCTCTCTCCAGTTTCTTTTTGGAGGCACTCAGAGCTATGAGTTTTCCTCTTAGCACTGTTTTCATTGTGTCCCATAGGTTTGTATATGTTGTACCTTCATTTTCCTTAAATTCTAGAAAGTCTTTAATTTCTTTCTTTATTTCTTCCTTGACCAAGTTATCATTGAGTAGAGCGTTGTTCAGCTTCCCTGAATAGGTGGGCCTTCTTTCGTTTTTGTTGCTGTTGAAGAACAGCCTTAATCCATAGTGATCTGATAGGAGGCATGAGATTATGTCAATCTTCTTATAGCTTTTGAGGTCTGTTCTGTGACCGATTATATGGTCAATTTTGGAGCAGGTACCATGAGGTGCTGAGAAGAAGGTGTATACTTTTGATTTAGGATAAAATGTTGTATAGATATCTGTTAAATCCATTTGGTCCGTAACTTCTGTTAGTTTCACTGTGTCTCTGTTTAGTTTGTGTTTCCAAGATCTGTCCATTGATGATAAAGGGGTGTTGAAGTCTCCTACTATTATTGTGTGATGTGCAATGTGTGCTTTGAGCTTTAGCAAAGTTTCTTTTATGAATGTGGGTGCCCTTGCATTTGGAGCATAGATGTTCAGAATTGAGAGTTCTTCCTGGTAGATTTTTCTTTTGATTTTTTTTTTTGATGACTTTTGGTTGAAAATAGATTTTATCTGATATTAGAATGCTACTCCAGCTTGCTTCTTGGGACCATTTGCTTGGAAAATTGTTTTCCAGCCCTTTACTCAGAAGTAGTGTTTGTCTTTGACACTGAGGTGCATTTTCTATGTGCAGTCAAATGCTGGGTCCTGTTTATGTATCCATTCTGTTAGTCTATGTCTTTTTATTGGGGAATAGAGTCCATTGATGTTAAGAGATATTAAGGAATAGTGATTGTTGCTTCCTGTTATTTCTGATGTTATTTTTATGTTTGTGTGGTTATCTTCTTTTAGGTTTGTTGAAAGATTACTTTCTTGCTTTTTCTAAGGTGTAGTTTCACTCCTTGTGTTGGCGTTTTCCATCTATTATCCTTTGTAGGGTTGGGTTTGTTGAAACATATTGTGTAAATTTGGTTTGGTCATAGAATATCTTGGTTTCACCATCTATGGTAATTGAGAATTTTACTGGGTATAGCAGCCTGGGCTGGCACTTGTGTTCTCTTAGGGTTTGTATGAGTTCTGTCCAGGATCTTCTAGCTTTCATAGTCTCTGGTGAGAAGTCTGGTGTAATTCTGATAGGTCTGCCCTTATATGTTACTAGACCCTTTTCTTTTACTGTTTTTAATATTCTTTCCTTGTTTTGTGCATTTGGTGTTTTGACTATTATTTGATGGGAGGAATTTTTTTTTTTTTTGGTCCAATCTATTTGAAGTCCTGTAGGCTTCTTAAATGTGTTCATCTCTTTATTTAGGTTAGGGAAGTTTTCTTCTATAATTCTGTTGAAGATATTTACTGGCCCTTTAAGTTGGGAATCTTCAGTCTCTTCTATACCTATTATCCATAGGTTTGTTCTTTCCCTTGTGTCCTGGATTTCCTGGATGTTTTGGGTTAGGAACTTTTATCATTTTGTATTTTCTTTGACTGTTGTGTCAATGTTTTCTATGGTATCTTCTGCACCTGAGATTCTCTCTTCTATCTCTTGTATTCTGTTGGTGATGCTTGCATCTATGACTCCTGATCTCTTTTGTAGGTTTTCTAACTCCGGGGTTGTCTTCCTTTGTGATTTTTTTATTGTTTCTATTTCCAGTTTTAGGTCCTGGATAGATTTGTTCATTTCCTTTACCTTTTTGATTGTGTTTTCCTGTAATTCTTTAAGGGACTTTTGTGTTTCCTCTTTAAGGGCTTCTAGTTGTTTACCTGTGTTCTCTTGTATTTTTTTTAAGGGAGTTATTTATTTCCTCTTAAAATCTTCTATCACCATCATGAGAAGTGATTTTAAATCTGAGTCTTCCTTTTCTGGTGTGTTGGGGTATCCATGCCTCACTGAGGTTGGAGAACTGGGTTCTGATGTTGCCAAGTAGCCTTGGTTTCTTTTGCTTATGTTCTTGCCCTTGCTTTTCGCCATCTGCTTATCTCTGGTGTTAGCTGATCTTGCTCTCTCTGACTGTGGCTTGTTCCTCCTATAAGCCTCTGTGTTTGTATTCCTTGCAGAAAAGCTCTGTTTGAGAGGAATTTGAGTTTGGAAAGTTGTTGTATAGGGTCTGCTCTGGGGTGCAGACAGAAACCAGATGTATCCTGTCCCCAGCTGTTCTTTGGTTCTTGTGTCCTGATGGCTATGCAAGGATCCTTCTTGAGCCAGGAATTTGAACAGAAGTGGTTGTCCTGCCTGTGCTCAAAGGTGTGTTTGCACTCTTCAGAGATCAGCTCTCTTTTGGTACTATTTGGGTATGGAACCCTGTGGCACAGGATCAGCTCTCTGACCGCAGAAAAAAAAACTGGAAGGCCACTCCTTGGTCCCTGTGTCTTGAGGGTTCTGGGCAGGTCCCTCTGAGCAGAAGTGTTGGTCTTAGCTCCACTTGCAGGCTTGTCCACATTTCTGGGAGGCTAGCTCTCTCCTTGTGCTATTTGTGTATGGAGCCCTGTGGTACAGGATTAACTCCCTGGCTGCAGACAGAAACTGGAAAGCAGCCCCTCAGTCCCTATGTTCTGAGGGTTCTGGGTGGGTCCCTCTGAGCAGAGGTGCTGATCTTACTCCCCACTTACATGCTTTTCCACACTCCTGGGAGGCTAGTTTTTTCCTGGCACTATTTGGGTATTGAGCCTTGTGGCACAGGCTCAGGTCTCCTGCCACAGATGGAAACTGGAAGCTTATGATTCCTAAGTATTAAACTGTTAGCCACAGTGTTGGGAAAAGTTAAAAGCAAGTGCTATCTGAGAGCAGTCCTCAAAGACATTTTGAATTTTTTTGTGGAAAATATATATAGGCAAGGGAAGAAATTTATTCTTGTGAAATTTAAATAACTGATTTTAAATGACTATATCACTGAGGAAAATTAGCATGTGGTACAGAATGTTTCTGTTAGACTTCAACTGTGTAGGCAACTAGAGTCCAATCCACATCAGATTCTCTGAAGATGGTATGAATGCTTTTCAATGGCTTTGGAGGCAGGGAAACCTTTCATGAACTGCTGAATGAAATTCAGCATAGAAATGACTTAGTGGAGGCTAGAGAAATAGCTCATCAGTTAAGAGTGGAGTTTAAAAAATAATAAAACAGTTTAATAATCCAACCATGTTCAATACCAAAATTATTTTAAGCCAGTAGAAAGTCAAGCATGTTATAGACCTGTTTTGAATTCTGAAATGTAATATAAATGCAGAAAAAACACAAAATAATGTGTGTCTCAGTAATGAAAATGATGCCATAAATATCCATTAGCCACCACCCACATTGATAAATATCTCTCTGTCAACCAAATATGAGACTAGTCTTCTCTTATATTAAGTGTTTCTTTGACTTCTCTGTATATTACAATAGGAACATGCTTGCGCTCTGTATCAGTTTCAGTTTTCCTAGGTACAGTATAAATTTTGTTCTCCCTCCTGCTCTGAATAGGGATGGTTTCAGTATTCCATTGTGTAGCTTGTTAAAGGGATTTATTTAAATTAACAAATTCTTCTTACATTTAAAATAAATTGAGTTTCTTAATATAATTGATTTTATTGATTTTTTAATTTTAATCTGATAATGCACTACTAATTTGATATTATGATTTATATGTAATAATATTTGTATTGCCATCAATTTGTTCAGGAGGTTTAAATCTAGTTTATAATCCTATTACTTATTCTCAGAATGTTCATTTCTTCCCTGCAATATCTCTTTTAAGTATTAAAATCATACTTAGTTTTCTAAAATGAATTAGAAGGTGTTTTCTTTCTAATTCTCTGGGAGTATTTGTATAGTCTTCAGTGTTAAAATAACAAAGGATCAGAAAACTTTCCATGTAAAATTTTGTAGTTATGGATTTAATTTTTTAAATAATTAAATTCTACTCAGATTCTTATTATCTCTTGCGTCAGCTTTGATAAGTTATATTATTTTAAGAATTTCTACATTTCACTTGAAGTTTCAAGTTTATCTGGAAAAGTTTAAAAGTATGTAACATGTTTTAAGTGTCATGACTCCTGTCCTAGCACCCAATAGGTAGAGGCAAGAGGATTGTGAGTTCAAGGCTAGTCTGGCTTGCATAGTGAGATCCTGTCTTCAAACAAAACAAAACAAAAAATTACATAAGTTGTGCATACTATATTTGCTTTTTAAAAATTGGATTTTATTATGTGCCTATATAAATATATATTTATATATAAATGTACAAAGTTGAATTCACAAGGTACTCTTCCTGTAATCACACTTGAAATAATTTTAAAATTAGTGCTTAGCTTTGCTGTTTAAAATCCTACCAATCCATAAATTTAAAGAACATGTTCATCACTGAAAGCCTCTCTAACCCAGTTCCTGCTGCACATTCTGGGTGAAGATTCCCACCTTTGAACGCCTTAATATGTTTGTCTTAAGAAATGTGTAACTAATGTTACAAATGTGTATCTGTATTTGTCCACAGCAGTGGAGAAAAGAGTGAGCAGATAACCTGAGCTGTCTCTGCATCTGCAGGCCACAAAGCACAGCACATGAGAGCCCCTCAGAATACATATATACACTTTTAAGTCCATAGTGATGGCTGTTCCAAGTTGGTAATCTGGCCTGTAAAGCTTGGCTCCTATGATTCATGTTGGAAGATCTTAGCTGTTTCTCATTAGAGACAAACATGTCCAAGACAGTATGATTTGTGGAAACTGTAGCCAGTTAGTACAGCCAAATATCCAAAGAGAATTCTGAAGCAGTTCAGCTGCTGTGAATACACTCAAGTCTTCAATAACAGAACATGCAAGGATCAAATCCACAGCACTGGAAATAGGCTTTGTTCTAAGCAGTTCATGCATTCCTCACATTCGTGAAGATGTATTACATTTGATATAAAAGACTGTCCCAAAGTATGCTCTCCCAGGCTAAAAAGGGAAGTAAGGTTTTTTTTTTAAATATATATTTTCTTATGACTCTTTTGTAGTTTCAGGCCACACCTGGTGGAGAGATAAGAATATTCCAAGACAAACAAAGGGTTTTGTAAAGGAATTAAAACCATGTGCTCTTCACTTCTAACTTTGATTTCTTAAAAAACAAAAACAAAATATTGGATCACGTAGCTCCTATTAGTTTAGAGAATTCAACTCCATGAAAGACTCTAGCCCAAAGAATTTGCAAAATAGCATTTCAGTTCTCTCATTTAAAAACATCCTTTTGGATGAGTCTAACCACTGCTCTCTATGACCTAGAATTTTAAATAAGGGAACCATATAGTTTAAAACTTATAAATTTATATATTGCTAAACAACTTGACACATTTTTTTCTGCTATTCTTAAGACAACTATATACGGTGAAATTAAGTTTTATATACTTGCGGTTTGAATATGTGTGGCCCAGAGACGGGCACCATTAGGAGGCATGGCCTTGTTGGAGGAAGTCTATAACTGTGGGAGTAGGCTTTGAGACCCTCCTCCTAGATTACTGGAAGATTCCTGTTTGACTTCTAAACAAGATATAGAACTCTCAGCTCCTCCAGCATCATGCCTGCCTGGATGTTGCCCTGCTTCCTGCGTTAATGATAATGGACTAAACCTCTGAATCCGTAAGCTAGCCCCAATTAAATGTCTTATAAGAGTTGTCTTGATCATGGTGTCTGCTCACAGCAGTAAAACCCTAACTAAGAGAGAAGTTGGGACCATGGATATGGGTATTGCTGTGATAGACCTGACCATGTTTTTGTTTAGAAGAAAGTGCATTTGGGGACATTGGATTTGGAAAGCCATAGAATGCTTTATGCAGGGCTGAATGGGTTATCCTCGTAGGAATATGGAAGACAGTTGGGGCTGAGGATATTTTGAACTGTGGAGACCTCATGGCCCAAGAGATTTGAATGTTTTTGTGATATTTTGGTGAAGAATATGGTTGTTTTTCACTACTGTCCAAAGAGTCTGCCTGAGCCTAAGGTGAAGAGATTTAAATTAATTGCTCTGGCTCAGGAAGTCTCAAAACAGCCTGGTTTAAATTCTGTTGTGTAGTTACTAAAGTTCACCCTTATGAAGAGAATTTTAATGCAAAGGAACAAGCTGAGAAAAGTATAAAATATATGGTTCACCACCAAGTGAAATGGAGCTGAATCCTATGGTCAAGAAGATTAACAGATTAAGGGAATGGTGACATTGGGTCAAGATCCTACCCAGCTAATCATAGATCTGAGCATGATGGTACATACCTTTAATCATAAGAGACAAAGGCAAGCAGATCTCTGAGTTCAAGGCCAGCCTGGTATAGAGTAAGTTCCAAGTAGAGAAAAGCTTAAGTCCAGGCATGATGATAGACACCTTTGATCCCAGCTCTCAGGAGCCAGAGCCATGCAAACAAGGTCAATCTACTGAGCAAGTTCCAGGACAGTCAAGCTTAGGCAGTGAAGGAGTTAGAAAACAGAAAACTGGTGAAAATGTAATAGAACAAGGAGAGCCATGTTTCAGCCCCAGAAAGCAGCAGAACTCATTAGCTTTGGCCATGTGGCTCTGGCTATAGAGTCCAGAACAGAAGGGACTACTGGAACAACTGATGCTGGTTAGCTGAAGCTAAGAAATTAGCGGCGATTTAAAAGAAACCAGCATCACTGAGGTGTAATCTTCTGGGAAGTGTTTTCTTAGAGCACAAAGAAAATGTGTTCCAGAGATAGCCAAGGTAGTACCTCAGGCTGCAGGAGGACTTGGTAATATGTAAGAATCATCCAGTAGGTACTAATTTTGAAGGTATGATGGGGTCATGGAAAGCAGCTGAGACTTGGCACTGTGAAAGGTCAGGGAAGGCCATTGGTGAAGATGTAGCCTCAGTTGCAGTTGATGGCCCAGAACTGAAGGGGTCATGCAAAGAAGTTGAGGCTTGGCACCATGAAGAGAGCCTATGAGAGACTACTTGTGAAGCCTAGTTGCAGTAGAAGACCTCAGTGTATCGGAAATGCTAGTACCATAGAATGATCACCAAGAACAGAAGCAATAGTGGAATAAAGTCAGCCAGAGCCTACAGTGCTACAAAAGGAGAGCTGGAGATGTGACCCATGCCCTTTGGAGGAGCCCAGAAGATCATGTGTGGATCCCAGACATTGGAAGAAGAAGCTGAAACATTGAAGTTGCTTTGGAGACCCCAAGATGTCTGTGATGCCAGAGCCATAGGATACTTGAAGAGGAAAGCAATGGATTTTGGCCTTATTGTCATCGAGTATTTCCTCACTATGATATTTGGAATGGTAACGGACATATGTGATCTGCTATTTGATTTTTATTTTATAGAGGATTGCAATTAAGAGATTACATGGCAGGCAGGGGTGGTGCACTCCTCTAATCCCAGCACATGGGAGGCAGAGGCAGGTGGATTTCTGAGTTCGAGGCCAGCCTGGTCTACAGAGTGAGTTCCAGGACAGCCAGGGCTACACAGAGAAACCAAGAGATTACATGGATCTCAGAAGAGAATATGAACTTTGGACTTTTAACATTGTTGAGATGGTTATAGAGAATTTGAAAGTTTGACTAAAATATATTTTGCATTATTCTATTCCTTGATATGGCCCAATAGACTCATGTATTTGAGTCTCATGTATATGGGGGCTAGGCAGTGGAATGTGGTGATTTGAATATGCTTGGCCCAGGAAGTGGCACTATTAGGAGGTGTGGCCTTGTTGGAGTGTGAAAGTGTGACTCTGTGGGGCTTTGAGACCTTCCTCCTAGCTTCCTAGAAGCCAGTCTTCTCCTGTTTGCCTTCTGAACAAGATGTAGAACTCTCAGCTCCTCCAGTACCATGCCTTCCTGGATGCTGCCCTGCTTTCTGCCTTAATGATAATAGATTGAGCCTCTAATCTGTAAGCTTGCCCCAATTAAATGTTGTCTTTATAAGAGTTGCCTTGGTCATGGTGTCCATTTACAGCAGTAAACCCTAAATAAAACAATACTAATAGCAGTTACAAACTAATTAGTTAATTTTTTCTAGGGCCTTAGGAATTAATTTGACATTCGTAATTTGTGAGTCTCACCACAGACCTAGGGAGGATTTTCACACAAGAACATTACGTGAGTGATTCAGGCATTTGTACTCCAAAAATTATAAAACTTTTTCATAACAAAAATAATCCTCATCAATATATATTGTAGTATAGACTTGCAATTGACATTGGAATTTTTCTACTATTTAAAGATCAATTTTAAAATGTTTACTATCATTATATGTCTACTATGCCAAACTTAGAGAGTATATTGTCTGATGTGATTCAAATATCATAACCTATGCATAAAAAGGTTTATTTTCTAAAAAGCATAGAAAAATTTAAAGCAAAAAGTGTGAGATTAGCTGGAGAGATGTCTTAGTGGTTAAGCACATCAAGAGCTTCTTCCAGAGCTCCTGAGTTCAATTCCCAGCAACCATGTAGTGGCTCACAACCATCGGTAATGGGATCCAATGCCCTTTTCTGGTGTGTCTGAAGACAGTGACAGTGTACCCATATACATAAAATAAATAGATCTAAAAAAAAAAAAGGACCCTGTCTTTAAAAAAAAATACAGAAAATGTGAGATTAAATTATTACCAAAGTCCTCCATCCTTTAACCCCTTGGCAGGAATAATACAATTTCTAGTCCTCACTTTGATGTTACAGTCCTAATATTATGGTAATTTCAAGAGATATAAGTTTTATGAAGCTCTGACACTTGTCAGACCTAATTCACCACTAATGATTTTTCTCCTAAGGTCATAGACCATCCACTACCCTCATACACATCTCTTCCACACCTTTCAATCTTAGATCCACTCAATAGCACTTCATCATGGACATGGTGATGTAGTCACCTGTGGAACCCTAATACCCATATCTTACACATACTTCAAAGTCAAAACTTGGGAGAGTACCTAGAAAGAAATCTTAGGTAAGTTAATAGGTTTTTCTTCAAGGTGAAATGCTGTTCTCTCACACACATGCTACATCACATTAAAAGCTTAAGTTCTAACATTGCTCCAACAGTTATAGTCTGTGGTAGCGCTATATCACTTCCTCTATATATGTCTTGCCCAAGCACATAAATCCAAGCAATTGTGGACTAAAATCCTGTAAACTGTGTGTAGAATAAAATATGCTTTTTACTCTCTTGAGGTCTTTCTTTATCTTACCATGGCATGAAAGTAAGTAGTGTGATTCATGGTAATATGTGTCCAACCATTATCTAAGCTACTGAAAAGAGCTTCAGTAGTCAATTCCAAAAATAGTAAAAAGTTAAGCAAGTGACATATCACAAAACAAAAAAATTGGGGTCCACAAATAAAGCAGATACTAGAAATAATCTCCAGGGAAGTCCATATGATCGGCATACAAGATAAGGCTTAAAAAATAATGAATTGTTATAAATACATTTGTATAAGTATGAAAGTGATGTCAAAATTATGGAACAATATGAGAAAGATGTCTTAATAAACATAAGCCATCATTAAAGAGATGTGAAACATAAAAGACAATGAGACAAAAATTTGAAGTTGAAATGCATATTCATTGGAATGGGACTCAATAGCAGAGCTGAACACATTAATCAATGGAATAGAATTGAAGAGCCCAGAAATAAAACCATATGCTTACAGACACTTGATCTTTGACAAACAAGCCAAAAACATAGAATGGAAAAAAGAAATCATCTTCAATAGATGATACTGGTCTAACTGACTGTATGTATGTAGAAAAATGAAAATAGATCTGTATTTGTCACCTTTCACAAAGTTCAAGTCCAAGTGGATCAAGGACCTCAACATAAAACCAGATACACTGAATCTACTAGAAGAGAAAGTGGGAAAGAGCCTTGAACTCGTTGGCATGGGGGAAATTTCCTAAACAGAACTCCAATGGTTCACACTCTAAGATCAAGAATTGATAATTGGGATCTCATGAAACTGGAAAGCTTACGTAAGGTAAAGGTATATAGTCAATAGGAAAAATAGGCAACCTACAGATTTGGAAAAAAATCTTCACTAACCCCACATCTGATAGAGGGCTAATATTCAATATATATATATAAAGAACTCAAGAAGCTAACCACCAAACAACCCAATAAAAAATGGGGTATACCAAGAATTCACAATAGAGGAATCTCGAATGACTGAGAAGCACCTAAAGAAATGTTCCATGTCCTTAGTCATCAGGGAAATGCAAATCAAAACAACCCTGAGATTCCACCTCACACTGATCAGAATGGCTATGATCAAAACCTCAGGTGACAGTACACGTTGGCTAGGATGTGGAGAAAAGAACACACCTCCATTGCTGGTGGGATGCGAACTGGTACAACCACTCTGGAAACCAATCTGGAGATTCCTCAGAAAACTGGAAATAGATCTACTTGAAGACCCAGCTATGCCACTCTTGGGAATATACCCCAAAGATGCCCCCCCCCAGGGGAAAGGGGCATGTGTTCCACTTTGTTTACAGAGGCTTTGTTTGTGAAAGCCAGAAGTTGGAAACAATTCAGATGTCCCACGACAAAAGAATGGATCCAGAAAATGTGGTTCATTTACACAATGGAATACTACTACTCAGCTATTAAGAATGAGGACATCCTGAGTTTTCCAGGCAAATGGATGGAACTGGAAAATATTCTGAGTGAGGCAACTCAAACCCAAATGCACATGCATGGTGTGTACTCACTAATACGTGGATATTAGCCCAAAGAACAGAATAGCTAAGATACAGTCCACAGAAATGAAAATGACTAACAAACCGAAGGGTACAAGTGAGGACTCCTCAATCCCACTTGGGAGGAAGAAGAAAGCAATCATAAGGAGGAGGGAGGGAGGGAGGTACCTGTGTGGGAAACGGGGCAGGGAGGGGAAGAGGGAAACATGATCAGGTATTGGGTGGGGGTAAAGGACTGAAGTCCTGAGGGCGAGCAGAAAGAATGCAAACAGGCAAGGGGCAACCCTCCACAATGTACCAGAGCCCTAGGAGGTGAGAGACTCTCAGGACTCAAAAGAAGGGACCTTAGATTAAATGCCCTACAGTGGGGAGAGGGAACTTGTAGAGCCCACCTCCAACAGAAAGACAGGGCATCAAGTGAGGGATAGTGTTGCCATCTGTACTGGCTGGTTTTGTGTCAACTTGACACAAGCTGGAGTTATCACAGAGAAAGGAGTTTCAGTTGAGAAAATGCCTCCATGAGATCCAGTGGTAAGGCATTTTCTCAATTAGTGATCAAGGGGGGAGGGCCCCTTGTGGGTAATACCATCTGTGGGCTGGTAGTCTTGGGCTCTATAGAAAGCCAGCTAAGCAAGCAAGCAGGCAAGCAAGCCAGTAAGCAGCATTTCTCTGTGACCTCTGCATCAGCTCCTGCTCCTTGACCTGCTTGAGTTCCAGTCCTGACTTCCTTTTGTGATGAACAGCAGCATGGAAGTGTAAGCTCAATAAACCCTTTCCTCCCCAACTTGCTTCTTGGTCATGATGTTTGTGCAGGAATAGAAACCCTGACACCATCCCACAGTCAAAACTTTGACCCATAATCGTTCTTGTCTGAAAGAACTGCAGGGACAAAAATGGAGAAGAGCCTGAGGTAAAGGAGGTCCAGTGACAGGCCCAAAGTGGGATCCAGCTCAAGGGCAGTCCCCACGGCCTGAAACTATTACTGAGGCTATGGAGTGCTTACAAAAAGAGACCTATCATGACTGCCCTCTGAAAGACCCAACAAGCAGCTGAAAGAATCAGATGCAGATATTTACACCCAACCAATGGACAGAAGCTGCTGACCCCTGAGGTTGAATTAGGGAAAAGCTGGAAGAAACTGAGGAGGGCGACCATGTAGGAGAACCAGCAGTCTTAACTAACCTGGACCTCTGATATCTCTCAAACACCAGACCACCAACCGGGCAGCATACATTAGCTGATATTAAGCCCCCAACACATATACAGAAGAGGACTGCTGGGTCTGGGTTTAGTCAGAGAAGATGCACCTAACCCTGAAGAGAATGGAGGCCCCAGGGAGTGGAGAGGTCTGGTGGGGTGGGGGTGGGGCATCCTCGTGGAGATGGGGGTGGGGAGAAGCTATGGAATGGGCAACAGTAAGAGAGTAGAGCAGAAGGGGGATAAAATATGGAGTGCAAAAGAGAAAAAGGTTAAATCAAATTAGAAAAGAAGAGAGAATTAAAGAGTTTAAAGATATGTCAGTCGAGATTATTCCTTCTAAGGAAGGAAAAAGTAATGTTACATGAGATTCATTCTGAGAAACAAAAATATTAAAGAAGAAGACAAAGTTAGAGTAACTTAGAGATTTTTGAATCACTGGCAAGAGTGTGTATGTTTTGGAGTCTCCAAAAGAGACACAGAGAAAAGAAGGGTCGAGTTATTAAATGAGCAATGATAACGGAACAACAAACAACCCCTGTTAGATTAAAGAAACAGCAATTTAGATAATAAGAAGAAACTCTAAGATGTTCATACCAATGGAAAGTTTATCAAAAGACAACACCCAAGAGACAACAATCCTGGAAGTAGCTAGAAAAAAAATCACACCATCTACAAAGGGTCCCCAGTGAGACTAGCATCTAACTTTTCCACAGGAAGCACAAAGGGCAGAAGACAATACGTGGCAGAGCCCCAAAGGCAGAGCAGTGTTGCCCTTACAGGAAACAGAGGGTAAACTGTCGTCAACTAGATTAGCAGCAACTTCACAGTGGTGGGATTAGAAATCATTGCTGTGTAAATCATACTATGTGATTTATATAATATCTTCTAAATATCCACCTTTTCTTACATCCTTAGCCTTTTGCGATGCTTGTCCAGGCTTCTTTTATATCTTCAAACAGTTCACCGTATGGCTCTGTATCCTTGCATCCAAATGAGGCCATCTCTACTCCTTTCCTTAACCGCTGACTGTCCTTGGGCTACTGTGCCTTTCACCGTTTCTGTAAATCTTGTCTGAGAGCTTATCTCCAAGGAGTTGATTTTCAAATCTTTATGGTTTATAAATATTGCAGTTCTTACAATTACCTAGGAAAGGACCCAGTGAATTTTAATAAGAAAGGTCAATTTCTACAGCAATTTAAGTTGCAAACAATATAGGGAGTTCCCCTTTAAACTTGTTTAGTTGAGACCTGAGTGTTAGTCTTCATATGGATAACTGCATTTTCAACCTAAGCCCATGGAGAACAAACTTCCTGGTTTTCTCCCCATCTGGAGATCACAGGTTATTCATACTTGTGGTAACTTCTCAGATCCTGGGCTTTGTACAGAAGAGCCTCCCTACGGACACAGGGTGTCTCTATGGTTTTGAGACCATAGGACCTCAATTCTGACTCCCACTTTGTTCCTAGAACCGGGAGTCATTTCTGATATCTCAAGGTATTGTTGCATAGCTAGCTTCAATGCATCATTCTGATCCTTGTTTGTTTTCTGAGACAGTGTCTGGCTGTGTATCCCAGACTGGCCACAAACTCAGGATTCTGTTCTGGCAGCCTCTAGGGTGCCTGCATCACAGCTGTGAGCCACATGCCTAGCTGGTACTAGTTTATTTTGGACATCTATTGTTTTGTGGATTTGCTTGGACATTTTTTCTTCTTTCCGAATTTGCTTTTAATTCTTAGTTTGTGGTGCTGAAGGCGGAACTTAGGGCTCATGCATGCTAAGTGAGTCTTGCTCATAGTACACCAAGATCATTTACTATTCACACACAAACACTTTTTTAAAAAAATGCAAGATGTAGTTAAAGAATGCTGACTGATATTTCAACTTTGACTTTATAAACTTCAATGTGGAGAGGCCGCCCTTGTTTCTGTCTATTCCCACTCCTTTCAAGATTAGTCTTCTTTCTTCCTCTATCTCACGTCTTACATGCAAAATTAATTTCTACCTCTGAGAAAGAAAAAGTCTAGAGAAGCAAGGACCAAGATGAATGCACTGCTAAAAACAACTTCTAATTCATTGAACTTTTCTTTGCAATAGTAACCTTTTTTAGGATAAGCAAAAATAAATCTAAATCACCAAGGATTTATTAAAAATGCCAAAACAGAATCCTATGCAATGCACAGAGCTTCTGATTCAGGGTCCCAAAGAATCACAGTAGATCTAGACATCTGCAGTTAGTTTACTTAGTGGCTTTGGATTATAATCTGAGAGATCCAAACATACATGTGCACTGTAGACATGAGTTTGTTTACACTGTAGCTTAGAGTTTGTTAGTAAACGATAATAAAGAGGAAACTCCCTAACCAAGTGCTCTGCTTGCTTAGAATCAAAACGTATAAAGATTTTCCTTCAGTTGTTCCAAAGCATCTGACAGGTGCGTATTTTAAAACAAAAATAAACAAACAAAAAACTATTTGAACTAAAATCCTGTTTTAATGCAATGAAGTCAGCAGTGTGCACCACTGCGAAGGTCCGAAGATTTTTTGGAAAATTCCTTGCATTATGGGTTTGTCCCAAAAGAAATTAAATACCTTATAACACTACCCAGATATTATTTATAAAACACTGAATCAAGAAACGGGAGTTACTGTTGAGGAGATGAACTTGGTCCCTTGCACATTTATAAGTCTCCAGGATATAAAACCGTAAACACTGACTAAAACGCTCAGGTCACACTGACTTACGGAATTTATATCCTTTCACTGAGAAAGTAGACCTAGGTGATGTCGCTGTGTGTTGGCAGTTGTTGCACACACCACATGCATGCAATGCAAGTAGACAAGATGCCAGAGCTTCGGGGCTCCAGCTTGCACACATCCTAGCACCTGGCTATTGGAAGCCGCTCTTGAAAAGATTTGCCTGTCCGTGCTCTGAATCCAGCTACAGTGCAGACTGACATTCCATTTCCAGGTGGCTCTTATTACCCCCTAATTATATTCAACCCCGATTTTATTTCAAACAATTTGCCAATGTCAAGGGTTACCTCTTTGTACAGCATTGCTGAGAATAAGTATTTTTGGTCTTAGGCCTGATTACAAGAACTAAGAAAAGGCCTTCTTTAGAATGACGACTCAGTAAAATCCACAAATAAAACCATGCATCCAATATTACAGTTGTAGTTTAGCTATGTACAATATTTATAATAATACTGCCACTTTTTAAAATCTAAAGTCTCTTTATTGAACAAGCTGGAAAACACCAAAGCCCCCTATCATTCATTTAGTCAATGGTTCATACTGAGTCACACTTCTCATGCTTGTGGCAGCTTGGTTAGTATTTAAATAAGATGAAGAAAGTAATTTTCACGTTATCAGAAGAAGAAAAAATTCTAATTTATTGTCAGAAGTTTGAGAAAATTATATGCAAGAAACTCAACACATATTAAATGTTCAGAGTTGAAGAATGTTCCCAGAATTTTTATCTCCTTTATATTACTTGGATATATCATCATCCTAAAACTGGTCGTAAGCATGAGTTTCAGGAAAAAGACATAAGCCTGCCTCTGAGACCACTTCCAATACGCTGTTATAGATCCTTTCTTTATATTCAGGGTTCAGTTCATTAGCACAGTCACATGGATGCAGTTAGTAAATGACATTTTAGAAGAATGTTAATTTGGTTAAACTCGGGCACCTTTGTTCAATTTGATAGCTAAACTAACTCAAATCATACATGTAGCCTGTCTATATAATACTTGCAACAGTTGTTTGTGCTTTTTAATTGAAACTTTATAAAGGCTTCAAAAGAATTTAGTGCCAATGTCTGAATGCAACAATAACATACGAGCTCATATCTGTTTATGTGTGTACGGACAGACCAGGAGGAAGAACAGGTTTACATGTGTGTGCCTGTTTTCTCTATGCATGTCCCAGGCTGTTTGTAATTACTTCAGATTTAGAAATTTCTTCTTTTTTTTTGTACTCCATGCTGCTTGGTCAAGACTATTTTATTAATAATTTAAATTATAAGTGTAATTCCTCATATAATAATTACCCAATCCTATGATAGTTTGATATTTCCAAATACTACCAAGTTGTCATTAACATTATCCTGCAAAATTCATAGGAGATTTTAGCTGGACATTCCCCTGTTGGTATCAAGAAAAAAATAATCTAGATTTCAAACGTTAGTTTATCAACCTCTCTATGACAGTTAGGATAACACTGAACCAGTGCTATTGTGGAGTTGGTTAAAAGTCATTTACCACAGAACATAGAATCTACTCACGTTTGTCTTGCTCTGTTTCAATCCCTTCACTTTCTGTGTCACTTGGTAAGAGCCATGGCTGATGCACAACCTGCAATTGCTTCAAAGACTCATCCTGCCAGAGAAAAGATTATTTTAGATTAAAGTCTAGGTTGATATCATAGACACCAAGAGGTTGAGCAGTTCAGTTTCCATAAAGTCTATGTTCAAAAGCCCTAAAGACTCCCCCACAGCAGAGGACTATTTGAAGCCTAAATTCCTTTTCATGTCATATTTAAGAATCTCTTAACCCTAAAGTCATTTTACATTCTTCTTTAGTAATATTAGGCAATAAGAATTAAATCTAGACTATAATCCTTTTAGGCAATGTTTTATATAAGTGCACAAAATGCACAAGATAAAATTGGATAGAAGTATTTAATTTCTTTATAAGAACAGAGATTAGTATGATTGACACCTGCTTCTTGCCTTTACTCCCTCAGTATTTTCTCCCTGCCCTCTCTCCATGCCTGCCATATTATTTCTTTGGTTTCAATCTCCTGAGCTGAAGGGATTCCACTATGTAAGTTTCGTAAGTATGCCAGTACTACAGATACAAACAACCACACTCAGCTTCAATTCTGTTTCAGTTAAAATATTTCATATATATGTCTTTAATCTTTTCTTTTCTTTCTGTTGATGAACATACATAACTCACCATCTCTTTTTTTTTTGTCTGCAGTAAAGGACATTTATGAGATTTCAAGGACCAACTTTCTTATGTTTTCTAGTCTCCTCTTAAGTTATTTTTGGGTGAGATTTTAAAGAAGTCGTATGATGGAATTGTTTCCGTGCTTATAATTTTTGGTTGTTGTGTGGCTGTCACATTGTTCCATGGGTAAAATTGAGTTCAAGTTGGTTTCTGATCCCTACTGTTTCCTTCCCACTTCTATTCCTTCATCTATAATTACCTGGTAGCTCCTCAACGTTGTCATAAGTTGTAATCTAGCACAATGTTTTACACTGAACTTTTTTATCTCTCTCCAAGACAATATGCTTGCAGGGCTCAATTATTATCTAAACTGAGAGTTTTCCCTTATCCTACAAGGCAAGTTACTTCTCAATTTCTTTATACACTTAATAGAGCAATATACAATTGCTATATATTAAGGATCCAGTCATATTTTCCTGCCTCAGCAATAAAATGGACTCTGTAAAAGCACAGATAGTCTTTTGCAACTGGTCATCCCAGGAATGTATGAAGAGTGTAGGACACAAAATAGGGACTCACAAAATAGGTGCTTATGTGGGATAAAATAAGAAAAGAGAGGAAGAACATTAAGAACAGTATAGCTTAAGAGTGTAAATGTAAAAAATAAAAAGTGTAAACTCATCCTTAAAACACAGAAATAATATTTTTAAATACAAAAATAATTTTACAAATTTTAGTAAAAAATACTCTTTACTAAAAAGTAAAAATCATTAAGATCTGTCAGTTCACCTACTTGACCTCTAAAATTCATTTATTATTTTCTCCATTTTTGATCTTTTTTCCCTCCAGCTTAGGATACTTTGCTTTCTAATTGCTCCGAAAAATGCTAACAATATGAAACTTAATTCTCATAATTCTAAGAAACATGGAATACAAGACATTAAACGTCAGCTTTGCTTAGGATAGCTGCCATCTGTGAGAAACACACTATGCATAAATCCTTGATTAGATGGTAAATTCATGAGTTGTTCAGTCCTTGTGTAGACTTTCCCAAATCACATACTTTTCCAGGAGTGTGGGAGATAGAATGAATGGGTGAAGCACAGAGACATTTCAAAGCAGTTAGTGCTATATGGTCTTACAGTAAATACATGATATGGCACACTGGTTGAAACTGAGTCAGCCAAATGCCACAATGAAGGTTTTCATGTGCTCCAGTGAAAAAGATCAGGGAATCTCAGGATGGAGAATAGATTATGGAGAAAGTAAGTGAATGCATTAAAGGTAAATAAGGCACTCACATTTAAAGGGGTGGAAAATGAAATGCTGACCAAGTAATTCTGGAGGTTCGTGGAGTATGTAAAATCAGAGACTAAATGGTCATCATAGGGGGACTCTATTTTATTTATTTTACTTTTTTAAAATTTTTAAAATTTTTTTTTATTTATTTTTGATACTTTATTTACATTTCCAATGTTTCCCTTTTTCTGGGTCTCCTCTTTGGAAACCCCCTATCCCCTCCCCCTCCCCGTCTCTGGGAGGGAATTCCTCCTCCCACCTACCTGCCCATCCATCCCCATATTCCCACCTTGACATTCCCCTTTACTGGGGCCTCTAGCACCCTCAGGCCCAAGGGCCTCTCCTTTCTCCCTGATGGCTATCGAGGTCGTCCTCTGCCACATATGTAGTGCAAACCATGGGTCAATAGATGTGTATTCTTTGGTTGGTGGTCTGAACTCCAGGATGACCCGGGGGAGGGTCAGGCCCATTGACACTCTTGCTCCCTCCATGGGCTACCAATTCCCTCCGCTCCTTCAGACCTTTCTCCAACCCCTCCATCTGGTACCTCACTCTCAGTCCAGTAGTTACTGTTAAGTGAAACTTGGACATTCTGAACTTGTGGGCTAATATCCGCTTATCAGTGAGTACATACCATGTTCGTTCTTTTGTGACTGAGTTACCTCGCTCAGGATGATATTTTCAAGTTCCATCCATTTGCCTGCAAATTTCATTAAGTCATTGTTTTTTATAGCTGAGTAGTACTCCATTGTGTAAATGTACCA
>CM052702.1:31340994-31377449 GCA_028551405.1 Uromys caudimaculatus | reverse complement strand
TTCTCTTGTATTTCTTTAAGGGTGTTATTCATTTCTTTCTTAAAGTCTTCTATCATCCTCATGAGAAATGATTTTAAATCTGAGTCTTGGTTTTCTGGTGTGTTGGGGTATCCAGGGCTTGCTGTGGTGGCAGAGCTGGGTTCTGATGGTGCAGAGTACTCTTGGTTTCTGTTCTTTATGTTCTTGCCCTTGCTTTTTGCCATCTTGTTGACTCTGTTGTTAGCTGATCTTACTCTGTCTGGTTGTGGCTTGCCCCTCCTGCAGGTCTCTGTGTCAGTACTGCTTAAAGACCAGCTCTCTCTGAGAGGTGTTTAGGTTTGGAGAGCTGTGGCACCGGGTCTGATCTCGGTCCCTGTGTCTTGCGGATTGGGGGCAGTTCCTGGTGAGCTGTGGGGCGTGTCTTTGGCCCTCTCCCAGCTTTTCTGAGCTCCTTAAAGGGATCTTTGTCCCGGCGCTAATTTGCTATGGAGCCCTGTGGCCCAAGCTGAGGTTCCTGGCTGCCGGCGGAAGTTGCTGTCCCTCAATCTCTGTGGCCCACCGAAACCGGGCGGAATCAGTGAGTGCTGGGGCTCGTTTTTCCCCTGCTTGGGGCTTTTCCGAGTTCCTGGGAGAGAAATTTTCTCCTGGAGCTGCTTGACTATGGTATCCTAGTGTCCCATGCAAAAGGTTCCTGCCTCAGCTGCCCGCTGTTGGGATCCAGGGGGGTTTCTAAACCTGCCTACCTCATTCCCTGTCGATGGACTCTATTTTAATTGATACGTTCATTAGGGTCTTAGAATTGGGTTATTAATTGCAATATAAAATACATATCCGTGAATCCTTATTGCTAAAAATAAATGACTCAATAAAAAGTGTGTGAGTGAGTGATCATAGGCAAATACATATATATAGGAAGAATCTGGATAATTTATATACACACTCTGCACTTAAACTAAAAAGTAACTCCCAATATGAGGTATGTAGAGTGACTTAATTTATAAGGAATAAGTTCATAGCAGAGTAAACTGACAAACACTATTGAAAACCAAGTAATCAAGTGTAGTTGGTCGGTCTTACATACCCTGTTCATACACAACCTCAATAGTAATGGGTGGAAACAGGAATCTTATCTCCATGTTGTTCTTTTCAAAAATACACTGTATTTATGTTGATATATTTATGATTCTAAGTAATAAAAACTAAAGATGGTGACTCATGACATGAAATCCAGATTTCTTCATAAGATCTTGGAACAAAGACTTTACTTTTGACTAAATTTCCCTTTAATAACCCAGGTCAGGTCACGGCAATCTGCACAACACATAGATTTCATTACTAACATACTAACAATGAGCAATTGTGACAAATGTCCCATACTATATTTAAAATAATTTGAGATGTTAATTCTAGTTGGAAATGGAGTGGGAGAAATGTAGGTACTATGTTGTATCTTTGTAATAATTCTGTGACTCTAACACTGCAGTAATATAAAACACTTATTTTAATAATTGAAGCAAAAGAAACCTAATCTTGGAAGTGATTTTCATAAAGAAAATAATAGCTTGATTTTTTTGTATCAGCAACTCTTAAAAACATTTTGTGATTTGGACTGAAGTATAAATTCCTATTAAATGAGAGATGGGTTCCACTGTGAAATGTCTTTGCCCCAGGGTGAGAAACTCTGGCTGGTTAAATGCCTTCGAGTTCCCTTCTGTGTTAGTTATTCTTCCTGTTGCTGCGGAAACATATTTCACAGAATAAACTTAAAGAAAAATGATTGACTTTGCTGTATGGTTGCAGTCCATTATGGTGATAAAGAAATGCCAGAGCCACTTGGTCTATGATAGTAGCCCACATCAGTGTATGTTTATGTGGTGATAGACAGGAAAGCAAAGAGAGCAGACTGTAGCCACATATAGGGGCAGCCTTCAAAAGCCACCTCAGTGTCCTGCTTCCACCACATAAGACCTACAGCCTAATGGCCACAGCTCTAGAAAAGCCACCAGGTCCATACAAAGCATCCAAACCATGAGTCTGTGGACACAGAGATTCAGACTGTGCCACCCTCTTAGAGCCAATAAAGAAGGGGAAGGAAGCAAGCAGGTCCATACAAAACATCCAAACCATGAGTCTATGGACATAGAGATTCAGACTGTACCACACTCTTAGAGCTGATAGAGAAAGGGAAGGAAGCAACCAGGTCCATACAAAACATCCAAACCATCAGTCTATGGACATAGAGATTCAGACCGTACCACCCTCTTAGAGCTGATAGAGAAGAGAAGGAATTGAGTTAGATAATGCCTGGTACTTCATAAGCAGGTCACATCTTGGTTCCCACTCTTTGGAAAGTTGAATGGGAAGGATTATAATTGGGTTTTTGAAAGGAAATTTACCACCAAAACAAATTATTTAGTCTTGGAATATGTAACTTACAAATTAATGGATGTTTATTCTTAGGATTTAATTTAATTTTTAAATTCTTGTCAACTATGAGATTTCACTTTGCAGAGGTACCCAAAGAAGCTCTCTCTCTCTCTCTCTCTCTCTCTCTCTCTCTCTCTCTCTCTCCCCCTCTGTGTAGAAACACAATTTCAGGATGTTTCATATATCAAAGAGGGAAACTCACAATCCTGAAAATTCTCACAGCAGATTGTGCAGTCTTCTGTTTTTAAAGAAGGAGAAAGGAAAGATGGTTTTAGGTTTCGGAATAGAAATCAAAGGCCGAGCTCCTCAGTTAAAACAGAAAGTATAAAGTAACCAAGAAAAGAAATGTTATTAATATAGAAAGGTTATTTTGTTTAGCTTCTTGTCCCGAATATTAAAATCCATTTTATAAGAAAGGATATGACTAATAAGTCAGTTTTGTTGTTTTATCCACAATGGTTCAAGATATTAAGCAATATAACCCATCAACTTCCTAGGCTAATGCCTTGCTCCTGAATAAAGAAGGTTTAACTTGGTTTAATAGAAGTGGTATACAGAAGTGAAACTCAGTGGAGTTTGGGGAGAACTTTACACTGTTGACACAGATTCACGATACAGAGCGAGTCTTACTATCAGAGGATTTCATTGTTGTACTTTAGCTCTTCCTAAACTAGAGCTAGAAATAGAAGCCCCCAGATTGCCAACCTCTGATCAACAAGAGCAGTGCACGCTGAAGTTCACCCATCAGCCTGTATATAATTCTTTGTGGTGGGCTCAAGAAGTTAAAATCCTGAACATTTTCCAAAAACAAGAGCTGATGTGTTCCTTCTCACTACGTTTACTCAAAAAATCTGCAGTATATTAAGCTATATTTCAGTATTGCACAAATGTTTTCATTTGCATGTTATTCATTTGCAAATTCTCATGGCTGCTTCTAGAAAAAGTACCATTCATCTTTTTTAAAACATTATTATTATTTTTTTTTGCCCTAAGTATAGCAGATGCCCAGGGACCTGGATGGTGGACACTAGTGACATGGATCTTATGACGAACAGCTACTAGTCTTGAATCAACAGATCCTGCTCTCTGCTTAACAGAGTAAGAGCTTTATAAGCTAGCAGTATTGTTATTTCATATGTATAACTTAATTTTGGATTCTCAAATCAAACCACTGATTTATGTTACATCTGACCATAGACGTTCAGTATATTTAGAGGAAAAAAGGTGTTCCTTTGTTGAAAACTTTTTAATTCAAAATTAACTATATCTTCCTGATAGGTATGAACATGTAAACAACATACTGACAGTGGTTCCATTATTTTTTCAGATATGCTTCCCCAGTTTCCTGTGAACTCTCAAGTCATAGAACCCTCTAAATAGATGATCCATAGACTATGGGGCACATAATAGCAAGTGAGTTAACTCAGTGGATAATGGCACTCACCACCAAGCCTGATGATATACATAAAAAATTAATCTGCTCCAGATACATTTCATATACTGCTTCAAGTGACAAAGAATTAATTCTGTACTTCTATTAAAGTAAAATTTCCTCTAAGTAATTTATACAGTTAGTTGGCAATGTTAATAATACTGCCTTTTAGCACTTGTTAACAAAATATCTCACAATTACTCTGAAATCATTAATTTATTTTTTATGAATGTTTCTGTGGTCCAATTATTTGGGAACCATAAATAGCAATTGAAATATAAGAATACAGAATTAACTAAGTCTGGGAGCTGTAACTTTTAATGAATAGGTTCTGAGAAAAAAGAAAACATTATAACTAAATTATAGAAACTATGATTAATTGTCAAAAAAAGGAGGGAAAAGTACAAACTTATTCAAACTACTTCAGAAAATGTAACCATCTGTCCTATTTTCTCTTCTGTGTTGAAGACTGGGAGAGCACACCACTGCACTAGGCAAGCCTTTCTACTTGATGACTTCCTCCCCACAGAAAGGAACGAAACATTATTGTAATTCATGAAAAATTAGTCATTTCCCAGAATTCCCTTCGAAGCACTTGCTTCTGTGGCTGCCTGAGTCCTTTGGACATCAGCTATATCACATTGTAATTTGTAAAAAATAGTAACATCACAAACGATTTTTGTCTATGTAGATGCAAACTGTCCATTGTAAATGTGATAGATTGCTAGCCTTTGAAGATGGATTTAATTTGGCCAATTTTTCCATCTATTTATAATGTCATTTTAACAGTCCTTATTTGCTCTTATAAATGATTGAAGTCTTCTTTTATTGGTCATAACATATGACTTGTTCCATCATTAATTTACTGTTCCTATACATTTGACATGTAATCCTCTGTTGGACTGAGCCTGCAACCAGTGAGAGGCTGGCTAGCCTATGGAGTGCGTGCAGGAGACTTCTGGTGGTTCCCGGGAGACCCACAGCCTCTGTCTCTGTCGGTGCATGCCCCACCGCTAGGCCCGGAGAGCGGGTCTCTTTGCAGGCCGAAGTGTTTACAGCTCATGGAACAAAAGGCTCTCGGACACCAGAGCAGTTTGCACCTTTATTCCTTTTGGGTGGCAGGCAGTGGGTGGTTGGCAGCGGGTGCAGGTGGAAGCAGGGATGGAGCAGGCTGACAGGCAGGGGTGGGTGGAAAGTAGTGTAGAGAGCAGTGCAGAGAGCAGGTGGACAGAGAGAGCTGCACAGAGAGCAGGCAGACAGAGAGAGAGAGAGAGAGAGTGACACAGGTAGGACAATCTGATATACTGGTTGGGAGGCGTCAGGGGATTGGCAACCGGTGCTTTCTATTGGCTAGGTCTGGGGGATCTCTAGTACCACATTTACTTATGGGAGGGGTCAGGGCTACTTTCTACATGACAAATCTCACAGGGGTTGTGAGAGCTGTGGCTGATTTTACAGGAGTCTTCTGGGAGCGTTGGCCAGAAGCATGAATTTTGGTCCCTTGTGGAGGTTCCACTGTTCGTGGATTTTCCACCAGGTCTCCCAGAGCTTCCAGCCTATGCTCAACCAGGTGTCAGATTGCCTGTCACAGACCACTGCCCCCACATTCCTCTGTGTGTGTGTGTCTGTGTGTGTGTGTGTGTGTGTGTGTGTGTGTGTGCTTGAGTGTGTGCGTTCATGTGTACATGTGTGTGGAGGGTGCACATGTGTGGGGAAGGAGCAAAAGGACAATCTCAGGTGTGATTACTGACATATCACTTAGTATTTTTTTGAGGCAAGTTCTATCCCTAAACTGAAGCTCACCAAGTAGGCTAGACTGGTCCAAGAGGTCAAGCTTGTCACTGCCTCCCCAACTATGCAGCTACAAATATCTTCCCCCACATTAAGGTGTTTTGCTTTTTGACATGGAATCAGGGATGGAACTCCTGTCCTCGTACTTCCAAGGCAATCAGTTGACTGACTGAGTCATCTCCCGAACCAGACTTCGTTTTATATTTCTATGAGGGTTATGAATATAACCTTTAAAAATTGTTATTTAACAAGTAATGTCAAAAATGTCAATTGGCAATGGCAAAAGGATTTTATTTTGCCAAGCATAATATAATTTGCTAGTTTCCCAAAGAGAATAAACTAGTACATCTGAAGAACAAAATATATATTATTCATTTTCTATAAGTAAATGTGCCTTCTCCATCTGAAATATAGCTGGAATATAGTTCATTTACACTGAAGGTCACAGAGTTCAACTACGGAGGAGCCAGACAGGCCTGAGTGGGTATAAGTGATCTGGAGACCCCCGTGTTGTACAGAATCATTCCCTCTCCAGTTCAGATAGTGCATCTGGCAAAGCAAGCCCAAGAGTTGGGAAAGTCTTCATATTTCTAGTGCTGTTTCCTGGCTGGCGCCCTTCGAGGTGGCAAAGCTCCACTTGTCACCTTGAGTGAGTTCACACTGCGTGTACCATTGCTGTTCTGTCATCTGGCCTTCACCGCCTTCATGAAGTCGTGACTGCTTTCTGAAAAGTTTCAGAAACAGTTGTGTTGACTCTGTAGCTCTCCACAGCTTCTTCACTGTTGCTGTGGCTAGCGCTTCATAGATGCCTGGGGCACACCACTACCCCTACCAGTCTAGGGCCCTTTAAGGCTGTGCACTATGCTCATTCCACATTATGGTCTGGGTAATATGGTATTTTAAGAACATTAGTTTCCTTATAAAAGTCATGGCAATAAAGCTTTAGAAATATTTAATTTTGATAAATTGTTTTTAACTTACTTTCTCAATCAGCATTAGTATTATGATTGTATTTGATAAAGTGTTTGTATTTTGAAATTATTTCTAACTTGAGTTGTCAGGTAACTCACATGTGAAGACCATGTAATCTCTTAAATTTAACTTTCAGTGCTATTTTGAAGACTTAGAAAGCAGACTCATAAAATATCTTATTTTTTACTTGCTGAAAGATCTAAAAACCAAAGACCTAAATGTCAGCTGGGTGTGATGGTACATTCATTTAATCCCAACACTTGGAGAGCAGACACAGGAATAGTTCTGTGAGTTCAAAGCCAGCTTGGTGTACATAGTGAGTTGCAGCAGAGCCAGAGCCACACAAAGAGACTTTGTATCACTCCCTCCCTCCAAAAAAATTCTAAATGCTACACTGAAATAACAGATTAAAAAATAGATTATATAGAATAAGACTAGGCTTATTATTACATAGAATATCATTGTATAGAATAATTTTAAAGGAAATTATATTGCCTCGGTTTTTCTATGTAGATCTCAACACAGTTGTTTAATGTCATGTGATTATAATTCATGTACAATATATGTAAGCAAGTAAGTAAATAAATAAATCAATAAATAAGACCAAAAAAAACCCAACCAATCAACCAAATGAACAAAACAATCTCACCAGAAGGAAACAAAACAAAAGAACAGAGAGGTTGATATGTTAAAAATTGTTCAAAGTTTAACAATAAATGTGAAATATATTAAAACACCAACAGCATCATTTATTTGAGTTTTAGTCGATGTTAAATAAAAACAAATGTTTGCAAGCTGAGTTTTTATGTCAGTGCCTCTAACATTCACAAATATTAGGTTTTGGTTTTGTTTGGTGATCTTATAACATGAAAAGTAAAGTAAAATGAGAAAGAAAAATAAAACAGAAAATAGTACCATTTTATATCTTGCATTTTAAACAGATTACCAACAGAGATTTTAAATGTGTATTTTCTAAAAATCAAATGTGTTCAAATTTAGAAGGAAAAAACTAGTAATTAATTTATAAGTCACTAATTGAGGCCATATAACTTTACTGTGATGATAATTTGTTGGTTTATGCAACAGCTAAGCATCAACCAATATGAAGTGAAAATTCCATGCAGCAATGGACCATGCTGATAGATAAGTAACATTTACACTGCAAAGACTTGCAAATCACACACAGAGAGTCAATAATCAACCTCATAAACTGAAGACATTTATACTCCCAATAAACAAACAGATCACCCCTGAGAAGAGAGGAGTAAACAGAGCTCCAAAGGACTGAGAGAGCAGTCCTCCTCTTCTAGACTACAGAACGGGAGTGGGCTTTCCCATAATGCATGTCTTCACTCTTAGCAAAAAACCTGGTAGAACCATTGTATCTAGGGTATACCTTAGAATGAAATAGTTTTCTAGAAGTAATTTTTTAAAAAATCACTGTAGAAAACAGTGATTGCTTTTTGTTATCTATAGAGGTTTTGTTGTTGTTTTGTTTGTTTTTCCTCAAGGAGCTTTGCAGCCTTTGTGACTTGGGTCACAAGACAGACCTGGCACACCTGGAATGTCTTGCATTATTGCATACTGCAAACAATACACAGTAAGAACTAAAGTTTCAGGCATGTGATGTTTTCCTGCAGGAAGCATATAGATTAGGGGCTTTGGTAGGAGGAAGTTGCTTTACCCCTAATACAGCTTCTGTGTAATAGTCAATAGACATGCTTTTGTGCAGCTCTTTAAGATTCTGTCCAAAGAAGCTGTATTTCCCAGTTGCCAGCATGGCCTTAATTCATCCTTGAGTAAGCCTCTTTTTTTTATGTTCCCTTTTGACTCAGAAAACTGACATTGAATCTCTAGAAATCATTCTAGAAAGACCTAGCTAGAGAACTGCTTTCCATACATAGCTGGGGTATTTGTAAGCCCATGGCAACCTTAGTAAGGTTAGCAAGACTGAGTCCTTAGAACCCAGTGAATCCTGAGATCTCCTGTTTCCAACAAGCCTCCAGTTGATGCTGATATAATTGCCCTTGCAGCAGCAATGCCTTTCAAAGCACTTCTAATCATAAGACACAAGTAACAAAAGAAAACTCATTCTAACATGCCTCTTTTTGATATGAAGCCCATAGCCCATGCATGCACGTCTTGGGGAACCCCTTTCACAGCCTTGGACTAGAAGCAAGAGGCATCTCCAGCCTTTCTGTGGAAGTATGTTGTCCAGCCCCATCAACACATGGTGAGGCTGCTACCAAAAGCATAAGTGACCACAAAATTTCCACTCTCTGTGGGTAACACTAATTGTTGAAATATATTGTAAGTCTTTGCATCAGACTCATTAAATTGAAACTTAGTATTCATTTCCCAATCCTCCCACATTTTGCCCATTTATTTGGATGCTTGTGAACCTGAACATCTTCCCTGTGATTTCCTTCCTATCATTTTGTTAGTCCTTCTGTGCTCATTTGAAAAGCTCCAATGATCTCTGGGAAGATAGGCAAACCTGTAGAGACTGCATACTTTCCATTCCTCTCCTAGTGATATTCGGGGATGACACAGTGTGCTCAGACGTCATTTTAATGGACTCTTGAATTGGGAAGAAGCGCAGAAGCAGATTAGTTCCTGCTGAGACCTGGCATTCCATCCAAAGATTAGATCCTACCCCTAACCTGCCTTTACACACAGCAGATTCAGGTGCTTTCTTCATACACATCATGAATTTGCTTCAGGTCTTAGGAAGTCTGCAAAAGTTCTAAGGGTTTCCAAATGCCTGTCAGTCAGTGCAAAGCTCTATGACACAGAACATGCTTCAGTATCTTCGCAAATAAAGCCAAGAATGTAAGGCATTTCCCAAGAATGTGCCTTACATGTTAATAGGTGCAGCAAAGAGCAGCATGACCAGCATTTGCACATGAATGGTGCTGCCCTATTATGGCTGCTCTTCTCATAAAGGACCTGACTGTGTCTTTCTGGTTTTGTTCCTTTTGGTTTTGCTCATGCCCAGTACAAAACACGTGTTTCTCATTATACATATATCAACAAATGTTTTGTGAATGAAAACATATGACAGCACTCAGTTCATGCACTTTCTCCTCCATTTTCAGGATGACTGGTTTGACAGAAAGTACCCCTCTACCAATTAGGAACAAAAGCAATTTTGGTACCATCATTTATTGTGCTTTTCTAAACATGGCCAGTGATCAGATATGTACTAGGAACCAAAAATATAGAAGGAGAAAGCCATGTGCGTGCTTCATCTCACATGATAGACTGATGACATACTATGGGAGATCCTCTAAAAACTCACTTCTTCCATGTAGGATTTCAAAGAGTGTCCTCCACTGGAAGCTTCTCCCTAGGGGCAAATAGAGGTGGAAAAAGTCATAAAGGGAAAGAAAGAACAATATGAAATTATTGACGGCAAAGAGATTTCCCTCACCCTCACCTGCCCAAGTGATGCTCATGAGTCTGTTGTTTCGACAGCTTCAGACTCTCTAAGGGAGATATCACTTCTTTCCAAACCAAGTCACGCCTTGTAAGTACATTTCGGTCCATGTAAAAACATAGCCAGTCAGTGAAGCTTATTAAATATTGGAAGAGAATGCTAGGCAGGTTTATGAAATTTTCCTTTATTAACTTTCTAACTATGTTCATAAAATGAGATGAAGTCACTAATTCCATGTGCTCTAAATTTTCATGAAGATCTAACATCTGGACTTAAGACGATCCTATGAAAAGAAAACATATTACTAAATATTCTGTCTTTGCATTTAGTCTTTCTAGTCATAGTGGTATGTGCTTAGTCAAGTCTCCATCATTTGTGTGTTTTGCTAATACATTGTTGAACTCTAGAAACCAATGATCTGGAGATTACTAAAATCTAAAGCATCAAATTGAATGTATTATAAACTATCAATCAAGCTGTTGGTTTGGATATGTTAAGTTTTTAGACTGCGTAGTTGGGGCCATTTGGAAATTAATTCTGTGATGTCATGAAATGATAAATTCTAGGATGCCATATGTGTTTGGAAGATAGCTAAATAAACGTGAATGGTTTTCACAGTATCTTTTGTGACTTTTCAAAGTCCCGCATACATGTAATTTCACTGGACTGGGGTGTGTGTGTGTCTCTCTCTCTCTCTCTCTCTCTCTCTGTGTGTGTGTGTGTGTGTGTGTGTGTGTGTATGTGTTTCTGTGTTTTAAAGTACAATTTAAAGACAAGACATCCTCAGGTCAATTTGATGTGTTGATCAATTAGAGCTATGAGGAGTGAGTGAAATAAATGAACCCAGGAGCTAAGGAAAGCATCACTGGGGCTTTATTCAACCGGATGCTCTATCACCTCACTAGGATTAAAAGCAATTTATCATAAAAAGTTAAATTTACTTTCATTTTAAAAGTGGGATTTTCTTTGGTTGCAGTTGTTTTTTGATGGCTACTGTTTTCTGCAAGTTCTGAACAATAGGATCTGGGGAAAATAAAGGTAGCAAGTTCATATGAAACTGAGGATTAACTTAGGAGGAATCGTCTGATGTTTCTGTAAATTTAGACATCGCAAATATGGTTATTTCTTCTCAAATCACGGTTTCTACTAGTACACACATAAACACACACACACACACACATACATATCACACATACCCACAAACATATTCCCCACACATACACATACCCTACACACATATACACACAAAAAAATACACACACACAAACACACACACAGATGCACACATGCACACACGCATACGCCCGCACATACAGCAATATACTGAAGTTTAAGAGTCTCCAAATGCTTCTAAGCTTGTGGCACTTTTCAATCCATAAAGCAGTCAAAAGGGTAGGCTAGTCCTGTGTTCTTAAAGTGTAAACTATTTGGAGTAATCAAATTCATGTAAGCCCTCTAAAAACTGAGGAAATTTAACTTGAGTCCACAAGCTCAACATTCAATTTCTCATTGGTTGAATAACTAGCTCCAAAATGCTGTAGACCCTTCCAGTATGTCTCTCACATGCCTAATTATCTTTTCTTTCACCTCAGTTGCCAGGAGAAAGGGGACTAGTTGGCAAATTGTTTTTGACAATAAATATGCTAAGTGGCCACTATGTGAAGGCTACATGTCATGTCTCTGAACACTGGAGGACATGAAGAGCAATTTCAGAGTTTCTAGATGCTCACTGAAGAGATTTGATTGCTTCCAGCTAGAAAACAATGGTTTTCTCAATTTGTCTAGATGCCCATACTCTTCTGCCAAGACTTGGTGATGACAGAGGGTTTTCTTGATGATCACATATCAATATACAATAAAGTGCTCTTCTTGACACCTTTGCTCCTTCAACTGTGCCAAAATTTTTAATGCTGATGCCATAGAAAAGGACAATGAACAGCAATGATACCAATATAAAATCATTCTTGTGAGGCTGACACAGAATAAAAGCTAGCAAGTTAGGAAGTGGGAGGACTCATGGTTTCCTGTCTATGACAAGAACTTTTTAAACACTTAGAAGAAATGTCTCATTGGACAAACAATGGAACACATGGAACACTTCACATATGTCCACAGATTTATGTAAGAAGTTAATAATCTTTAAAACCACAACAATCTATACAAGCCAGTCTCAACATGCCCAGCAATAGCACCTCCACCAGTGAGCTGATGCCAAGTTCCCCAGAGGTCTCTAACACCAGTGAAGTTTTTCTCTTTTACCTTTAAAACTTTGCCACTGTCTTATCCCTGTTGATACCCAGAGTTTATTATGGCTCATGGATGCCCTCCATCATGACACCCTGCCAATAAATGCTGTCATCCTCCGAGGAGCTGTCTGTGCCTTGAAATTGGCAGGTGAACCCATACATCATTCCTTTCACACACTGCAATCTGGCTATAAGCCTCATCCACAAATCACTGAATTGGTGACCAATAAATGAAGAGCATAAAATTAAAGTCTCTAGTTAGTAATATAGAAAAAGGAGCACTTGGCAGAGATAATTACAAACGTGCCCATGGCCCAGTGAACAGAGGCAAAGACAAGATGAAGGACCTATGATTTTATTTTTTTATTTATTCTTTAATTTTTTTTACACTCCAGATTTTATACCCCTCCAGATCCACACTCCAACTGTTCCACAACCCATACATCCTCTCCCCTGTCTCCAAGAGGATATCCCCACCCCACCCCACCACACCACACCTCCCCATTCCCTGGAGCCCCAAGTCTCTTGAGGAATAGTTGCATCTTCTCTGAATAAGTCTAGACATGAAAGTCCTCTGCTGTATATGTGTTGGGGACCTCATATCAACTGGCATATGCTGCCTGGTTGGTATTCCAGTGTCTGAGAGATCCCAGGGGGTCCAGATTAGTTGAGACTGCTGGTGTTCCTATAGGGTCTCCCTCCTCTTCAGCTTCTTCCAGCTTTTCCCTAATTCAACCACAGATAGAGCCACCAGCTTCCATCCATTGGTTGGGTGTAAATATCTGCATCTGACTCTTTCAGATTCTTGTTGGGCCTTTTGGAGGACAGCCATGATAGGCCCCTGTTTGTAAGCACACCATAGCATCAGTAATAGTGTCAGGCCTTGGGGCCTCCCCCTGATCTGGATCTCAATTTGGACTTGTCAGTGGACCTCCTTTTCCTCTGTCTCTTCTCCATTTTTGTCCCTGCAGTTCTTTCAGACAGGAACAATTATGGGTCAGAGTTTGTTGTTGTTGTTGTTGTTGTTTCGAGACAGGGTTTCTCTCTGTGTAGCCCTGGCTATCCTGGAACTCACTTGTAGACCAGGCTGGCCTTGAACTCAGAAATCCACCTGCCTCTGCCTCCCAAGTGCTGGGATTAAAGGCGTGCGCCACCACTGCCTGGCTGGTCAGAGTTTTTGACTGGGATGGCAACACCATCCCTCACTTGATGCCCTGTCTTCCTGCTGTAGGTAGGCTCTACAAGTTCCCTCTCCCCACTGTAGGGCATTTCATCTAAGGTCCCTTCCTTTGAGTCCTGAAAGTCTCTCACCTCCCAGGTCTCTGGTACATTTTAGAGGGTCCCCCTACCTCCTACCTCCTGAGGTTGCCTGTTTGCATTCTTTCTGCTGGCCCTCAGGGCTTCAGTTCTGTTTCTCCTCCAATACCTGGTCGTGTTCTCCACTTTCCCTCCCTGTTGCCTTTCCCATCCAGATCCCTCCCTCCATCTCCCTTCCTGTCCTATTACTGCTTTCTTCTCCCTCTCAAGTAGGATTGTGGCATGCTTACTCAGGCCCTTTAGCTTGTCAACCTTCTTGAGTTCTGCAGATTGTAACTAGGAATTCTGTACTTTTTTGGTTAACATTCAATTATTAGTGAGTACATACAATGCATATCCTTTTGGGTCTGAGTTACCTCACTCAGGATGATATTTTTCTAGTTCTATCCATTTGCCTGCAAAAGTCATGATGTACTCATTCTTAATAGCTGAGTAGTTCGTTGTATAAAATGAACCACATTTTCTGTATCCATTCTTCTGTTGTGGAACATCTGGGTTGTTTTCAGCTTCTTGTTATCATAAATAAGGCTGCTATGAACATAGTGTAAGATGTGCTCCTGTGGCATAGTGGGACATCTTTTGGGTATATGCCCAAGAGAGGTATAGCTGAGTCTTCAGGTAGATCTATTTTCAGTTTTCTGAAAAATCTCCAGGTTGATTTCCAGAGTGGTTGAAGAGAAAATGAGAAAAAAAACCTCAAATTCATTGGCACAGGAGGGAATTTCTTAAACAGAACTCCAATGGCACATGCTGTAAGATCAAGAATTGATAAGTGGGACCTCATGAAACTGGAAAGCTTCTGTAAAGTAAAGGGCATAGCCAATAGGACAAATCAGCAACCTACAGATTGGGAAAAAAAACTTCACTAACCCTACATCCGATAGAGGAGTAATATCCAAAATAAATAAAGAACTCAAGAAGCCAACTACCAAGAAACAAAACAACCGAATCAAAAAATGGGATATAGAACTAAACAGAGAATTCATAACAGAGGAATCTCGCATGGCTAAGAAGCACTTAAAGAAATGTTCAACATCCTTAGTCATCAGGGAAATGCAAGTCAAAACGACCCTGACATTCCACCTTACACCAATCAGAATGGTTAAGATCAAAAACTCGGGTGACAGCACATGTTGGTGAGGATGTGGAGAAAAAGAAACACTCCTCCATTGCTGATGGGATTGTAAGCTGGTAGGACCTATGATTTTAAAGTCAAAAGAAGAACCCAGTGAAGAACTGGATTCCACATGTCTGCCCCAGCTTCTTTAGAGACTTATAAATTCTCTTATATATCTATCTTACCACCACTGGGGGTACTAAGGAAATAAAACACATGTGCAATTTCATGGCACAAATCTATCCATTTCAGTTCATATTTTCTTAAGTTTAAAAACTGGTATATTTAATATCAAGCCATTCCAATGGCATGATATTTTGATAATCAACTTTTCAAAATCCCTTTTTAGAAAAGAATAAAAAATACCCAAATGCAATTTTTCTTGAAAATCAAAGAGGGTAAAAGAACTAGGAAAGAGGAAGACAGGGGCATGTGAGGAAGAGAAAGGGCAGGTTATGGAGACTGTGCCTTTAAAAACAAAAACAGGGGAAAGCATTTCTTGAAACATGGTTTCACTTATCATCAAGTTCTAACACAATCACAGCTGAAATAAAAAAATATTGAGACTACATAACAGAAAATATACTGCAAACTTGGAAAAAGTTGGAGAGAGCGAAGTGGGACTACAGAGGCCTCTACCAGATCACCTGAGCGGTTAGGCAGGAAGCCTGTGCCACCTTCTTACATACTTTATATTTGAAGAAACATTCTCAGTAATGTAATATATTCTCCTAGCAGAACTAAATTTATTCTTTCCTCATTCCATTTGCATTTTAACTATTATATGCATCTCCTGCTTCAGTCAGTAAGCATTTCTTATTCATCTCTTACTAAGTTTTAGACAAAACACAGACTGGCTCTCTTAGTAGGGGGTGTTTATTTACAACAGTACAAGTGTAAGATCTGTGGGACTAATTTCCTTCAAAGAAAATTTCATGAGAACCTTACCTCACTGAAATGTTCTTACTTCCCACCCTATTCAAATTAAACTAAGCAAAAGTGCTAGCACAGACTTTCATCTTAAGAAGTTCCTGAGTTGTGTGCTACCCACACACAGAAGGATAGGAAAGCAATGGGATTAGTCAAGCCATCCCTAAGCCCAAGCAAAGCATCAAATGTCATCATTATTTACTGCAGTGAGGCATCAAGCACTTCGTGGGAGTCACAGACGGTTGTACATATCAGGACAAATAGTTGGATAAGAACTTACCCCTATTATAAGAAGTTTCCCATGGGAGAACAGTCAGACAATTAGGAAAAAGTACAAAAGTTCCCTGACTCATGTAACGTTAAGCTGCCACAAAAAGCTAAGAGGAAAAGCATTCAGCTTTCATTCTTTACTAAGCAGATACTGAGAGATCAGAAACACTGAGAACTGTTGTCGACACTGCACATATACAAAGATGATATACAGAGGACACAGCTATGCTTGATATTGTTTGCAAACGCCATCTTGAAGATTTAAACAATTAGCCTGATATTGAAGCTACACAAGGAGGTCTTGGAAATAAGGAAATTTTTGCTTAAGTCACAACAGAACAAACACAAGAAACCGTGAGAATTACAAAGAAAATCACAAAGACACTAGGTACTGCAGTGAGTGTGTTCTGTATTGTCAGATAGATAGCTATCAGCAGTGTTGGGTCCTTATTTCTTATGGTAAGTGTGTGGAATAGAGATGCAGACATGGTTGGTGCTATGCTTTCCAACTGCATCATCACACAGGGAGGTAAGGCGAGGGAAATTCAGCTTTTTGAGTTGGCAGACCCTATGGACAATGGCTACTATTGTCTGGCTAGTTGAAAACTAAGGTAGTCCCCAGCTGGGAAGCCGTGGTGAGTTCAGAGGTCTGTGATGTCACTGGTGGATTTAGGAAGTTGAATCTGATTTGTTTTCACACTTGCATATATGAACGGATGCTGCTTCTGTGTAAATTTCTCCACTGTTCTTTCAGATCAAGTGAGAAATTTATGTATTGAAAATCTGCCAATAACGTTATGGATAGATATAATCTATGACTACCTTTTCCCACAAATGACAGCTACTTTCAGTGGAGAGGATACTTGAGCACTTTAGCATGACTAAAATTAAAAAACAGAAAACAAAACAAAACAAAAAACCTCAAAACAATAGAACAAACACCACCACCACCACAAACCACTGATGCTTTTGGGACAGTGGGATTGTGACTCACTCTGCATTTAAGGGTTACTGCTACAGCAGGATGTCTAATCTGGGAAGGGGTAACCTCAAGCTTCATCAAATTTCTCTTAAGGAAGAACAAACAGGCCCTGGAGAGATGGCTCCGTGGTCGAGAACACTTGTTGCCCTTGCCGAGGACATGGGTTCAGTTCCCAATGCATACATATTTCCTCCTGTAACTGTAGATGCAGGGCATCGGTGCCCTTTCTCTGCTAGAACACTGCATAACATATATACATGCAGGCAGAACCCTCAGGTATACAAAATAAAAATGAATTAATAGGTTTAAAAAGGGGGAGGGCAAGACATATTCAATCTCCATGCAAATAACCAATTTCTAAATTTAAATAAAAATGATTTACGCCTTTCTTCAAAGTCTTTGATGTCATGTTTAAGCGTTCATTTAGTGATAATGGAAATGAGCAGGGATAATTAGGAGAATAATGACTATTAGTAAGAATGTTCAATTTTGAAGGATTTTAAATATTTTCTTGTTCCTATTTTTTTAAAAAGTGGCTACTAAAGTAGGAAAAGCACTTTATTGCTTTAATTTCCTTCAGTGTCAGGTAAAACAAAAGTGCATGGGCTAGGAACAAGAGGCTCCATATTTGGGAGTGTGGTGACCTTGGTGACCTCCACGAATGAATGCTAAATCAGAGGAAGGACGGTGTACAAAAGGACAGTATAAAAGGATATGACTAATTTTTCAATTATATTCTTTGAATTGAAGTATTTCCCACTGGAGAGCAGTGAATCTCAGATTGGATTGTAAGAAAAAAATTAAAAGAATGTCTCTTTAAAAAGACAGGTAAAGTAGAAAACATTAAAAAGAGGCAAGGAAGACCAACTCTGTGGAGAACAGCAAATTTGAAGCTATAACGTTAAACAAATGAAATGAAAGGGAAGATACAAAAAACCCCGGTACATCTCTAGAGAACTTTGCTGTCCATTTTAGCAGGCAAGCCAGACAGAGAGGAGACAGTTACAGCAAAGAGGTTGAAAGACATATCTGATTCCCTAAAGGTGACAAAGGTAAGCCACAGAGCCCAGAGGTGCACACTAGGAGAAAATGTTTACATTGGAAAGTTATGTGCTACAGAGTTAGGATTGTACTATGGTAGGAGGAGGGGTCTATAAGCAGGATGTAGCCCACTGACGCATAGCTATCTGGTAAAGGTCAAGCTCTTAACCTCTGTGATTTTCTCTCAATGTTTTTTAATTAAGACAAGTGTTTGATTCGAGTGATTTTTCTGTATATATACTTAATTTCATAACTAAGTGTATTTTAAACAAACAAATGTATTTCTGATGTTATAACGTATTTTGTTGGTGGCTCTGGAGATCCAAATGAAACCTGTAAAACATTAGAATGAGTTGTTATCTAGCTCTGCTTAGTGGTGGAGTTATCTGTGATTATGTCGCCAAGCCTTTGGTCTGTGTAAAGTGGTAACGGTCGGTCATGCATCCAGAAGAGGGAAGATCATGTTCAGCACTCTAATTTAATCTTGTGGGTAACCTAATTATAACACTGACCTCATAAAAACCAGTTGACAATTTGAATTTTTTACTTTTTGAAATCTTTAAGCCTTTAAATGCTCTTCCATTATGCTTTTAAAAAATCAATAGATGTCACTTTGGAATCTGTAAAGTACCTGGATAAACTCTCGGAGGTCAGTCAAATATGAATGTGAGCCTCATAATTCAAACCAAACACACGATGTATTCTTTTGAAATCAAAGTAACCTGCGCCTGGCAAAATGACCAAATAGCTAAAATGACTAGCTTCCTGAACTGAGACTCCAATGGAAATGTGCAGGAAAACTGATATATGAGAATCAAAAGTTCTGAAAATACCAAGGGCTCCTGTGTCTGGGGCTCTCTGCCTATGTTGTTCTGATTTTAAATTGTGATTGATATTTCAGGTAACTAATATCACCAGGCATTTCTCTGCATTTAGGGAAACATATTTCTATTCACTTATACATCAAACCTAATTCTCTGTTTCTATTTTTAATATCTGACTCTAATTTTTACATATAATAGGAAAAAGATCAATTTCATATGTTCATAATTTTGTATATAAGAAAAAGCTATAGAATATTCAGAACAGTAAGAAAAATTATTTTTACCAACTTGTGAACAAATATGTGCCCTAGAAAACAAGAGTTGTTTGTCTGTTTTGAAATAATGTCTAAGCCATGGCCAAGGGAAGCCTCAAGCTCCGATTGTCCCTGCTTCCCCTTCACAAGTGCTGGGATTGCCTGCAGATACCCCTACCCTCATCATTATGACAGAAATATAGAAGAAGTAAAAAATTCATTTTAATCCTCAACACATTTCCTTAAAAGGAATTTTTTTTTCATTCTGAAAGTAGTCCATAGATAATAATATCTGGAGGATTAAGCTGCAAGTTGAATAATGAATAAATTATCTGAATGGCTGAGCTAGCCTTTCACAATTTGAACGCTGAGGCCAGTATATCACTAGAAGAATTGTGGCTTGCTAGTGGAAAATGACCATGACCAGAAGTGTAAAAAATTGTCTAAGCAAAGAAAGTGACTTCTAAGTGAATCAGAAAAGCTGCTAGATCCTTTTCCTATCATTTTCAGGGTACTCTGAAGAGGTGACATACACATCCCAGGGTATCCACTCACCACCCATCTAAGACACTTGTTTCTTCTGTTTAATATGAGGTTGATATGAACTGGTCTTCAGAGGAAAACTGGATCTGGACTTTTTGCTTGCTTGCAAGAACATGAGACAGATGAGGAATCAGGCTTTTGTGTGTGGTCACAAAAATAGATGTTAAACCCCTTTGTCAGCCATGAATCTCAGCTTCCTTGCCTGTAAATGATGACAGAATCATTGTCTCCAGGGCCACTATGAAAATCAAATGAAATTGTGTCCATATGGCACCCAACAACAATGACACACTGCTGCTCACTTTAGTAATAAATATGAGTACTGGGCTGGAGAGATGGCTCTGTGGTTAAGAATGTTTTTGTTCTTCCAGGGGACCTGAGTTAGGTTCCCAGAACCCCATCAGGTGACTCACTGTCATCTATATCTTCAGGTCTGGGGGGTAGATGCCCTCTTCTGACCTCTGATTTTGACTTCTATTGGTACTCTAACACACACTCTCACAGACTCATGTACGTACATATACATTTTTTAAAAATGTTTAAAAATGAACAAAAATTGCCAGGAACCAACAGAGTTAGGATTTTCTTACTAACCTAGGTCATGCCATTTTGTATTAGAGTTAGGCTTGGAGTAGCTATAGACCTAAGTGCCTGTTCCTGAAAAATAACTGTAGGCTTCCCAGGGACCAGACACATTCCTTATGGTTGAACAATTAAACAGTATAGATATATGGTCGAGCCATTAAACAGTAAAGATATATGACCAGCAGTTAACAGGAAAAATAGTCACTATGATATAGTGTCAAGGAATGTTCTGGGAATTTCACTTATGTCAGGTTGTACCACTTCATGGAATTCTCTCCTATCCCTGCTGCCTCCCTGCTCTTTGCTATAAAAACAGGTCCACCCTGAACCCCCGTGGGCCAGGGCAATTGGAGCCCAGCATTTGGGGCTCGAGGAATGGGAAACCCCTGATGAACGCCGCTCATGGAAGTCTGGCCAGACTCATTGGAATCAATGAAAAAGGATTCCGGCTTGAGATCACCACAGAGTAACCCATCTGTGAGACAGATCTGGTGTGGAGGTGAGTGAGTGCCACAAACATGGGACAAGCATTGGATAAGCATGACTTATTCAAACAGGGTCTCAAGGAGTCCCTCAAGACACGAGGAAAGGGTGAGAAAGAAAGATTTGAAAAGATTCTTTGACTTCATAGGAGATATCTGTCCATTGTTCCCTCATGAGGGTATAATAGATGTACTAGAGTAGGAGATTGCTTATAAGAATTTTATGAGACATTCGGGCCAGAGAAAGTGCCCGTCCAGGCATTTTCTTATGGAACTTTATTCATGATGTTCTTAAAATTTATAATCGCTTTCCTGACATCCAAGAAGTCATTAAAAGAATTTTATTTCCAAAAAAAAAAAAATTTTTTTTTTTTACTTTGTTAACTGATGTATGTCCTTGGTTTCCTCAAGAAGGAACTGTTGGTGAAAAAAGATGAACCAGTGGTGAATAAACCTTGTAGAAGGACAAGATAATGGTAAAATGTGTTTTATGTATGTGTTTAGAGTTATGCTAAAATCTAGAGAAGCGAAAGTAATTCTCATAGGTGCTTTTAGTCTTTGGACCCTGACTAGAGATAGTTTACACATGAGAGAATGGGTTAGAGAAAAGCAAACCTCCCTGACTATCCAGGGAAGGAAAATGAATGTAAGTTGTTTCAGAGCTTTTCTAGGGACAGAAGGAGATCAGATACGTCCTACCTCCTCTCTGGCCCCTACAGGAGAAATGCTTAATTCTAGTTTTGGGTTCCAGGCATTAATTCCATCTTGTGGAGTGAGCCTTATATCTAATCAGAAAGTAGTTGGTTACTTCTATAACATTTGTGCCACTATTGTACTAGTAGGTATGTTTTGTCAAGTCAGTTTTGTTTCCAGAGTTCAAAGCTAAGCAAGACTGTTGACAACATTCTCTGCCAACACCATACTCAAATCCTTCCATCATTTGAGAGCTAGGGATGAAACTTCCAAGTCAGTACCAGTTGATTTCTCCATACCCTATGACTTAAGTCTACGTTGTCTTCAGCAATTGTGTCTTATTATCAAGTCCAAAGCATAAATAAGAACAGTAAAAAAAAAAAAAAAAAAAAAAAATAGACTGTAATGTTTATGGGTTCTATGGGATTCTGTTGATCATCAAGTTGAAAAGGTGAAACCATACCTGGAACCAGGGCTTTTATTTGACAGCCTGTGGTGTCTAGGAGAAGTGTTGTCTTGCTCTTACAGATTAATGCTATTTAAATGCTTTTTGTATGTGCATATACATCTATTTTAAGAAATTTCTACAATATTCGATTTCCATATAGCATTGTCAATATTTTTTAGTGTTAGTTATCCATCTGCATAACAATTCCTTTACCCTCTCCTTTCATCCATCACCAAAATTAACCATTTTTTGTTTTGTTTTGTTTTTTATTGGAAAGTTTCTTTATTTACATTTCAAATGTTTTCCCCTTTCCAGGTCTTCCCTTTGGAAACCCTCTATTCCATCCCCTGTCCTTCTGCCTCTATGAGGGTGCTCCCCCACTCACCCACCCAATCCCATTTTCCTGCCCTGGCATTCCTCTACATGGGGGCATTGAACACCCTCAGGCTCAAGAGCCTCTCCTCCCACAGATGTCCAACAAAACCATTCTCTGCCACATATATAACACCATGCTCAGTCCAATGGTTGGCTGTGAGTATCCGCCTCTGTACTTGTCAGGCTCTGGCAGAGCCTCTCAGGAGACAGCCATATCAGGCTTCCATCAGGAAGCACTTCCCAGCATCCACAATAATGTCCAGGTTTGGTGGCTGTTTGATCCAACCTGGGATGGATCGCCAGGTGTGGCAGTCTCTGGATGGCCTTTCCTTCAGTCTCTGTTCCACACTTTGTCTCTATATCTCCTCCTGTGAGTATTTTGTCCACTCTTCTAAGAAGCACTGAAGCATCCACATTTTGGTCTTCCTTCTTCTTAGGCTTCATATGACCTGTGAATTCAATCTTGGGTATTCTGAACTTTTGGGCTAATATCCACTTATCAGTGAGTACATACCTTGTATGTTCTTTTGTGACTGAGTTACCTCATTCAGGATGATATTTTCAAGTTCTATCCATTTGCCTGTGAATCTCATGAAGTCAACCCTTTTATTTTTATCATTGTTCTATTATTCCCCCTTTCCCTTTCATATAGCATCTGTGTTTTATTCCTCTTACCCCCAAATCCTATGTTGATGTCTTTTATTAGTACCCTGGCTTCTGTGGGTTTTCCTATTTAAACATATGTGTCTGAAGATTCAAAGCTAGCATTTATGTAAAAGAGAGAGCACACAGAGTTTGTAATTTAGAATGTGGGTTACTCACACGGAATGATGATTTACATCTTCATCCATTTATCTGTGAATCACCTAATTTCATTTTACTTTTACAGCTGTATAGTATGCTATTAGAGTAGTCTCTATTACACTGTTGGTGCCTAAGACCAATCCCCAACACTTCTGTAGCTTAGGATAAAAGATTAAACAAAGGTCACATTGCCGAGAGTTTTAATATGAAAGGCATCCTAGCTGACAGGCAAACTTGGACAATAGTTTAGCAAACTTGGACTTTCAGGTTTAGAGTTGCTGGAAATTTTGAAACTGAGCTTCTGAGCCACAAGGATGGAACCAACAGAGCATCTAGAAATGTTGACTCCACTGCACATTCCCTTTACTCAACACTCTATACTGCACCTTAAAGCAATGGCTACCTCTACCTGCCTAGCCCAAAGGCTTCTTCACATACTCCAACAGCTATTTCTTCTTTATTTCTTAGGTCTAGATTTTCAATGTAAGAGGTAATGAATTAATGATTGTTCTCCTAACAAGGCTTGGAATCATCTGTGCAAGGAGCCTGACATTTTGGTACGTAGCACAAACATTGTAAAGCTCTGATTAAATATCTCTGCTTGGCCACATGACTTCCTCATGTCATATGGACAGAAATGATCTTGGGCTCATCTAAGGAAATTATTGAATTTCCCATAAGGGGGAACATACTCTTCTCATTACCATTGACAATACAAGTCTGGCACCTAATTTATTCCATAGTTGATATTGAATGAATGAAGACTATCCCAAGAAACATAAATTTCTAATTTAATGGAGAAACAGCAGAAAGTATGGCTAAAAGATAGAAAAGCAAACATTTTAGCTGTTTTGAATAATTCAAAATAATAGAATTGGGAAGCATCTCATAGGAACAGATAAAGGATAGAATATTTTATATCTATAAAGCAATAGAAAAATACATCTGAATATAAGACAGAAACAGACATTACAATTGACTACATTTATTTTATGTTGGATAATGGTCACTATATCTTTGGTAAATAAAATTAATTATACTAAAGGTAAGATACATGAATAAGGGAAAGAAACCAATCAAAAATTTCTACTAAGAAACCTTAGGTCTACCAGCTCAATAGGCATTCTGGGAAAAGCTTAAGGTTAACAGTTTTCTTCAGAACAGATAGAGTAGCTTGCAGTCATTATCAAGGATATTGCATAAAACTTAGATATAAAATACACTAGAGAAGGATGTGGAAGATATTGGTTGCATCAGGCATCTTGGTCATCATATTCTTCTCACTGGGGATACTATTGTCAAGACCCTATCCTTGAATCTTGAACTTCCATGTAATAGTTCATTCATTGTGAGTTGAGTTCAGAAAGACTGTAGCATGTATTTAAGAAACAAACCTGCTAGAAATTTATTTCAGTGATATAGAATTACAATGTAATCAGTGACATAAATATGTTAAAGACAAAACTATGAAGCCATGCCAGATACACCAACCTAAAGAAACATAATCTAGACAGGGTCTCAACTATGAGCCCAATGTGTCTCTTAATGCAGCACAGTTTTTCTTTTGTGGTTTAAACCTCTTGTCCCATTGAGAATCAAAGCCCAAGGATGTTCTGTACGAAAAAGGGCTTCTGTCAACTTATAATCCTGAAGTGAACTCAATGTGCCCTACAGAGCAAAGCTTGCTTTGGGACCCTAAAAAGGGTCAAACCACATCACAGAGAGTAAGAAGATATCTTCTATTCTCATGAATGTTTGCCTGCCTGGAGAACCAAGTTCAAAGCATGTATTTTTTGAGGACTTACTGAACATGACTGAATTTTGAAGTTCATTACAATGTTTTTGCATGTGTTTGCATTTTGTAAAAACAGCTAGGAACAGAAATTGAAGAGCCAAAAATAAAATTCCCTGCCAGTTTTGGAGTCTAAAAGACATTTCAAGAGAAAAGAATAATGTGTCACTTAATTTTATACTCTTCGATATTAATTGATATGAACATTTTGAATGTTGGGTACTTTTTGATAATCAAATTCAGACAAAACTATTTAACAATGTCCAAAATTCAAATCAGCATTGCACTGTTACTCATCTTAAGGTCACTGCCAGTCAGTTAAACAACCCAATAAATTCAAGTCACAAAAAGCCAATCTCAATACTTTTAAGGATCCCTAGTCCCCTAAGAAAGTGTTCCTTTTACCCTTGCCAGATGCTCCTTGACATCCACAGATAGACCAAACTTATCAAGGAATCATCAAAAGTCTTGCCTGAGAATACTGGTAAACTTTTTAAAACTATGTTTTATAATATTTTATTTATTATTTGTGTGTGTGGTATATGTATGTGAGTATGTGAGATTATAATCTGCCACTCCAACACCCTGGTTATCTATCCTCCTTTGTCACACACATGAGCTACTGCCTGAGACCTCTTAACCCTTGCAGTAATGGCAGTAATGACTCTTCTGAGATACCCACTTAGTCACAAGTCCAGAGGCCACCTTCTTTAGTGATGTTGCCTTTCTCCATCCACACAGGACATTCTTTTAGTCTCTCTAACTTAACTTAAATGTGATAACCACAAATATTCTTAATTGATATTATGCTATATGATAAGGAAATCAAGAAAAGAAAACCCAAATATCTATACAATCACATTCTTAACAAATGTGATAGAAACAAACATTTCAATTAGAATTCTGGGTTCTGCAATTAGTCACAAGGCCCTAGCTGGTATTTATAACTACCCTTCTTTACTACCCATTCTATATCTCCTCCACCCTCAGCAAGCACTTCAGCCTATCTTGGCTCTTTTCCTAGAAAAGGGACCCATACCTTTTATTCTTGGAGAGTCTCTGCTCTTTGTCATATAGCTTAGAGTGGGTTGTTGTAGTTTCCCATTGATCAAAGGAAGTAGTAGCACCCAGAGGTATCATAAAGGATCTCCTGCACTCCAGACATAATGTTTCTTACCTCCATTGTGAAGAAACAATCCAATTTCCCCTTCAAAATCTGGATCAATCACTGCTCCTAACATATTATTTCTTTCTTCACCTGTTGGTTTAGGGACATGACAAGCTCACAGTGGCCAGAGGGAAGTCTGAGCTTCCAGTTCACTGGCATGTTTGTTGAGACTCTTGGCAGGAGTGTTTCCCACTCTGAAACTAAAACTTGTAGAACAGTAGAACTTTAGATTACAGGAAGAGAAGGCAAAACTTAGCCTAGTGGGTCAGTAAGGGTGATAGTGAGTGGAACTATCATTCCCTCTTCATGCCTTGATTCTTGTACCCATGGATCCTGACTGCTGGAGAAACTGTACCATATATTGGATGCTGATTCAATGCATATACTTCCCACTGGAGAACTCGATCCTAGCCGTCAAGGCCACCTATTGGCACTGACACTGTATCTTCAAAAGGCCATTATATCTATCTGTCAAGCCAACTCTTTCAGGATAATGGGGACATAGTAAGACTAGTAGATCCCATAATCATAGGCCTATTGTTGAACATCTCTGACTGTGAAGTGAGTTTCTTAGTCAAAAATTGTGTGGAATTGCATGATAGTGGATAAAGGCATTTTGTAAGTCCATGGATGGTGGTTTTGGAGCAGACATTATGGGCAGGAAAGGCAAATCCATAACCAGAATAAGCACCTTCTACAATAAGGACAAAGTATTGTCCTTTTTATGGAGGAAGTGGTCCAATGTAGTCAATCTGCCACAAGGTCACCCCAGGGAAAAGTGCCATATCTGGGGCTCAGTGTTGGTCTCTGCTGGTGGCAGATATGGCACTCAGCAGCAGCTGTAGCCAGGTCAGCCTTGGTGAGTGAAAGTTTATGTTGTCAACTCCTATGCCACCATGGTCACTTTGTTGATGGGCCCACTGGGCAATGAGAGGTGTGGCTTGGAAAAGAGGTAGCTGACTGTTCACAGAATGAGTCACCTATCTACTTAATTGTCATCCTATCCACTTAATTATTGAACTCATCCTCTGTTGAAGTCACCTTTTGGTGGCTTATGTGGGACACAAGTATCATCACACCCTTTGCACATTTGGAGAGATATATGCACATACTTCTTCCCCAGATGTCTTTCTCATTTGTTTTCCAATAATGCTATTTCCAAGTCCCTGACCATTCACCTAATCCATTGGCTATAGCCCATTAATTAATGAATAATCACAATTGCATATCTGGCCATTTCTTTTTCCATACAAAATATATGACCATATCATACTCAAATTTATGCCCACCATGAAGATCTCCCTTTACTCCCTTTCAGGGTTGTCGTGAAAGGGGTTGCAATGCTACTGCATTCCATCTCTGGCTAGTTCCTGTATTACATTCATAACCATCAAAAACCAGGCCCTAGTCTTCCCTTCCTCAAACAATCATAGAATACACCTCATAAAGCTATAGGTGCATGTCTGGCAGCAGGTGGTTTTAACTGGAGTAGAAAACAAAGGCATTTGCATAACTTCATGTAATTTGCTTGTGCATTCAGGATATGCTCTAACCCAATCACATATATAGCACTCTCATTTAATAATGGATTGTTTCTGTGAACAATCTACTTATGACTTGCTCGTCAGATAACACCTAACTCATGATGGGCTGCTTGGATTGCATGGTATCCTAAATATATCCTCAAATATTCAGTTTCCCCTAAGTCCTAATAGGATGCCAAGAGATGTCTCTGAATGGGAGAAAACTTGTCTAAAGATGATGGTAGAGCTTTGATCCAAAATCCCAAAGTTCTCCTCTGTCACATTCCTATAGAGGCCTGCCAAAGGCTTCAGAAAGTATCCCGACCTGCCACTAACACCTCAAGTACCATCAGGTCTACTGGACCATATGGTTCAACTGGTAGAGCAACCTATATAATTCTGGATTGGTTGAAGAACCTTCAACTGTTCCAAGCTCCACTAAAAGCTAGCAGCTTTCTGAGCTACGTATTATATGGGACACAGTAACACATGCAAGTGAGGAATGTGCCATCTCATGAATCCAAATAGGCCCACTAAACATAGTGCTTCTATTGTGGTGGTGAGAGGGGCAAGTTCAATATGTTATGATTCACCTTGGAAGTAATATCTCCTCAGTTCCATATCACTAGACTCCTAAAAAATTTCAGTGAAGTAGAAGACTTTGAATTTTGGTTGGATTTATTTCCCCTCCTCTGATGCACATAACTATTATCAACAACTCCGAAGTGGCTGTTACCTCCTGCTGACTTGTTCCATTTAGCATAATGTCATCAATATAGTGCCCTAATTTGATATATTGTGGACAAGACATATGATAGAGATCCCTTTGAATTAAGTTTTAACATAGGGCTGGAGAGTTTTCATATCCTTAAGGTAAAACTGTAAACATAATGTTGACTTTGCCAACTGCAATCAAATTGCTTCTGATGTTCCTTATAAGCAGGTACTGAGAAAAAAAGCATTTGAAAAATTATTAGCTGCATGCTATGAACCAGGACATGTGCTAATATGCTCAAGTAAGGATACCACATCTGATACATCAGATGTAATTGGAATCATTACTTGATTCAGTTGTAAATAGTAAATGTCATTCTTGATCTATCTATCATCTTCACTGCCCTCAGAGGAAAGTTAGAGATGTGATGGGAACCACCGCCCCCACATCTTTCAAGTCCTTGATGGTGGCACAAATTCTGTCCTCCAGAGATGTGATACTGACTTTGATTTCCTATTTTCCTTGGCAGAAGCAACTCTATATGATTCCATTTAGACTTTCCAACTATAATATCCCTCATTTCACAGGTCAGGGAACCAATGTGAGGATTCTGCCAACTTCTAAGTATATCTATCCCAATTACACATTCTGAAACTGGGGAAATAACCACAGGATTAGTTCTATAACCCACTGGACATACTGTTAATCAGACTTTAGAAAAAAATTCCATTAATCACTTAGCCTCCACAAATCCCTATGTTAACTAGAGGGCCATAATGTTTCTTGGGTTCTCCTGGAAAGTGTTAATTCAGAACCAGTATGCAATAGACCCCAGAACTTCTGATTGCTCCCTTTCTTCCAGTATATAGCTACATGTATAAAGGGCCTTAGTTTCCTCTGGGGAAGAACAGGAGAAAGGCTAACAGCACAACTCTAGCTATTTTATCAGGGTCCTTCCTCAGGGGATCATGGACATCTCCTCATTCCAGGAATTCTCTGTCTATAAACTGGCTCAAGGATGGAAATTGGTTCATGGACTGAGGCTCTCTTTTGACATAATCCAATGGGAGCCTTTCATTTGATTGAGATTTTGTTTTTTTGTTTTTGTTTTATTTAATTTAATTTATTTATTTTTTGCTTATACAGATCAAACACAAATTTAGGAGGCTTCTTATCTATTTCATGCCTGGAAACACCATGATTGATTCTTCCTTATAGTTCTGTTGCACTAAAACCACTTCTGGTACCAAAATTTGTATTCTACAGAGTTCTCTAGAGTAACAGACTTATAGAATAAAGATATAGACTAATGTAGATTATATAGATATAATATATATGATACAGATGCAGGTACAGATAATATATAGATATAAATAGACATAAATTATAAATCTATATGCCACTGAAGACATGGACTTGTCAGTAAGAATGAGAGTAGTAGCAAAGAGAATAAGTTTCTCTCTTCTATGTCTTGCATATAAGCTGCCAGCAGAAAGTGTGGCCCAGATCAAAGGTGAATATTCCCAGGTCAGAAGATCCATATTCAAAGTTGAATGTTCAACTTCAAATGATCTAATTATGAGGGGAAAAGTCCCTCACAGGTGTACCCAGATGCTTGTGTGTTAGCTCTAGATATAGTCAAGTTGACAACCAGGATTACCAATCATAGCGCCTCTCCCTCCCCATGCATATACTGGATACATATCAGTCACAGTATTTCTATGCTGTCACAACATGCAGTCACATACTTGATAATGAAGGGCTTCAATGATAAGGAGTACAACTTTCATTTCCAGATCTCTAATATCTCACAAAGTTCTTAATCAACCAAGCACAGAAAGCCAACAAGGCATGCTATTTCCATTATAGAGTAGATAATTCTTTATAAGAATAGATTCTTCTGTCAAACCATTAAGAGCCTAATATAAAAAGCCAACAGATATCAGACAAATGTATTTATAAGATAATTGAAAAGACATTTGAAAACTCAGAATCAAGTTTATTTTCCACTAGTGTACAAGCAGGGTTGTGTTCATTCAGTTTCCTCTTCCATAGTATCAGAGTGCTTCCTCAGACCCATTATTCTCTCAGGACTAAAGCATATCTGAGGTTTTCACTTTGGGAGCTTTGAAATGTTTTTGACATATAGGTTATTTAAATACAGGGAGGAAGGAAACTTAAACAGTGGGAGTAACCAGATATGGTGGTTGGAATAGGTATGAACCCCATAGACTCATGTGTTTGAATGCTTGGCCAATAGAGAATGGCACTATTAGGAGGGGTGACATTATTGGAAGAGGTGTGGCCTTGTCAGAGAAAATGTGTTACTGTAGAGATGAAGCTTTGAGGTAATATTTACGCTCAAGCTCTGCCCACTGTGAAACACAATGGTCTCCTTGTGGCTGCCTTCAGATCAAGATGTAGAACTCTTGGTTCCTAAAGCACAATGTCTGCCTCCATGATGCCATGCTTCCCTCCATGATCATGATGGACTGAACCTCTGAAACTGTAAGCCAGCCCCAATTAAATGTTTGCCTTTATAAGAGTTGTCTTAGTCATGGAGTCTCTTCATAGCAATAAAACCCTAACTAAGACAGAAGTTGGTACCAGGGACTGGGTATTGCTGTGATAGGCTTGACCATGCTTTTACTTTTAGGAAAATTGACTTTGAGAGTGTGGTGCATTACTGTGATAGGCATGTTTTTGTTCATGGCAATACAAAATGTAAATTAGAAAATCAGTTGAACAATTTAACTGGGGCTTAGTGAGCTATCCAAGTAGAAACATGGAAGCCAGTGATGCTGAGGGTAATTTGGATTGTGGTGGGTTGGCTCAAGAGGTTTCAGAGGAGAAGAATTTTAGTATGTGGCCTAAAGACTGTTCTTGGGATATTTTAGTGAAGAATGTAGCTGCTTTTTGCTCTTGTCTGAAGACTCTGCTTGAGGCTAAAGTGAAGAAATTTAGATTAATTACACTGTCAAAAGAAATCTCAAAACAATCTAATTTAAACTCTGTCCTGTTGTTCAACTCTTATGAAGAGCATTTTCATCAAGGGTAACAAGCCCAGAAAGGAAAAATACAAAATGTATGGTTCAAGTATTAAAGGGGAAGTGTAATGGAACTAAATCCTGTGTTCAAGGATATTAAATGCAATTAAGGGAGTGGTGACCTCAGGGCAAGATCCCACCCAACTAACCTTATTGTTTATGTATTTGCAGTTGTTATATCATGTTAAGTATTATTATGACCTGGTTATTGTTTTCATTTATACATAAGGAGATATGATTGTGTGTCAAATTGGCAAGGGATGAATTGTGATGGCTATTCTCAGTTATCAACTTGACTATAAAGAGGGCGAACTGCAATTCAGAAATGGAGGCCGCACCTGTACTCCAGATTTTGAGGCACAGTGGCCACAGTCATAAAGATCTTGTGAAAAGGAATTAAAGAAAGGCTTATATTCAGGCATGGTAGTACATTTTTTTTAATCCAGGGAGACAGAGGTCAGCAGAAATCTGACTTCAAGGAGAGCCTGGCACAGGGCAAGTTCAGGTAAAGAAGAGCTTAGTTCCAGGCATAGTATTACAGGCCTTTAATTCCAGCACTCAAGAGACAGAGACATGCAGATCTATGAGTTGAAAGTCTACAGAGCAAGTTCCAGGAGAGTTAAACTTAGTAAGTGAAGGAAATCACTGAAAACAAACAAAAAAAATGGTGAAATGTAATAGAATAAGGGCAGCATGCTTCAGTCTGATACAGAAGCAGAACTTGGTAGCTTTGACCATGTGGCTTTGGCTTCAGAGCCAAGAATAGAGCAGGTTACTGGGACAATTGATGCTGGTTAACTGGAGCTAAGAAATCATCAGTGATTAAGAAAAAAACAGCATCACTGAAGTGAAATCTTCAGAGAGGTGTTTTCTGAGAGCATAAACAAGGTGTGTCCTGAAGTGGAAACTTATAGTTACTTTGGAAAGTCAGTTATGTCAAATGATGTTCTGCTGGAGCACACAGGTAAAAGAATATTTTGCCGAAGCAGACATGTGAAAGAATGTTTTGCTGAAGCAGACACTGGTGAAAGGATGAATTACTATAGCAAATATGTGGGAGGATGGATGATGTTTAGAAGGAATATAAATATGATCCCACAGACAGTGGGACTCTGACATTGACTGGACTTGCTCTGCACCACTAGTCTTCACTGATAACAGGCATGTATTGGTTCACTTTATATTGCATTGCTGAGCTTTGCTTATGGTGACTTCATAGAGAGAAATAGTAAAGAAGATTGAGGCTTCTTACTGCTTCCACAGACTCAGGCCAGTTGTTGAGCTTCACAGTTTCTCCTTAATTGAACTACCCTTGCTGATTCGTGTATAGTTTCTATGGGATGGACCGGACTGCAACTGCTGGTTCATGTTTGGTATTTGCTAGCGGACTGAACTGAGAACAAGGAATATTGGAATCGCCCCAAAGAATTTTTTCTAAATAAGTCTACTTCCTCTGTATCTTAATAACCTTTACCCACTCCCTCTGGTGGGTGGTGGACTACAGAGGAGGTTAAACTCTTACTTAAGTAGATTGAGAAGAATATATGCCTAGAGGTGGTGTCCAACAGGGGGCGGCATTGCCTTTGATGTAAGGAAACAACAGTGATTGAGCAATTTTATCCCCTGTTTCAATTTGCATCTTCTTTTTAACATTTGCCATGATTTTTATTCCTTTCTTGCTATCCCCACCTACTACACTCAATAAATCCTTGAGACGTCAATCCACTTCTTCCTAAGATTATAAACACTGTCCCTATAGGTCCATGACAATACACACCACTGGTTAACTTGTACATTCAATTTTTCAGGGATAATGTAATAGTGGTATCTGTAGCCAGATCTAAAGTTGCACTTCCTTCTGTAGCATGTATGAGATCAGACATATCTAATTTTGATTTTCTTGCCTGTTCAGTAACTCCTGACCAACCCTTCCCTGCCAAATGCCTCATGTTATTTTCTGCATTGACTTGAGCTGATAGACTCCTTGGCAGGACCACTTTTCCAATGGCAAGAGGTTACCTCATATGTTTCTCTTGTACCAGCAATCCTTTGACCAATGTTTGCCCTTTCCACAGTGGCGACAATACCCTGGAAGCCTTTATGTCTCATGGCAACCAGAAACTGCTTGTTCTCTTCTACTATTACCATATTCTCTAGAGTCAATGTACCTGTTATTTTGAGCTCTGAATCTTTTAGCCTTACAATTTCTTTGGAAATGATCAAATTTACCACAATTAAAGCATCAAGAATTTTCATTTCTGATATTTCTATGATTTGCCCTATGATATTGGCATTATGCTGAGAACCAATACCAGTTGTCTCCTTCTCTGTTATTGTCCTCCCACTGAATATTTTTGCTTTTTGACCTCTATTTTCAAACTCTATACATGCATAGTGAACAAGGCTGTAACTCATGTTGCAGCTGGACTTGGTAATGTCATCATGGTGGACTGGTTTTGAAGGCATGAAAGGGCCATGGAGAACAGCTGGGGCTGTTACTATCAAAGGCCAGGAAAGGCCAATGGTGAAGGTGTAGCCTCAGTGGCAGTTGAAGTCCCAGGACCAAAGGGGTCATTCAAAGAATTTGAGAATTGGCTCTATAAGGAGAGCCTATGAGAGAGTATTGGTGAAAGTGTAGTCTAGTTGCAGCAGAAGACCCCAGCATATTGGAGATGCCTGTAGTACAGGATGAGCACCAAGAACAGCAGCAGCAGTGGAGTTGTGTCAGCCAGGGCCTAGAGTGCAACAGAGGGCAGTGCTGAAGAAGTGATCCAAGCCCTTTGGAGGAGACCTGGAGATCACGTGTGGAGCCCAGACCTTGGAACAAGAAGCTGTGAAGTTGAAGTTGCTTTGGAGCCACCAAGATGTTAAAGATGCCAGACACATGGGAAACTTGCCGAGGAAAGTTTCTAACAGGGAATGGATCCAGCCCAAGAGAAAAAAGTGTATTGTAATCAACAAAGATCAAAGGAGCTGCAGATCTAAAGAGTGTTTTGATATCAGACATGGAGATGCAGAGTTTGAAATTTGCCCAGCTGTTTTTGGTCCGGTATTTTCTCACCATGCTCCCTTCCCTATGTTTTGGAATAGTAATGTATACCTTGTGCCATGACATGTTGGAAGTATGTGATCTGACCTTTGATTTTGATTTTATAGGGGGTTAAAGTTAGGAGATTGCATGAATGTCAGAAGAGACTTGGAACTTTGGACTTTTAAACATTGCTAAGATTCTGATAGACTATGAGGACCTTTGAAATTGTACTAAATAAATTATGTTTTATATTATAATTATAAGCCTATGGGGGCCAGGGAGTAGAACGTGATGGTTTGAATAGGTAAGGCCCCCTTATACTCGTGTTTGAACACTTGGCCCTCTGGGAATGGCACTATTAAGAGATATGGCCTTATTGGAGGATGTGTGGCCTTGTTAGAGGAAGTGAGTCATTGTACAGGCAGGAATTTGAGATGGTATGTTTGCTCAAGCTCTGCCCAGTGTGAAGCACAGTAGTCTTCACCTGGTTGCCTTTAGATCAAGATGTAGAACTCTTGGCTCCTAAAGCACCAAGTCTGCCGGCATGATGCCATGCTTCCCACTCTGATGATAATAGACTGAACTACTGAAACTGTGAGATAGCCCCAACTAAATGTTTTTCTTTATAAGAGTTGCCATGGTCATGGTGTCTCTTCACAGCAATAAAACCCTAAGACATCAAGTGAGGAGTAAAAAAATTCAAAAGACTGGTTTTGTTTTGTTTTGTTTTGTTTTGTTTTCCTAAATCCATTCCTTCACCTAGAGAAGGCTAAATACCCTTTTAACTGAATGAAATTTACACATTTGAAAAGTTAGTAAATATTAACTGCATTTAGGTGGATTACTTACTATTTTGTTACTCCTTAAGTAAGATGAATATGGATTAAAATATGATTTAGTTATACAAGCAAAATGGTTGGCAATAATAATTAAAAAGACTGTCACTTTTGTGTATCATGTATGTATGTTTGTAATGTTCACGTGTGTCTATATATCATTTTAATTAATAAAATAGCTCATGTAATGTACATATGTGAAATATATTATGTACTACTTTTAAGAATAGAGTTGTGTGAATATGTAATATGTATAGGTGAAATGGATTCACCTAAGATACAATCACAGATCATTTTAAAGATCGCTTTCTTTAATAGTTAATTCCACTTAGGACTAAGTGTTCTAGGGTCCCGCATTCTCTGAGCATTGTGCATTGTGAGTCTCTGTATTTGTTCCCATCTACTTCAGAAGAAAGTTTCTTTGCTGTTGCCTAAGCAAGACACCTATCTATGAGTAAAGCAGAATGCCTTTCTTTCTTTCTTTCTTTCTTTCTTTCTTTCTTTCTTTCTTTCTTTCTTTCTTTCTTTCTTTCTTTCTTCCTTCCTTCCTTCCTTCCTTCCTTCCTTTTTCCTTCCTTCCTTCCTTCCTTCCTTTCTTCCTTCCTTCCTTCCTTCCTTCCTTTCTTTCTTTGTTATGTTTCTTTTGAACTAGTAGTTGGATTCTTCCAATGTCTATGACCTATATAGTCTCAGGTTCTTGGCTACCATAGCAACAGCAGACTCAATCTCCTGAAATGTCCTTAAATGTAATCCAGTAATGGCTGATTACTCCTACAAGCTCTGTGCCACATTTGCACCAGCCTGGCAAGCAGTAGGGTCACCACTTTAAACTGAAGAGTTTGTAGCTGGGTTGGTGTTTACCATTTTCCTCTGGTAGCATGCAGAGATACCTTTCAGTACCATAAAAAATTGTTAGCAGAGGTGAAGGCTCTAGCTAGGCACCAAGTTAACTGTGTGTTCAGTGAGTTATAAAAGTGTCGTCTTCAGCAATAGGACCTTACCATCAGTTTGTGAAAGATCTGTATGACAAGAACTTCAAGTCTCTGAAGAAAGAAATCGAAGACCTCAGAAGGTGGAAAGATCTGCCATGCTCATGGATTGGGAGGATTAATGTAGTAAAAATGGCCATCTTGCCAAAAGCAATCTACAAATTCAACGCAATCCCCATTAAAATTCCAACTCAATTCTTCATAGACTTAGAACGAGCAATTCTCAAATTCATTTGGAACAACAAAAAACCCAGGATAGCAAAAGCTATCCTTAACAACAAAAGAACTTCTGGGGGAATCAGCATCCCTGATCTCAAGCTGTACTACAGAGCAGTAGTGATAAAAACTGCATGGTATTGGTACAGTGACAGGCAGGTAGATCAATGGAATAGAATTGAGGACC
>CM052702.1:31303426-31340494 GCA_028551405.1 Uromys caudimaculatus | reverse complement strand
GTCATACTGGAGTTTGGACCACCAACCAAAGAATACACATCTATGGACCCATGGTTTGGACCACATATGTGGCAGAGGATGACCTCGGTGGCCATCAGGGAGAGAGGAGAGGCCCTTGGGCCTGAGGATGTTAGAGGCCCCAGTAAAGGGGAATGTCAAGGCGGGAATATGGGATGGGTGGGCGGTGGAATTCCTTCATAGTGGCGGGGATGGGGAGGGGATAGGGGGTTTCCAAAGAGGAGACCCAGAAAAGGGGAAACATTGGAAATGTAAATAAAGTATCAAAAATAAAAAAATAAAATAAAATAAAAAATTTAAAAAAAAAGAAAATAACCAATAGCCCTGTCAATAGCTTGCATTGCTAGGGGATTTCCATGTAGCCCATTTAACCAAATAACTCAATTATATTTAATCTATTTGTGGAAACAAAGGATTTATTTGAGGCAAGATGTCTAATTGGTACCTTGTCTCCCCCATTATTTGGTAATCTATGCAGGAGAGGAGGTAGAAAGATTTTAAGAGCCAGTGGGAATGAAACGACCAAAGAAACAAGGACTTCCAGACACAACAAGGCTGAAGCACATGTGAACTCACAGAGGCTGTGGCAGCATGCACAGAGCCTGCACAGACCTAAGTCACATGATGTCTTGGTGCTGAATGGGGGAGTTAACACAAGCCCCCATCCCAACCCAGAAGAAATGGAAAATTAGTTTCCTTTAGTGGAGTCTTACTGGGTATATAAACCATATTTAAGGACAGGCTCCATGTACCGTAGTAGATGGCCAAAATTTTCTTCTAGGCACTTATTTTCCATACAGATCTTATGTACATTTGTGTTTTGGGGGATTGCTATGTGTGTGAATGTGTAAGTCTGTGCATCTGAATATGTTTCTTGTGTTTTTTCTTTGGATTTTTCCCCCTGTTTCTTTGTATTGTCATATTGTTGTTTATTTGTTTAGTTGTCCATTTGTTTTCTAATGGGGGAGAAGGGTGTGGATTTTGGTGGGTGGGGAGGGAGGGAGAATCATGGAGAAGGTGGGGGAGGGATACCTTGATCAGAATATATTATCTGAAGAGATTTATTTTCAATTTAGAGATGAAAGAGAGAGAGAGAGGGAGGGAGAGAGAGAGAGAGAGAGAGAGAGAGAGAGAGAGAGAGAGAGAGAGATCAGCCATAGAAATAAACTGTATCATTAAAAAAATCCAAGAAGGAATCTTTAATTAAATAAATGGTGTTCAATACCATTATTTTGGGGGAGAAAACATACTTACTTTGAAGTCTTGAGAACTCTGTGTTAGAGGGTTTTTTTTAGCATGATAAGCAAGAATGACAATAAGGTCGCAACTGTTGTCATATTCCTAAGAATCCAAGAAAAGTAAGTTTGATAACTTTTATTACTGTGACTAGGACCACGTCCATCTACTGAGTGAGGGAGTCTATCTATTAAACAGCACACCAGATAAATGATGAGCCTACAAGGAAATAAAAGAGAATCAAGTCTAAGATCCCGCTCTATGTGATCTCTGCTTGGGATGGAGATTCATTTCAGTTTTACAGTTCTAAAGGTCCCCAGTTTCCCAGGCAGACAGCAAGCTGCCACAACTCCTTACAGCAGCCCCTGCCAGGACTTGGAATAAAGTTAGCAGTATAGAAAAAGCTTAATTAAAGATAGATAGTACTTAATAATGGTGCTTTCCTCCCTGATTTCTCAGAACTAATGTAAATATGTTTATATATCACTTGGTTCTGGAGAGGATATTCTGGCCTGATAGTCCCTGCAAAGTTAACTGCTGACTAAGCAGTGTGGCTTGAATTCAATTTCCAGAGAGAATTATCCTGTGTTTCTGCTCTGATTCTAACTTAGCTTAGGAATTTGCTGCTGCAAAACAATGGACTACAGGAAAATACATAAAAGTCCACATGGAGTGGTAAAAGAGGTATCAAATTTTAGAGTTTGTATAATAGAGAAATATATATGTAAGATTCCAATATAGGCAACCTTCTTCACTATTTCTGTCACAATGGGATCCTAGGGTGAACAAAGTACATACTCATTTCACTACCCAGGCTTTCTAGGACAAAAGATCTTTGTCATAATTGAGTTCCCAATGCTACTAGACTGGTGGATACCCAGTGGGTCCATTATTTACTGGCTCTCTGAATGCTCCCTGGACAACTTCAATCATTCAGGGCCATCTTGGATAAATGTGAATAGATTAAATAGCTACCCTTCTTATCACTTTTCTCAGTTTATTCTAACATGTAAAATTGTACTAAAATGCTTTGTGAATGAAAATAATGAGTTTGAATATTCAGTTATGTGCCAGTATTTCTGCACTACAATCCACTCCTGCTAGATTGACTCATGGGTCTCTATAACTCTGAACGTGTTCAGCTCAGTGACATTTTTGTTTTTTACTTACCATGTTTGCTAAAGTTAAGTACTTAACAAGTGTCTCTGACCCATACCATCCCAAATCTTCTTCTACAGAATGGAGGAAGATAGAAGCTTAATGCTTTCCTGTTGGAAGCCCAAAGTACTTTCTATATTTTGAAAGCTAACTAAAGCAAAAAAACATATATCACAAATAAATAACAAAAGGTTTTGTCTTTTCTCAGTTGCATGAAAAAACTAGAATGAAAGCAAGCTTACGTTCACACTAATAATCACTCTTGAATGTGAGATGCAAGCACACTGATAAGATGATTTTTTTTTTTTTTATGTTATGGAGGAGGGATGTTGCCACTTGTGAGTAGTATGTCTGGTACATGTCTATCTGTACATAATCTATAATAATGACTAGGGTACCTGCCCTATCTGTAAATAATCTATTAAATATTCTGTCAACTGTTTTTAACCAAATTCAAGTTTCATTTCATCTTTAGAAGGAAATGTTTGTACGTTAAGCTTTCAGATTCTCACAGGAAAAAAAATGAACTAGTCCTGTCTAAAATTATATCACCCAACATCATACCAGTTACTCAAGAGTTTGATTACAACATTCATTCACTGGAAAAAATGAACTAGTCCTGTTTAAAATTACATTACTCAACATCATCCCAGTTACTCAAGAATTTGATCACAACACTTATTCACTGGTATCATTTTGGGAATATTTTGTTTCCCCCTCACACACCAGTACTGTTGGATGAAAATTCTTTAATGTTATTCCCAGTGGTATGTAAGTACAGAAACTAAGTAAAACGAATACAAAGGTACCTATGTAAGCTGTTGAATAACAGTACACTCCCCCTCCACTCTTCCTTTAAGCCTGTGTGATTTCTTTTAATCCTTTCTAACTCCATTTAAAATCAAATTGTCTTCTACTCATAAGTATCAGCTTAGAAGAAACCCAGAATAAGTGCTTGGCAAAAACTCTCTGGATGAATAATGAGGTATCGAGTTACTGTCAGTGTTTCTAATATGAAAACTAACAGGATATATATTTTAAACATTCCTAAATAAGTACTAGGACAAAAAGTTCATGAGAGCTATACTCTTCCAAATAGAATAAATTGATTCCTGGCTGAAACAATTATTTGCAAGTAGTCTTAGATAGTTTTGCAGGTTATAAATGGAAAAGCAAAAAGTCTTCTCATCTTATCCTTCATTCAAGCTCCATTCAAGTATCCATTCAGGATACTAAACTCAATGCAAGGGACATTAGGAAGTATAGGCAGAAAGGCATAGATATACTTGTCCCTAGGCCATGTCATAGCTTTACAGGAATGTATTTTCTTGTCATTACACAAGGACCTTGAGCAACTATGCCATTATGTATCTCCCCAACAGACAGCAAGTGGTAGACTTCTGAACCCATGCTCTTGGTGTATAGACATGTGTCAAATGTTGGGACAGTGCGTTATCACCTTGGTGATCTTAAAGGACCACTGGTCCTCATAAAGAATAGTTTTAACAGTCAAACGATTGGAAAAGTAATTCCTACTGTGAGGACAGGTATGAAGCTTTCAAAAGGTATCTGTGAAGGGCACTGCATACTAATAAGGATGGTAACTCTAAGATGCTTGCTTATAAGTCTGCTACCTACGTCATTAACTTGCATGCTACTTTCTTTTGTTATAGTCCCCAGAACATCCAATACCTTTATTGTCAGGAATGCTCTGCAGACACTACAGAGATCTGAAATGCAATTTTCCTTCTTAAGTCTTTTAAGTCTGCCTGAACTCTGTTTTGAATGCAGTGACCCTAATATCTTTACAAATACTTCCTATGGGTGTCTATGCTGTCGCAGTTTGCTGTTTTAACAAAATCCCCAAAATAGAAACTCTCCAAAATTTCTAAAGATTTGCTTTGACGCACGGCTGCGGGGATTTCCTCCTAAGGTCATTTGCCTGCTGTTTCTGGGTCGATGGGAAGGCAGATCCTCATGGTAGAGCTTTTGTGACTGAGCAGAACAGTGGATGTTATGGAGGACTGAAGAGGGAGCAGAAGAGGAAGAGAGGGAGAAGGGGAGGCAGTTCAGGGGCAAAATTACCTTTCAAAGGCTACATGCAGTTTTATTTCGTCCACCTAGGCCCCAGTTCCAAATAGTTTACTGAACTTTGAACTCATTGATTAAGGAATATGTTACTAGATAAAAAAGCATCTCAACACCTTACTTTTGACCTGCTGCCTTAAGGACACATTTAGCACAGGAATCTCTGAGGGCAACCATAACAGGGTCTAGAATAAAATAGCTGTTGCAAGTAGGAAGAAGAGAACTGGAAATGACTTTACTATTTATAATGGGATACATTCTTTCACTAGGTTAAGTAACCAAAACATTTACATGTATCATAGTTATTGTATAAAATTTTTGGTTTTATAAGTTCTGAGAATTTCCTATGAAGCTTGAATATGTCACAGAAGAGTTTATCACATATATAAAATATATTAATATAATTTATATTTGTTAAAAGTTAAGTAGACATTTACATGTGTTAATGTATTTATCTTATGGCCAGCTAGATTTATATGTATACAACATATTTACTTATTTATATACCTAATGATTTCCCTGAGAAATCAACTTTACCCTGGCTTGTCCTCTAAAGGTAGGCATTTTATATGTAACTATTTCTAAGTATAATCTTTCCATAACTGTTAGGTTTGGATGTTTATGCCACTCAAATATTTCAGTAAAATGAAATTTCAAAGATGAAATTTTGAATAGTACCAGCATTTATATCAACTTAAAAATCCCCAGAATCTCTCTGTGTAAATTATATAGCTTCTGCTTAACAAGATGTGAATTCAGTGTAGCCTGGAGAGAGTGCCTGCAAGATTCCTTTCCAGATCCAGATTTATTCAAAAGCCAGAGTAAATTGGGTGGGTTGAGTTTACTTAAAGTCTTCTTTGGCCTCCACCTGTTGTTTAACCTTCCTCTCCAGATTCTTAAAAGGCCTGTTTACATCAAAAGGGCATTTCTATGCCTTAATAGAGAGTAATTATGAAAGAGCATGCTTGTCAACACTACTCCCTGGTAACAAGTTTTTGCTTCTTTTTTCTACTTTGAGGGAAGGTAGCAATTTAGTATAGCTTCAGAAAAATATATAAGTAACATCTTTAGGTTATGCTCTTTCATGTCTAAGGCCATGGTATGTTTTTATTAATTTATAGTGTGATTTATGAGTTTGGTTTTTCTTATTCAACATATGATCTGAGTATCTCTAATTTTTAACCAGTTTTTTTTTTTAAATCAAATTGCTGATGGCATTTTAACATAATTTTTTTCAGTTAATGTCTGCATAAAATTTCTTGATAAAACATGGCACTCAAATGCTAGCCATCAATCGCAAACATGGGAACTTGTACTGAATATGGGAGGTTGATTCTCAGAGCTTCCTCCTCTCTAGCAGAGCTTAACTTGACCCCGAACAGCCACAGGAATGCTTTAGCACTACTTACTATGTCACCATTCCTGGCCAAGAACAGAGAATACAGCAGGAAATATCATATGGGAGCCATGAGTGACTGATCAAAGCTATTAGCCAATTTCAACAATATGGAACATGTTATTCCCACATCACAATCCTCTTTATCATCTTAGGAACCACATTCCTTAAAGAACAAAAATGTTTTGAAAACATTGTTTATATGACAGGACTTATCTGAGTCACATGTAAACCTCATTATCAAATCTCTAGGGGTTGCATAGAGTGTGTCTGAGGTGTGTGGCTTTGTGTTCTTTTCACTTCTAATGTAAGGAAGTAGGAAGGTGCAGTCTAGTGATTTCTAAAGCAATTGAGCACCACAAATTCTGAGACACAAAGGCCAAGTTTAGTCCTCCCCTGAAATTCTATCCTCTGTTTCCAGGAGCTCTGCTGCCTTAAAAACAATCATCGTATGAACAGTCTCCATTATGCAGTTTTCTTAATTGCATTCATTTAAAAGAGCCAACATTATGTATGGCTAAAATCATATCACTTCACCCTTTCCTTCTACAAGGCTTTGTAATGAAACGAAGGGAGAGTACATATTATAAACTTAACATTTGTTATCACAGCTGATACACAATGCCTACTGAGTTCCCGTATTCATCAGTCACCAGCTTATTCCTGTGACTAAACATGTTCAGTTTGTGGAGAACAGCTCTCTTTTTTTTCTCTAAGAGAACACGTTTTCAATAGTGATGTGCTGTGAGCATATGTGAGTTGTCATTTTCTTTTAAGCACTCCATCAAGAACAAAATAATGCACAGTATGGATTCTCACCAGATTCCATCATTTCAAAAAACAAAACAAACAAACAAACAAAATATCAATATTCTCTGGTGAATTTAGAGGAAATTAGAACCATACTATATGCAAAAAAACGATTATGAATTATGAACACTTTCCTGATTTAAACCCAGGCATGCGAGCACACACACACACACACACACACACACACACACACACACACACACAATCTGAGAGTTAAGTCAAGGAAAACTTTGAGATAAGCATAACATAGACAATTAAAATTTTTGCAGTTCACCTGTTGTGTTTCTGATCCACTGAGTGTGACAACCATTGTGCACCATTGTATAAGGATGGGAGGATTTTTCCCCACTTTAATTGAATTTGGAAAATGTCAATCATACAATACTCATACAAGTCTGGGGAAAACTCTACGGACATGTGGTCCTGAGATAAAAGCTGTTGTGTCCCAGCTATGTGTCCCTATCAAAGTTTGCCAGTGCTGCTCCCAAAAAGGTGACTTGGGAGTTTTTAGGGCAATGTCATGTTTCTCGAAAGGGTTGTAATTCTCAGAAGCATACATGTAAAAGCTTAACAACTAGTTCTCTGGAGAAAATCTTCAGGCTATAATTTGTAGCTTTTTCTTGATTTTTTTTTTTTTTTGTCATATTATTATTCCCAAGGGGTTAAGTTCAAGGCACCAATGTAATGTCAGTAAACATTGCTGAGGAGGAAGGCAGAACACTGGCCAGGGACTCTGCAATGCCTGAGCCAACAGAGCAGTCCCAATGCCACTTCAGATAATCAGAGCAGAGGAAGGAGTGTCTAAACGCCCAGTATGAGTCTTATCAGGGGACTATTGGAAATCACTTTGCTGAAGTGAGGCCCAGAGGGCAAGCAAAGCCTTCCTCTGCTCTGGCCGTGAATACTGACAGCATGTGGAGAAAGTGGAGGTTAAATTAAAACACAGGGTTTCCTTCTGCAGCTGGGGACCTCAGTCTGTGTCACAGAGCTCCCTAGCCAAATAGCTCTGGAAGAAAGCCAGTATCCCAGTAGTGTGGACAAGCCTGTGAGTGCAGGTAAGATGAGCACCAATGCTCAGCAGGACCCACCTGGAATCCTCAGGACACAGGGACCAAGGAACAGCCTGGGACTGAAGCCTTCTAGGTTATGCCTATGGTCTGTGCCACAAGGCAGCTCCATACCCAAATAGGCTAAGGGAAAGAGCTACCCTCGCAGGAGTGTGGACAAGCCTGTGAGCAGGGGTAAGGCCAGCACCTCTGCTCAGAGGGACCCTCCCAGAACCCTCAGGACACAGGGACTAAGGAGTGGCCTTCTGGTTTCATTCTGCAGCCAGGGAGCTGATTCTGTGACATGGGGCTCCATACTCAGTGCCAGGAGAGAACTGGTCTCCCAGGAGTGCCGACACACCTTCAAGCACAGGAAGACCACCACTTCTGTTCAAATTCCTTGATCAAGAGGGACCCTCCCAGAGCCATCAGGACATAAAAACCAAGGAACAGCTGGGGACAGGGTTCTTCTGGTTTCTGTCTGCATCCCAGAGCTGACCCTGTACCATAGCTCTCCAAACTCAAATTCCTCTCAGAGACAGCTGGTCTCCCAGGAGTACTGATGCAAAGGCTTGCAGGATGAACAAGCCACAGCCAGAAAGAGCAAGACCAGATAACACCAGAGATAACCAGATGGCGAAGGGCAAGGGCAAGAACATAAGGAACAGAAAGAAACCAAGGTAACTTGGCATCATCAGAACCCAGTTCTCCCCTGATACCCAGAGCCCAGATACCCCAACACACCAGAAAAGCAAGACTCAGAATTAAAATCACTTCTCATGATGATAGAGAAAACTTTAAGAAGGAAATTAATAACTCCCTTAAAGAAATACAAGAGAACACAGGTAAACAGCTAGAAGCCCTTAAAGGGGAAATACAGGAAAACAAAATCAAACAGGAGAAGGAAATTAACTAAACCATCGAAGATCTAAAAATGGAAAGAGAATCAATAAACAAATCAAAAAGGGAGACAACTATGGAGATAGAAACCTTAGTAAAGAGATCAGGAGTCATAGATGCAAGCATCATCAACAGAATACAAGAGACAGAAGAAAGAATCTCAGGTGCAGAAGATACCATAGAAAACATTGACACAACAGTCAAAGAAAATGCAAAATACAAAAAGCTCCTAACCCAAAACATCCAGGAAATCCAGGACACAATGAAAAGACCAAACCTAAAGATAACAGGTATAGAAGAGAGTGAAGATTTCCAACTTAAAGGGCTAGTAAATATCTTCAACAAAATTATAGAAGAAAACCTCCCTAACCTAAATAAAGAGGTGAACATAAACATCCAAGAAGCCTACAGAACTCCAAATAGATTAGACCAGAAAAGAAATTCCTCCTGTCACATAATAGTCAAAACACCAAATGCACAAAACAAGGAAAGAATATTAAAAACAGTAAGGGAAAAAGATCAAGTAACATATAAAGGCAGACCTATCAGAATTACACCAGACTTCTCACCAGAGATTATGAAGGCTAGAAAATCCCAGACAGATCTCAGACAGACCCAAAGAGAACACAAGTGCTAGCCCAGGCTGCTATACCCCCTAAAATTCTCAATTACCATAGATGGTGAAACCAAGATATTCTATGACCAAACCAAATTTACACAATATGTTTCAACAAACCCAGCCCTACAAAGGATAATAGATGGAAAACGCCAACACAAGGAGGGAAACTACACCCTAGAAAAAGCAAGAAAGTAATCTTTCAACAAACCTAAAAGAAGATAGCCACACAAATATAAAAATAGCATTGAAAATAACAGGAAGCAACAATCACTATTCCTTAATATCTCTTAATATCAATAGACTCAATTCACCAATAAAAAGACATAGGCTAATAGACTGGATACATATATAACACACAGCATTTTGCTGCACACAGGAAATGCACCTCAGTGTTAAAGACAAAACAAACTCAGAGTAAATGGCTAGAAAACAATTTTCCAGGAAACTGGTCCCAAGAAACAGGCTGGAGTAGTCATTCTAATATTGGATAAAATTGACTTTCAACCAAAAGTCATCAAAAAAGATAAGGAAGGACAGGTCTTCCTCATCAAAGGAAAATTCTACCAAGAAGAACTCTCAATTCTGAACATCTATGCTCCAAATGTAAGGGGACCCACATTCATAAAAGAAACTTTACTAAAGTTCAAAGCACATACTGCACCTCACAAAATAAGTGGAAGACTTCAACACCTTACTCTCATCAATGGACAGACCTTGGAAACACAAACTAAACAGAGACACAGTGAAACTAACAGAAGTTATGGACAAAATGGATTTAACAGATATCTATAGAACATTTCATCATAAATCAAAAGAATACACCTTCTTCTCAGCGCTTCATGGTATTTTCTTCAAAACTGACCATGTAAGTGGTCACAAAACAAATCTCAACAGATATAAGAAGACTGAAATAATCCCATGCCTCCTACCAGATCGCTACAGATGAAAGCTGGCCTTCAATGGCAACAAAAACAACAGAAAGCCCACGTACACATAGGAACTGAACAATGCTCTACTCAATGATAACTTGGTCAAGGAAGAAATAAAGAAAGAAATTAAAGAGTTCCTAGAATTTAATGAAAATGAAAGTACAACATACCCAAACTTATGAGACAAAATGAAAGCAGTGTTAAGAGGAAAACTCATAGCTCTGAGTGCCTAAAAAAAAAGAAACTGGAGAAAGCATACACTAGCAGCTTAACAGCACACCTGAAAGCTCTAGAACAAAAAGAAACTAATACACGCAACGGGAGTAGAAGGCAAGAAATAATCAAACTCAGAGCTGAAATCAACCAAGTAGAAACAAAAAGAACTATACAAAGAATCAACAAAACCAGGAGGTGGATCTTTGAGAAACTCAACAAGATAGATAAACCCTTAGCCAGACTAACCAGAGGGCACAGAGACGGTATCCAAATTAACAAAATCAGAAATGAAAAGGGAGATATAACAACAGAATCTGAGGAAATTCCAAAAATCATCAGATACTACTACAAAAGCCTATACTCAACAAAATTGGAAAATCTGGATGAAATGGACAATTTTCTACACAAATACCAAATACCAAAGTTAAGACAGGATCAGATAAACCATCTAAACAGTGCCATAATCCCTAAAGAAATAGAAGCAGTCATTAAAAGTCTCCCAAACAAAAAAAATCTCAGGACCAGATGGGTTTAGTGTAGAATTATATCGGACCTTCAAAGAAGACCTAATACCAATATTCTTCAAACTATTCCACAAAATAGAAACAGAGGGAACATTACCCAATTCATTCTATGAGGCCACAGTTACGCTAATACCAAAACCTCACAAAGACCCAACAAAGAAAGAAAACTTGAGACCAATTTCCCATATGAATATCGATGCAAAAAGTACTCAATAACATTCTCACAAACTGAATTCAAGAACACATCAAAACGATCATTCATCATGATCAAGTAGGCTTCATCCCAGGGATGCAGGGATAGTTCAATACCCGGAAATCCATCAATATAATCCACTATACAAACAAACTCAAAGAAAAAACCCCACATGGTCGTTTTATTAGATGCTGAAAAAAGCATTTGACAAAATTCAACATCCCTTCACGATAAAAGTCTTGGAAAGATCAGGAATTCAAGGCCCTTACCTAAGCATAGTAAAAACAATATACAGCAAACCAGTAGCAAACATCAAACTAAATGGAGAGAAACTTGAAGCATTCCCACTAAAATCGGGGACTAGACAAGGCTTTCTACTCTTTCCCTATCTATTCAGTATAGTACTTCAAGTTCTAGCTAGACAACAAAAGGAGGTCAAAGGGATACAAATTAGTAAGGAAGAAATCAAAATATCACTATTGCAGATGATATGATCGTATGACAAGAACTTAAAGTCTCTGAAGAATGAAATCGAAGAAGACCTCAGAAGATGGAAAGATCTCCCATGCTCATGGATTGGCAGGATTAACATAGTAAAAATGGCCATCTTGCCCAAAGCAATCTACAGATTCAGTGCAATTCCCATCAAAATTCCAACTCAATTCTTCATAGACTTAGAAAGAGCAATTCGCAAAGTCATTTGGAACAACAAAAAACCCAGGATAACAAAAACTATTCTCAACAATAAAAGAACTTCTGGGGGAATCGGCATCTGTGTCAATAGGACAAAATGGCAACCAACAGATGGGAAAAGATCTTTACCAATTGTACATCCGATAGAGGGCTAATATCTAATACATACAAAGAACTCAAGAAGTTAGACTCCAGAAAACCAAATAACCCTATCAAAAAATGAGGAACAGAGCTAAACAGAGGATTCTCAACTGAGTAAACTTGAAGGGCTGAGAAGCACTTAAAGAAATGTCCAGCATCCTTAGTCATCAGGGAAATGCAAATCAAAACAAGTCTGAGATTCCACCTCACACCAGTCAGAATGGCTAAGATCAAAAACTCAGGTGACAGCAGATGCTGGCCAGGATGTGGAGAAAGAGGAACTCTCCTCCATTGCTGGTGGGATTGCAAGGTGGTGCAACCACTCTGGAAATCAGTTTGGCAGACTCTCAGAAAGTTGGACATAATACTACCTGAGGACCCAGCTATAGCACTCCTGGGGCATATACCCAGAAGATGATCCAACATGTAATAAGGACACATGCTCATTCCAGCCATATTTATAATAGCCAGAAGCTAGAAACAACCCAGATGTCCCTCAACAGAGAAATGGATACAGAAAATGTGGTACATTTATATAGTGGAATACTATTCAGCTATTAAAAATAAGGACTTCACGAAATTCGCAGGTAAATTGATGGAACTTGAAAATATCATCCTGAGTGAGGTAACTCAGTCACAAAAGAACAAACAGGGTATGTACTCACTGATAAGCGGATATTAGCCCAAAAGTTAGGAACGCCCATGATTCAATTCATAGCAACTGTTGCACTGAGCATGGGGTCCCAGGTGGAGGAGTTGGAAAAGGGACTGAAGTAGCTGAGGGAGTTTGCAGCCCCATGGGGAGGGAGCAACAGTGTCAACTGGTCAGGCCCCCTGGTGCTTTCAGAGACTGGACAGCCAACCTAAGAATGCATACGGTGGGACCCATGGTGCTGACCACATATGTGGCAGAGGAGGGCCTTGTTGGCCATCAGTGGGAGGAGAGGCCCTTGGGTCTGAGAGTGTTAGATGCCCCAGTATAGGGGAATGCCAGGGAGGGAAGGTAGGAGTGGGTGGGTGGGGGGGAATACCCTCATAGAGGCAGGGGGAGGGGGGATGATAGGGCTTTTCCAAAGGGGAGACCTGGAAAGGTGGTAACATTTGAAATGTAAATAAAGTATCAAAAATAAAAAAAAAATAGTTAATTAAAACACAAAGAAACCTATCTCTTTTATCTTGTGATCTAAAGCAACTTCATGCTATCAATGTATGCTTGAACCTACATAAGGAATTTTGATAAGCTTGTTTGTAATTAAGTTTTAATTCAAATATATATCTAGTGTTATATATGTAGCTATCCAGTTAGCTACTAAGTTCAGGAACAGTCTCCTGATGGAATGATTCAAATATGACATTTAACCTCTTGGTTCATATAACCAAACTTAGAAATGAAGGTATGCTTTTTGTTCTGTTTTTGATTTTTTTATATATGGCTTTATTTCTTTTAGTATGTTCAAATCATTCCCAAAGTAATTGTAATGCTTCTCTAACAATTCCTGGAACAAATACACTTTGGATATACCTTCATCTGAGGAGGCTGTTTGGAATCTAATCTTCTAACCTCTCAGTACATTTTAGTGTGCAAGAATTTTAACTTTTCAGCCACCTTACTCAGCCTACATCTCTCTATTGAGACTCAGCAAGTATTAAGTCCTTTAGCCTTTATGGTGTTTTCAAGCATGGTCATGAGCTCGTCCACTTGGTCCTTAAAGTAATCTAAGACAATAATCCTCCACTGAACCTTGTTGCTGTCCTGGCAGTCACCTCTAATCCCTTCCTCCAATATTGAGACATGGTTCTACTTGAAATACCATGTAATTTGAATTACAAGCTCCACATTCTCCCTGGTAGTAAGCCAAAATACTTGAAATCTGCTTATGGTAAGCACATACTGAGCTCTGTGCTGTCGTGTTATAATATGGGATAAATTAAGGTCATTGTTCCGATTTACTCAGGACTCCACCGGCGTTAAATACAGGGTGAGCGGTCCTCTAATGTGATTTATTTCTAGTTTCTTCTGCCTTCTCTGAAAACAATGCTTTGTTTGGCTGTTGTTTTGTCTGTGGTGCCTTCCAGCTAGTACATACTCAAACAATTGTCTAACAATTAACTATAGCATAAAATTCCTATTTTTTAGAGTAAAAGAGAATCATCTTGACTCTCAGTATTGCCATTATGTTAACTTCCTAGTGTTTATATTTTCAGATTTTAAAAATGGGAATACAATACCTTCCTAGTTGAAATATTACACAAATTAATAAAAACACCATTTCTCATCCCTGAGTAATCTTCATATGCCAATATTTTATGCATTCATTAGGCATAGGTTGTGTCTTCTATTTGGTTACTGTGAATAGTATAACTTCACATAGTTGTATAAAAGTTTTTATGGTTACTTTGTTTACTACATACTTAGGAGTGGAATTAGTGGGTAATAGGGTAATTCTATAGTTTTGTAACTTTAATTTTTATGCTAAAAACTACAAAGGAAAAGTTCACTAAGAATCTGCAACTAAGCAATTCTATTTCTCAGAAGCTTCCACAAGACAATAAAACCTAGGTCCATGGAAAACCACATAAATGAGTCTTCATGGCATCATTATATATATAGGAGGACAGCATGAGAAACAGCCTACAGATCAGTCAGCTCATGACTATATCATGGTGCAGCCAGAATTGGAACACTACTGTTCATCAGTAAAAAGGAATTGCTGATCAGAGAATGAAAAGTAACCTGGTGAATGTTAAGTTGAATGAAAACAAAGAGAGGCACAAAAGATCACATGCTTTGTCATTTCATTTTTATAAAAGTTCAAAGTAGGCATATCTGCAAAGAGACAATATAGAAGTCAATGTCCAGGAGGAGAAATGGATTATAATCTTACATGGATCTTGAGGTAATAAGAATGTGCTAAAACTAGATGAACTGAAAATATTTTCAAAACCATTGAACAGATATGGATCAATATTTGTGGTGATTTGAATAGGAATGGCCCACACAGGCTCATATATTTGAATACTTGGTCATGATGGAAGGTGTTCAGATTGTACAGAATGACTCACTTTCTTTTGTCTAAAAGACAAAATATATATTCAGTACTGGATATGAACATAAAATATGTGGATTGTCTTGTTCTTTTAAGTGCTCCATCAAGAACAAAATAATGTACAGCAGTATGAAGATATTCTCATTAAAAAAAAAAAAACCAACAACATTCTCTGGTGAATTGAGAGAAAATTAAATCCATACTATCTGTAAAAAGAAGTACCTACAAATTTATGGACATTTTATGATTTAAACACACACACACACACACACACACACACACACACACACACACACACACAAAGAGAAAGACAGGCAGAGAGAGAGAGAGACAGAGAGAGAAACTCAGATTTAATTAAAGATAAACTCTGAGCTACACATAACATATACAATTAAAATTAAGAAACATTGATATAACTATCCCTTGTTCAACTGAAAATACATAAATAATAAAGTTAGCTGGTTGGAACCTTGCCCTGAGATCACCACTACATTAACTGCAATTAATATCCTTGAACACAGAATTTAGCCTCATTTTACTTCCTGGTGCTCCTTTAATCCTAGAACCATACATTTTATATTTTTCCCTTTCTAAGCTTGCTACCCTTCATCAAACTGTTCTGCAAAAGAGTGAACTACAGGACAGGGTCTAAACTAGGTTGTTTTGAGATTTCCTTTGCCAGTGCAATTCATCTAAGTCTTTTCACTTTAGTCTCATGCAGACTTTTCAGACAAGGGCAAATAGCAGACATATTCTTCACCAAAATATCACAAGAACTGTCTCTAGGCCACATACTAAATAAAATTCTTCTCCCCTGAAGCCTCTTGAGCAAATCTCCCACAGTTCAAATCACCCCCAGTACCCCTGTCGTCCATGATTCTAATAGGATGAATCATTAAGCCCCACTTAAGTTGTTTAACTGATTTTCTAATCCACATTCCCAAACTCTATCTTCCTCTGAACATACACATGCTTAACACAGCAATGCACCAAAGTCCATATTCCTCCAAAATGAAATACATGGTCAGCTCTATTACAGCAATACCCTGTCCCTGATACCAACTTCTGTCTTAGGGTCTTATTGCTGTGAAGAGACAACATGACCAAGGCAACTCTTGTAAAGGCATACATTTAATTAGGGTTGACTTGCAGGTTCAGAGGTTCAGTCCATTATCATCATGGTAGGAAGTATAGCAGCATGCAGGAAGACTTGGTGCTTTAGGAACCAAGAGTTCTATAACTTGATCTGAAAGCAGTCAAGAATAGACTGCTATGTTTCAAACTGGGAAGAGCATGAGCATACATATTACCTCACAGCTTCATCTCCACAGTAACACATTTTCTCTGTCAAGGCTACACCTCCTCTGATAAGGCTATACCTCCTAATAGTGCCATTCTTCATGGGCTAAGAATTCAAATACTTGGTCATTCGGGAGTGGTGCTACTTGAGGGGGCTTAGGAGATGTAGATTTTTTTGAAATAGGTGTGACTTTGCTGGTTGAAGTTTGTCACTGGAGGGTAGGTTTGGAGGTTTCAAAAGCTCAAGCTAGGCCTAGTGTCTCTCTTCTTGCTGCCTTCAGATTGAGATGTAGAGCTCTCAGTTGGTCTTCAGCACCATGTCGGCCTCTGTGCCATAAAACAGCCTAAACCTTTGAACTGAAAGCCAGCCCCAATAAAAATTCACCTATATAAGAGTGACCATGGCTACGGTGTTCTTTCACACAAATAGAACAGTCAATACTCTAATCCATCAATTACTCTTTTGTAAAGCTATAAAAACAGTTTTAAAGAGGAAATACGAGGTGAAAACCAACTTCTTCATGATAACCACAGCAGCTCTGACTCTACAGGTTCATCATCACAGTGAAAGATAGCAAAGGTTAACAGCGGCTGTAGAGATGCCTCTGCATTGAAGAGAGTTTGTTGGTCTTCCAAAGGACTTGAGTTCAGTTTCCAGTCCCCATATCTGGCAGCCACAAGGGCCAATCAATCCAGCTCTCGGTAATATGATATCCTCATCTGATCTCTGTGAGCAGCTCCTCTCATGTCACCTTACTAATGTTTGTTTTGTTTAAACACATAATGATGCTGAGGCACAGGGGTCTGGTAACTAGATGACCTGAATTTGAATATTCACAAACTATTCATAAATTATTCCCTCAAAAAATTTAAATTACCCTTTATATAACCTACTCATCAGTGACACTGAGGTAATATGCCATTGGTTTGTTTTGAAAATTGTACATCATACATGAGAACATTGAGTGAGAACAACTCACAAAATGAAAGAAAATTCATTAATGTCAGCTCCTCTTAATATTGCTATTACCGTCATTATAATGAAGACATGATAAATTTTTCAGGCAAATGGATGGATCTTGAGAATATCATCCTGAATGAGGTAACCCAGTCCCAAAGAGACATGCATGGTATATACCCACTTATTAGTGGATACTAGCCATAAAATACAGGATACCTGTGTTACACTCCACAGACCCAAAGAAACTAAACAAGAAGGCACAAGGGAGGATGCTTGAGTCTCATTTAGAAAGGGGAATAAAATAGTCATAAGAGTCAGGTGGATGGAGAGAACTGGATGGAAAAGGGAATGGGGAGGTACTGAGGGGTATTCAGAGTCAGGTGTGGCGAGGGACAGGAGAGGTGGGCATATGAACATGAGAATGAATAGAGATCTGCAATTGAATGGGGTAAGGAGTCCGGGGGCATCGCCAGGAGGAGACAGAGATCTAGGAGGCACACAAGAATCAATGGGGGCATCCTTAGCTGTGACTCACAGCATTGGGTATATAGAAACTGAAGGGGCCACCTCCTGTAGGCAGGAACTCCAATAGAGCTATAAGGACACCAACCCATCCATAAAACTTTTGACGCAAAATTTATCCTGTCTACAAGAAATGTAGGGACAATGGATAGAACAGAGACTGAGGGAACGGCCATCCAATAACTAGTCCAACTTGATACCCACCCCATGGGTAAACAATAATCCCTGACACTATTAATGATACTCTGTTATGCTTGCAGACAAGCAAGTCTAAGAGGCAGCTGACTCAGGCCGATGCAGACACTCCCAGCCAAATAGTGGATGAAGATTGGGGACTCTTATGGAAGAATAGGAAGAAGGATTGTGGCCCCTGAGGGGATAGGAACTCCACAGAAAAACCAACAGAATCAACTAACCTGGACCCTTGGGGCTCTCAGAGACTAAACCACCAACCAAAGAACACACACAGGCTGGACCTAGGCCTCCCTGCACATATGTAGCAGATGTGCAGCTTGGTCTTCATGTGGGTCCTGAACAACTGGAGCAGGGGCTATTCTAAAAGCTGTAGTCTGCATGTGGTACCTGTTCTTCTAGCTTGGCTGCATTGTCTAGCTTCAGTGGGAGAGGAGGAGACTTGACGTGCCAGGGTGGGGAGATATCTAGGGGGCCCCCACCCACACAGAGGAGAAGGGGAAAGGGATTGAGGGAAGACCTGTGGAAACAGATGACTGGGAGAGGGCAGTAAGCAGGATGTAAAGTGAGTAAATAATAATAATGATAATGATGATGATGATAATGATGATGATGATGATGATGATGATGATGAAGAAGAGGATAATGATGATGTTACTGTCCTACATTGACGTTTAACCTAACATATTTCTAACTAAGGGAGTTCTTATTTCTAAGACTAGACAACAAAGTGTCACAATGCAAATTCTGCCCAATATGATTTTCTATTCTTCACAGCATGAGACACAATGATTAGACAAATATTTTTGGTTGAATTTTTGATGGATAGAGAGTTAATTTAGAAATCTGAACAATGTTGTTTCATCTATCCTGAATGCTGTAGAGTACTATTTTTCCATTCCTGCATGAATTCCTATTCTCTGGAGCTTATTTGTTCTTGATTCCAATAGCCAGAGAGCCATAACAAAGTGAAACAATACAATAATCTGTGTTATCTGTTATACTTGTTGTGTATAAGTTGCTATATTTGTCAGCTAGCATCATCATCAAGTAAAAACAAAAAAGTTAGATTTTTCATCATAGACCTATAGTTATGTCATTCATTCCTTCACTTTTGCATTCAGGTATTTATCTGCACAATTATGCCCTGAGGTAAAATAAATAAGAACAGAACCCAAGTCTAAAACTGTAAATTCAAATAGCCTTAATCAAACAAATTAATACTAATTTCCTTTAAATGGTCATAATACCCAAGACTGTAGTTGGGGCTAAAATAAAATAAGGAAAGGCAAATATGTACCCATACACATGTGCAAGCATGTGCACGTGCACACACATGCACACACACACACACACACATACACACACACACACACATACACACACACATAGACGCACACACATACACACACACACACGCACACGCACATGCACATACACACACACACATACACATACACACTCACACACTCAGGCACAGGCACAGGCACATGCACATACACATACACGTGTGTGTGTGTGCGTGTGTGCAAAATTAAGGGTAAGGTAAAAAATCTTCTTACTAAGAGAGGCCGGGGCATTACCAGTGAGACATATTATACAGAATTTCTGTACCCGGACTCTTCGGACCAACTTGCTAGATCACAAGCCATTTGCAATGGCTGAAGAAGCAAAGTACAGGTGGATGGGTGCTCAGGCTAAATTGTTGAGATCCATGAATGCTAAATCTGGTCATTTTATTTTTTCTGACAGTAACAGTAATATGACCAGGTTTTCTTATTTTAGGGAAACATTTATGACCTGGTGAAACATCAGTCTGAAGACTAGAGATAATTTTCAAAATGGTTTGAGTGAAACATAGCAGGAAATTTTAATTAAAATTAAAACAAGAAAAATTATAATGACTTTGGTTTTGACTTTACTTTTGTATGTATTATTATTGTGCATGTGAATGTTGAGTGTGATTAGGCATATTCACGTAGAAGTCAGAGAACAACTTTTTGGAATTGATTTTCTCTTTATACCTTTACTGGGATTGGAGGAATTATACTCAGGACACAGAGCTGGTATAACAAGTACCTTTACCCACCGAGGCATAAACCAGCAATAACGTACTCTTAAGATAATGCTAAAGCACAACTCTTTCCTCAAAAAGGGCAAGCCATAGTTTATTCTGGAGCCAAATTTGAGTGAATTTGGAATTTCAGATTTAATCTACACAAAATTTCATATTCCAATATAGCAACAATTTGATGAATTTTTTATAGTTACAGAGCAAGGAAAGTCATAAATTAAGAAACTTTTCAGGCACATTAGTAGAATTAAGTAAATGCATTAAAGCAAATTGGGGAATTTTCTGCTGTAGACTGCAGATGTTATCTGACATGTTTTTAGTCTCTTGGTTGGTGGAAAGCAGGTTTATGTTAGGTTAATACATTCTAAAGGCTTATCTGTTAGTCACAAGATATCGGGTCTGACACAGAGGTAAGCAAGGAATGGATATTTAGGGAGCTAAAAAATAGCCCCACATTAATCGCAGTTAGGCCCTAGACCTGTAACCTTCCCAGCTTCTTTAGAGTTAGTGCATATTAATAAGTTAATCATCTTGCAGAAAGTTCAGTAGAAGGTACTATTACTTTCTGAAAATTTGTATTCATAAAGACAACAGTGGGCAGAGGACAAGCAGTAAATAAGCTCGGTTGTCTTGTTGTTGTTGTTGTTGTTGCTGCTGCTGCTGCTGCTGCTGTTCTCCTCCTTCTCCTTCTCCTTCTCCTTCTCCTTCTCCTTCTCCTTCTCCTTCTCCTCCTCCTCCTCCTCCTCCTCCTCCTCCTCCTCCTCCTCCTCCTCCTCCTCCTTCTCCCTCTCCCTCTCCCTCCCCCTCCCGGTCCTCTCCCCCTCCCCCTCCCCCTCTTCCTCTTTCTCTTCCTCTGCTTCTCCTCCACCTGTCATAGTGTTTTGATTTGGCTTGGCTTATTTCGGTTTTGTGCATGTAATTATGAACCTGAAGGAAATATCTCAAGGAGATAGAGTTTAATTTAGTAGAAGTGAAGGACATCCTTCAGAGAGGATAAGCAGAAGAGAAGAGAAATATTCTACTTCCCAATACTGTCACACAAATGATTAAGTTTTAAAATATAATTTGTATGGATACCTTCATAGCAAAGCAAGAGCTGAGCCTCTCATTTCCAAGATTGTAGTGCTAAGGTTAATCTAGAGTAGGGGGTAATGTAGCTAAAGAGAGAATGTGAAGTCATTCTTTTATTTTATTGCCTTTTGGGACATGCTTGAAGATATTGCAGGGAGAACGGTGGTAATAGAAACATTCAAAATGTGGCAAAGAATGAGATGTGTTAAAATGGAGAGAAAGGGTTATGTAAAATGTTGGGGACTGAGACCCAAACCCTCCTGAGATGGGAAGACCAGAGTAGGTTTGTTTGCACTAATGAGTCCAAGCTTACATGGCATTAATGTACTTCAGGCATGAGAGGCTCCAGTTTTGTTTGGTTGTATTTACTTACTAGCTTTGTCTTGAGATATAAGAGGCTAAGATCAAGTCTGGAATTGTTGGTATGAGATAGAAGGCCATGGGGAAAGAAAACTGGGAACTAGCAGCAATGGAAGTGTAAACATTTAGATCTCAGAGGATCCAACATGCAGGTCTGGGAAGGTGGGAAATGACTTATGGCCTGGAGCCCTTCGAAAGGCAAAGGAAAGCAGCCATGGCACTAAGAGAGTGAGATGATTGTGCCTCAGCATTGGAGATCAAGTCCAGAAGTAGACCATAGGTAGGTTTTGGTAAGAGCCAAGGGATCAAGACATAAGGCAGATTTGAGTGAAGGCTACTGAAAAGTAGACTATAAAGAAGGCTTAAAATCAGGCAGTTGGGTAGACTGGTTACACTGAATCAGTTTACCATGACTGTGAAATATGAGTGATGTTGTGGTTATGTTTTGTTCCCAAAAAGCAAATATGAGCTCCTTTCCTAGTGTAGTCGTGTTCCCAGGGTTGGGAAACCCAGTGAAGTGCTGGCGATTCTGCTCTGACAAATACATTAAGGCCAATGTCACAGACTGGATTCACCCTCAAGGAACTCGGTTTCCTGTTTCAAACACTACAAAGAAAAGCAAGTTTAATTTCCCTCCCTATCCCTCTTCACACACACACACACACACACACACACACACACACACACACAAACACACACACACACACAAATATATACTCTTCCTTTTTCAAAGGAGGTTTCACTATATTTCCAGCTCCTTGACTTTGTACTTCCTTATTATGTAAATTTCTGTATGTTCAAAATTACTTGGAGCATGTTATATATGAAGACAAACACTTCAGTAATATTTTATTAGATAATATAAGTGTCAAAAGAAGCATTTACATTTAGCATTGAAAATGAATAACCTGGAAGTTGCATGATGATTTAGCAGAAGAAGACTGTCTCTTATAATTGTTATGAGAATGAGTATTACTCAACCACAATTTTTATAAGAATGAGTAAAAATGACATGTGAAAAATGCCTGGAAGAATATTAATTTTTCTTTATGGACAGAAATAGAGGTCGCAACAGGTAGAGAGGCTGAAGAAATGGAGCATTTAAATTTACCTCAAATAAGTTCAAAATGAGATTGGTGGGGGCTTTTGTTTGTTTTTGAGGCAAGGTCACACTGTGTAGTCCTGGTTTCCCTTGGAAGTCACTATATGCAGAGCAGGCTGCCTTCAATCTCACAAGAGTTTTTCCTGCTTCTGCCTCCAGATTGCTGACACTGAAAGTGTGCAGCACTACACCCAGCAAAAATATGATAGTTTAAACTGATGTCTTCCATGGGAGAGCATTTCAATCTCATTTGAAAACAGTGCCTTCCCCATATATTCTAGAAGCTCACTTTTGATGTGTTTTGTAAGTACTGGGACCTAGAACTTTCCAATATCATTCAAGTAAAACTAATCCAAATCGTTCGTGCTTACACCAACAGCCACAGTGGCATCAATGCCTTATCTTGCTCAAGCATTCACTGCAGTTGAAACTTTTCTATGTAATCAGAAAAAAAATATTCGGCAAAGAGTGGAACTCCAAGGGTAGAGATGACAGTGCACCCTGTAATCCTATCTAGTTGGGAGGGTGAAGCAGAAAAATCGTGTTTGAGACTGGTCTGGACAACTTGAGAAGAGATCTTACCTCATAACAAAAAATATTTAGGGCATCTGATCCAGTCGCAGATAACTTGGTAGCGTGTGTAAGAGCCTAAGTTCAATTCCAAATACAAAAATCCTAAACAAATCCATAATGGATGTTATACAGGTTCACATCATGCGATGTTCCCGAGCCTGTACAGATGCTGGCAATCTGGGCTGTGCTTAAGAGACTAGATTTAGTCTTAAGTGAAGTTAAAGACCTGTCATCTGACTTTGGAAGCATAGAGCACTATTCCTTTTGGGACACAGCAACTTGGGAGAAACATCTAAACAACAGCAATAAACTGGAAGAATTTGCAAATGACTTTTGCTCCTTCACTTCAACTCACCAAACCTGCCTTGAGTGTCCCCAGTGTCCCTACACATACTTTGCAATGTGCTAAGTACTGACTATCTTGAGATCAATATGACTCATTGCAACACAAAAATCTATTGTCTTGTTATATTATTGGTTTAAATATTCTAATGCTGATAATCATATCATTGAAATCTCTGGACTGTCATCAAGCAGAGCTAACACAATCCAGTTGCTTATTCTGTAAACTATACTGCCATCTATTTGCAAAAATTCAGAACAAACCTCAAGGAGCTATGCAGTGCTCTGAGATGTGAAGGGAGGTTCTTTGGGGACTTGAAGTGGAAACAGCAATACTTATGTGTTTCTTGAACTAATACGAGAGTATCTAATAAACTGAAATGCACATGGAACTCTTAGTTATTGATTTTTGAGAACCGGCCTCAGATGTGTGCGAGGACAACATTTAGCAGTGTGTTTTACTGACTGTGAAGCCAACTACTTATTTGACATTTGCACCTTATGTCTGAGCAAAGTCCTAATAGTCACAGATAAATGAGCACATTGTGATTGCACTTCCAATAGACAAAGAAATGCCCTAGTAAAGACTTCTGTTTTCCCTATAGATCAACAGTTGTATGAAGAAGACACTGGTTCATGAAATGAAGGGCATTGTCCTGTAGTTTTCCAGGAGGAATTTAGTTAGGAGTGGGGTCAGAGGGTTTTCCTTGGTGTTGCTGTGCATTGTTGAGTGAGACCTTGAACTAATTTCATTCAGTTAATAAATGTCTCAGAGCAGATTCCTTAGCAGCTTCACACACACACACACACACACACACACACATACACACATGCACACATGCATGCACACAGGCATACACACAAGCACTGTAAAATTTAGTATTTCATAAATCTAGATTTAAAAGAATTTAGTTAAAAATTAGTATTCCTTAAAAATGAAAGTACATGTGGTAGCTAGGATCTCTCTTTGAATAGGAGATGGTTTCTAAAGGTTTTTAACAATTAATCTTGATTTTTAATATGTTGAACTTTTCTCTCTCTCTCTCTTTTTAAGTTGAGGAGCTATTGAAGATACAGTCAAATATTTTATTAAATTTCCAAGGACTGAATTTTTCAGATATGCCTGCAGATTATTTAAAATATAAGAAATTTTAACTGTAGTCTCTCCTGTCCAATCTTCATCAGTCTCTCCAAAGTTTAATGACCTTTGGCTTAATATGCTTGGATATGCTTAAGTCTTACTTAGCCAAAAGAAACAACATTTTTCAGGCTTTAAAAGGCATTCAAAATTTCCAAGGTGAATTTTTCTGAAAAGAAAAAAGTGCATTTTTAGCTATTTATGGCATTAAGCCACAAGAGTGGTTAATAAGGTTTAAAAATAGTCATAAAATGCAAAAGAATCAGAATGCTGTAAATTTTAATAGTACTATATAAGATAAATGCCAAATTTTAGGACAGCCTGAATTGCAGTGTGTTTAAAGTTTTATACAAAAGGATAAATTTACTTTTTTTTTTACTTTAAATTCTTAAGTTTTAAGTAAATTCTTTACTTTAAAGGCAAATCAGACATACAGACAACCACCCTGGAGCCGCTCTGGGTGACAGAAAGCAGAGGCAAAAACAGCGTGTCCGTGAATAAGTACATACTCCCTTGCCTCTAACAACAGGTTCCAGAACATAGTGTGGGAGGGGATTTATGTACAATGTTATAAACATGGTCAGGCACAATGGCTGGAAAGATCACGGGTCTAATGGAGAAGCTACTGATAGTGTTTTGATTGATGGCCATGTTATCAAACAGCCCTCTGGATGCTCATGTTTATATCCTTAGACTTGTGCTGTTCTCATCCTTGGTCTGAGAAGCTGCTCACTGCAGAGGACAGTAGTTAATACACAGGCAGTGCTGAGAACAGGCTGGCTTCATGGCCTGTCATAGAGGAGATATCAATACCTTCCCACCCAAGGCTCAGGGGAACATCAAAACAGGAGCAGGTCTAAAGACTGTAAGAGCCAGAAGGAATGGTGTGACATGTTGACCTCTGGATATGACTTGCCTACTGAACATGGAGACTCACAGCAGCAATGGTCGCCTGCACGATGCTGCTTTAGTAAATGTCCATTGATGGTTTTTTCCTAGTCATATTCTATTTCAAAAATAAAAGAAACAAAAAGGAGCAAACATTCACTCTCAGGTACTTATTGTTCTATTTAATACAAAACCAAAACTGTATTGCTGAGAGATAAAGTATATAATGTATAAGAAAAATAATGTTTTCAGAGGATTGAAAAGTTTTAAGTGAGTTGTGCTAAGTTCTTGAAGTAGCATAGCAGACTGAGCCATTATTGATTATTGCTCTTTCTATCAATCAATATCTATAGTTGTGGGCCTCCAGGAGGAAGGCCTGATCTCATGGAAAGGTATGTACCTTCTCCCCAAGCTAGGAATTCCTAGGAGGGGCACTTTTATGGAAGAATGGGTCTCCAGGAAATATTAAGATAAATCTAAGTGGCAAAAGCCTTTCTCTAGCTGAAGGAGAGGAGAATTCAGCATGGCCTTGGCTTCAGAGGTTATTTGACTTGGGGATATGATGATGCTTTTATTCTACAGGAGGAGGTCATTGGGCGGACCAACATCCCCAGAAGAAAACATGAAAGGGAATGAGATTCATATTTTGAAAGCTACCATGGAAATAACAATATTATAAATGCAACAGGGTCACTCAAATCATTCTGGGTTTTTCCTTTTGACAGAGACTTAGGCTGAAGGAGTTCTGCCTCAGCAAGAGAGTGGAAGGAAGCTTGTGCTCCCCGGGGTCCACATACCTTTCCTCTTCTTTAGATTCCTTTAGCTGCAAGTCAGGTAGGCTGGGATGTCCTTGTCTCTTTATTTTTGAAGGATGGATTCTACATGACTGCATCTAAACTCTTGTGATCTCCACATGTTGTGACAACAGTCAACATTCTTCCCTTCAGGCATTAAATATTTTTTTAATTTCCATCACTGATAAAGTATTCTTTCCAGAATGTTTCTTTCCAGAAATGTCTCACTATTGAAATGTAAATACTTTCCTAATAAACATTTTCAAAACACAAGCGAATATCTAAGAGGAAGTGTGGAATTTCCAGAAATTCTGATTTAAGTAAATACAGACATCCGTTTGAGAATTCTTATGAAACACAAGTATTTTCTTTTGAGTTGTGACATCATGGAAACATATTTGCTTACAAATTATCCAGTTTCCTTTTTACCCCCAAAAAGTTTGTGTTATTTCTGGATCAAGATTTCCCAATGGACTGACCAAAATAACTAGAAGCTAAGATTTTCATCCCACCTCTAATTCTTGAGATTCTTGTGAATACAATTTAAGCTTTACTGCTAAAATTATACAAAAATCACTAGACAAAACACATTTTAATAGATTCACCAAATTAAGTTTAAAACTGATTAATATGTCTCACTGGGCTGGAAAAAAAAAAACTTTCACCAGACTTCTATAGAAAGAGGAAAAGTTTCAATGTTACCTGGCGTGATGGTGCACAGTTGTAATTTCAACACCTGGGAAGCAGTGATAGGAATTTTATATGTTTGATACCAGCTTAGGCCACATAAAGAAACTACATGCATACACTCACACACACACACACACACACACACACACACACACACACACACACACACACACGCGCATTAAACAGAAATGAACTTATATATTTTTTAAAAACTATATTCAAGAAACATATTACAAGGCAGAGACAAAGAGCAATTGGTTATTATATGATGACTTATTTCTTTGACTTTTTAAAATAAAATTAAAATGGAACTCTGCCTCCTCTACATGAAACACGTAATGCTACAATGACTAAGACCTGAGTAGCACAAAACCTTCACTGCTAAGTTGGTAGAGTGAATACATTAACAGAATCCAGATTTGATCATCTTGGGGTAGGGTCTCAATCTAGCTTCATTATTTATAAACAGAAAATCAAGACACGTCATCACATGCCATAAATTATAAATCATAGAAGAAGATCATTGGTAAAAGGGGGGGGGGGATTTTCTAACACAAAAAAAATTTAAAATTCAGTAAATGCTGTGCCATTATTCTCCAGAGTGTATTAACATGCAAAGGAAAATCTCAAGCTATTGAGAAAGGAATGCCACGATAACGTGGACAGAGGTGATGGTTTCCGCTGTGCGGCTGGTGAGAAATGGGAGTGGGAAGCGTGGGTGGCTTAGAGAAAGGAACACAGCAAATGAGATTTGGAAACACGACTTGGTTCTTGACTCACAATGGCATGGAAAGAACTGAGGTTTGACTGCGGAGTTCGAAAGAAAACGGCAGAGAACTAAGAGCTCCGTGTTTATCAATATTGAAAAGGACAATAAGTGTAAAAAGAATGAAAAAACTTATATGAAAAACATGGCTTATGTATAATTAAACTTTTATAGTATTAAGTGCTAAACTAAAAGTTATTGAAAATACTTGCAACAAATGTGAACTGGAGTGAGTTACCACAGTAATATAATAAATGTTAGCAAAGTCAAATTGGGAAAAAGTGCAACATGATAAAGCATTGAAAATCCACATTCTAATAAGTAATATGTAGATGTATTGGAAAATGTGTTCAGCAAGATGATCATGAAATCCTCAGGACCTGATTTAAATCCCAAGAAATCACATGAAGGGGAAAGAAAAGAACTAATTCTACAAAGGTACTCTCTGACCTCACCATACATGCTGTGGCACATGGACCCAAAAAACACATGACACACATACACAGTGAAAATAAATACTTTTAAAAAAAGATCAGCATAAGTCCTCTTGTCACCAAACATTCCAACCTGAGTGGAATCCCCGAAATCCACATGGTAGAAAGAGAAAAACAAATCCCACAAGTTGTCCTCTGACCAACACACAAGCCCCTTTGCACTCATGTGCATGTACACACACACACACACACACACACACACGCACGCATGCACGTACACACACTAAATAAATAAACAAACATAACGGTTAATTTTAAATATTCATTAGTAATCAAAGAAATGAAGTTGATTAAGACACTCAACTAAAAGGCAAAACATTTCATTTCATACATGACAAACTTCTTTAAAAAGGGGGGGGGGCTGGAGAGATGGCTCATTGGTTAAGAGCACTGACTGCTCTTCCAGAGGTCCTGAGTTCAAATCCCAGCAACCACATGGTGGCTCACAGCCATCTGTAATGAGATCTGATGCCCTCTTCTGGACTGTCTGAAGATAGCTACAGTGTGCTCACATACAATAAATAAATAAATCTTTTTTTAAAAAAAAAGACATGACAAAATAATTTTATGAAATTTTATGTTTATTTTCATTTATATATGTTAAAAGACAGTTTAATCTTGCTAAGCGAATTTAATGCTTGGCAAACAAGCCAAATGGACTTTTTCTGAAACAGATCAAGAATTTTAAAGTACCAGAGACTTTGACCTTTTAAAGAATTTAGCCTGCATGAAGCACTCAGACACTATCTATGATTTATATGTAGTTTTTCCTCTAAAGAATTGTGCCCATGAACAAAATACCAAGCAAACTAAGTCAATGTTTGCAGTCCTTTTTACATCAAAACAAACAGAGAAAATTAATATTTGTGCAACACATCAAGGGACTCAGAATTAGCTGTTTGCCAGGAAATGAGACATAAATAATTACCCACGGGCTGCAAAGCGGAGCTCTCAGTAGTGCCATCACCTCATGCTCATGGTCCCTAATCCTAACGAAAGCATGGGACAACCTGGTAGGAAAATTCAACTTTAAACCCTGACATTTGCTCAAATATGACAATATTATCTTCTTGTTTCAAACTGGAGTGTAAATCTAACTTTCAAAAGTGAACAATAAGACATTAACACACCATAAGACGAGGCTACACTAATATACATACTTTTCACTTAGCCCTATAAAATTCTGTGAGAATATGCTCATCATTCTATTTAAAATGAAGAAAATGAGGGGCTGCAGAGATGGCTCAGTGATCACACTCCACTCGCTGCTCTTCCAAAGGACATCGGTTCAAATTAAAGCACTCTCCCTGCAGCTCACAGCTATATGTAACTCCAGTCGCAGATCTAATGCCTCTTCTGGTCTCCAAGGGCACTGGACACATAGTTGGTGCATTGATATACGTGCAAAACAATCATCATGCAGAGTTTTTAAAATTAAATAAAAATTCTATATTAATAACAAAAGGAATTTTTGTAATATGCATCATTTTAGATCGACATATAGAAATGATACTTTTTTCAGTTTATTTGAATAAGCACATTCCTGAGACACCAGTTTTGTAACCATTTTCTACAATGAGAAAAAATTGGTGTGAATGATTATTGTTGGAAGATGAAATCTACAAATGTGTAAAGTTCTGTAGGAAAGCACTCTATATATGGTTGTTTTAGAAGATTGACAAAGTTTTCTTAGTTTTAAAGAAAAGATAAGAATATAAGGAAAACCTTTGATGGGAGGAACACAATGCTTTTCTATATCCATTAAAGGAGTGAGTATTAATTCGATCCATGAAGCACACCTGTTATACAAGTACAAGTTATAATAATCAGACATAGTAGGCTTTCTGTCTCTGCCAAAGCATAATCCATGTGACCTTCCTTTGGCTTCAGCTCAGTTACATATAAATCCAAGCAAATCGAGGGACCCAAAACTAACTTCAAAATATTGAAAATATCAAGAGATATCTCTTTTTTTGCTTATTATCTTTGTAAAAATCCATAAACCATGATATCGTCCCTAGACAAGAAGACCACGATGTCCCATGTCTCCTTGGGTTTTGTCGACCCAAGATCAATTGCATTCATTCACACCTGTGTGCATTTTGTCATTCTTCTGTCATTACCTTAAAACATGATGTAAAATTTAATCTCGAGTTCTTTATATATTTTGAATATTAGCCCTGTATCAGATGTGGGGTTAGTGAAGATTTTTTTCCCAATCTGTAGGTTGCCTATTTGTCCTATTGACTATGTCCTTTGCCCTACAGAGCTTTCCAGTTTCATGAGGTCCCATTCATCAGTTATTGATCTCAGAGCCTGAGCCATTGGAGTTTTGTTTAGGGAATTTATTTCCCCCTGTGCCAGCGAGTTTGAGGCTCTTTCCCACTTTCTCTTCCATTAGATTCAGTGTATCTGGTTTTATGTTGAGGTCCTTGATTCACTTGGACTTGAACTTTGTGCGAGGTGACAAATATGGGTCCATTTTCATTTTTCTACATACTGACTGCCTGTTAGACCAGCACCATTTAGTGAAGATGTTTTCTTTTTTCCATTGTATATTTTTGGCTTCTTTCTCAAAGATCAAGTGTCCATAAGTGTGCGATTTTATTTCTGGGTCTTCAATTCTATTCCATTGATCTATGTGTCTATCTCTGTACCAGTATCATGCAGTTTTTATCACTATTGCTCTGTAGTAGAACTTGAGGTCAGGGATGGTGATTCCTCAAGCTATTCTTTTATTGTTAAGAATTGTTTTCACTATTCTGGGTTTTTTGCCTTTCCAGATGAATTTGAAAATTGTTCTTTCCATGCTTTTGAAGAATTGTGTTGGGCTTTGATGGGGATTGCACTGAATCTGTAGATTGCCTTGGGTAGGATAGTCATTTTTACTTCTTCCAATTCTTCCAAGCCGTGAACATGGGAGATCTCTCCATTTTCTGAGATCTTTGATTTCTTTCTTGAGAGACTTGAAGTTATTGTCGTACAGATCTTTCACTTGTTTGGTTAGAGTTACCCCAAGATATTTTATATTATTTTTGGCTATTGTGAAGGGAGTTGTTTCCCTAATTACTTTCCCAACCTGTTTATCACTTGTACAAAGGAAGGCTACTGACTTACTCGAGTTATATATATATATATATATCTCAGCCACTTTGATGAAGTTGTTTATCAGCTGTAGAAGTTCTATGGTAGAATTTTGGGGGTCGCTTATGTATACATATCATCTGCAAATAGTGATACCTTTATTTCTTCTTTGCCAATTTGTGTCCTCTTGATCTCTTTGTATTGTCTTATTGTTCTAACTAGAACAATATTAGGGAGAGTGGGCATCCTTGTCCTGTCCCTGAATTTAGTATCTCTCCATTTAATTTGATATTGGCTGTTGGTTTGCAGTAAATTGCTTTTATTATGTTTAGGTATGGGCCTTGGATTCCTGATCTCTCCAATACTTTTAACATGAAGGGGTGCTGTATTGTGTCAAATGCTTTTTCTGCATCTAAGGAGATGATCATGTGATTTTTTTTCTTTGAGTTTGTTTATATAGTGTATTATGTTAATGGATTTTCATATATTGAACCAACCTTGTATCCCTAGGATGAAGCCTACTTGATTATGGTGAATGATGGCTTCGATATGTTCTTGGATTTGGTTTGCAAGAATTTTATTGAGTATTTTTGCATCATTATTCATAAATGACCCTCCAGAATGTACCAGAGACATGGGAGGCGAGAGACTCTCAGGACTCAAAGGGAGAAACCTTAGATGAAATGCCCTACAGTGGGGAGAAGGAACTTGTAGAGCCCACCTCCAGCAGAAAGGGCATCAAGTGAGGGATGGAATTGCCATCCCACAGTCAAAACTCTGACCCATAGTTGTTCCTGTCTGAAAGAACTGCAGGGACAAAAATGGAGAAGAGCCTGAGGAAAAAGAGGTCCAGTGACAGGCCCAAAGTGGGATCCAGCTCAAGGGCAGGCCCCAAGGCCTGACACTATTACTGAGGCTATGGTGTGCTTACAAAAAGGAACCTATCATAACTGCCCTCTGAAAGACCCAAAAGCAGCTGAAAGAGTCAGATGCAGATATTTACACCCAATCAATGGACAGAAGCTGCTGACCCCTGTGACTGAATTAGGGAAAAGCTGGAAGAAGCTGAGAGGGGGTGACCCTGTAGGAAAGCTAGCAGTCTCAATTAACCTGGACCCCTCCAGATCTCTCAGACACTGCACCACCAACCAGGCAGCATACACCTGCTGATATGAGGCCCGCAACACATATATGGCAGAGGACTTCAGGTCTGGGTTCAGTCAGAGAAGATGCACCTAACCCTCAAGAAAATGGAGGCTCCAAGGAGTGGAGAGGTCTGGTGGGGTGGGGAAGGGGGTGGGGACATCCTCGTGGAGATGGTATGGGGAGGAGTCATGGGATGGAAAACAGTCAGAGGGTGAACTGGAGTATAAAAAAATTAAATGAAATTTAAAAAATTAACTAATCTCAACAAATACATGTCATAATTTCACTCAGATTCACTAAAATGACATAGACAGCCTGAATTTCTTGCCAAAGTCACCATCAATGCTTAAACATTTATTATGCCATACTTTACCATGTTAGGCCATTTTTCATATATGAATATAACATTTAGAATTTACATTTTTTCAAAACTCATATGTTTCTAAAAATTAATATTTGCATAAATCTAGTTCAATATTCCCACCCTTAACGTTTTGGAAATCAAAGATCCTGGAATTCCTAAAGGAAAAAAAATCCCACCTGGTCCCAAAACTTGCTCCGATAAACTTGCCCACTGTAGGACCTCATTTCCAGCAGCTTTCTGGCATCCTGGAACTGTAAGTCACAGAAGCTAGGTAAAGTTCCATGGAAAAAATGAAGGAAATGTTAAAAAAAAAAAAAAATCCCACAGTGCCAAACCAAGCAGGCACTCATCACTGTTCTGTAGAGGAAACTCATTGCTACCATTACCTGCAAGCACTTTGTCAACTCGTTGTTTCAAGACACAAAATTTGCTATACTTAAGACCTTTACCTGGTGAGAGAGTAATGAACATTCATTTCTTTTGCTTTTCATTTTCCAAGAGAAAAATCAAATTAAATATGCTTAGATTTAAGTTCATAAATGCTGGTCATCTACCTGCTTTCCACGCAAGCCATCTAATTCAAGAAAAACATTACAACTTCTTCATCAAGCTAGTCAATCTCTTTATCAATTTGCATAGAATGATATACTCTATAAAATATGGGAAATGATTTACTTAGCATGATACTATACTTCAGTGTGGAAAAGTATTTGTAGGGTGTCTCAAAATATCTAAAGATGATGAAGCAGAAATAATTTTTAAGAGGTAGATTTGTTGGGGGTGGGTAACAACCACATTAGTAAGAAACAGGGAGAAAGCAGAGATAGCAAAATCCATGGTTAGGTAAACAGTCTAATGGCCAATCATATATATTGAAGGTATATGAGCATGTTGTACTGTTTTAAATGTACACATGCGGGGCTTACAGAAGAAGATATAAACATCTGAGAGGTGGGAAGAAACAGAAGAATTAATCTCCCAGGTGAGCACATACTGTTTGGTCTGAAAGAAGCAGCCAGGCAACTGGAGAAGAGACGTGAAGGTATGTCATCAACTTGCATATTAGAAAGGTCACATGACTACAGCAGATTACAGATCTCGAGTTCTAGCAACCAATGTTCACTGTGTAATGGAATTCCTCTTTTAATATAACTCCCTAAAACATCCAGGATTTAATATAAGAAGATTTCTATTCTGCATATTAACATGCAGACAGGAAAAAGATACACAACAGAGACATGGCTGACCTATGCACTGCATTTGAGGATTAATTTTTAAATGAACAAAAAACAATTCACCAAATTCTCCCCAAGATAAAGAACTCATTATGGAACAATGCCCTTGCTGTCAAAACTTTCTAAAGCGATCAGGCAGTTGTTTGTATTACAGATGCTGTGAACACATTCATTTATTTTTTTTAAACCTTCAACCTTTGAAGTATCAAAAAAACTATGATATTTGGACCTTACAAAATGTGTGCATTTTAAAGTTCATATGCATATAGGGTTGTTGGCAAATGAACCAAGCATACAAATTTCTGCTTCTAGAAAGGTACAAGTCTCAGTACTGAGTAGAGGTTAAAAATATCAGCAAAGAACAAAAGCCAAAGCCACCCACTGTGCAATAAAGGATCAAATAAAGCAGGTGCTGTATTTACTAATTCACAAAACACAATATTGCACAGTCTTAAATCTAACCAAACTTGGCATCTAATTAAGCTAAGTAGGTATTTTACTGAGATAATTTCCAGAATCTCCAGAATGCTTAGGTAGCCACTGGAAACATGTGAGGAGTGTCTTGTTTCTCTTTTCACTGTCAGGATCTCTCTTTTGTCCTGACACCCGGTTCTCTCAGACCTCTTCAACTGTAGAAGATTTTAAGCAAAGCTAATCTATAAAGCCCCTTCCTTTCATAAGAAGCCACCTCTTAGAATCTAATCCGTCAAACTGCATCTTTTCACTGTGTTTAATCTAATGATGAATTCTTTGGTATTAGCCAATGAAGATGGCCTAGATTGTGTGCGTTTTACCCTTCAGGTAGCTATGCAACAAGGACTTAGGATCAAAAGAAGGTTTACATTGAGAAATATGAGTTGTCTCTGCCCTGTCCTAGGATGCATCCTAAAATGTTGTGAGACCTCAGTTTGCTCACTTAAACGTAAATGCAACTTAATTCTCAGGATGGATATTACGTTCAAAGTGATTATGTCACAGAAAGACAAAAGTCCAAGAATATTAATGTGCAGTGTATGAAATGCTTCATAAAGTAACAGTGCTCTACACATTTGTGCTATTGTTAACGCTACTCACACTCTAGACAATTTTACATTTTTTTTTTTTTTTAGTAAATAATACTCTCCAGAAGGAAAATATAACTTTCAATAACTCCTGGGCATTTTGGGAAACCTAGGCAGAAGTTCTCTTAATTTTTGTTCTATTTTCAGTAAACCATGGTAACCAGAAAGTCTTACGGGAGTCACTTAATAAAATATTTATGAAGGAAAAAGTCAACAAAACACTGAAGGTCAAATGTCTTTCCTGAACATCTTTCATCTTTGCTTTATGTCCATGTGTTTAATTAGTATCTTAAAAACAAAATAGAAAAACATTAAGATTAAACGTGCTTTAGGAGTTGTGAAATTTGAAAAACCTTTATGTAAATCTTGATCAATCATTGACCTCAAACATCTGTCTACGACACTCCAGAAGCTAAGCCACAGTGGTCAATACCTGCTGCTTGGTATTTTCCTTTTGAAAACTTTTTTCCTGTTGTTCACCCATTTTTAATAAAGGGATTTACCTGACAAATCCAGCTTTAATCTGAATGGATTATGTGTATGTTGAAAAGCTTTCCAGAACAGAAAAAAGGAGAAAAATTCCAAATGAGTGATTTGCTTTGAGGGGTATAAAAGGATTAAAATAAAGTTCTAAATCTAATCATTGACTTTCTAGTACTAAAATATTCAAGAAATATTGAAAGCACAGATTCATCCATGAGGAAAACTGAGTTCACTTATGCATGCACATTACCCAACAAGGAGACTAGTAAGCCAAATGTGTGGATGTATGGCTGAAATAACTTTACTATTTGTGACATACTTATACTTTTTCAGAATATAGCTAAATATTTGCTTTGATATATTTTATATTGATGAAAATTATTTAAAAAGTTATTTTTGCTTCAATTCCCTATTTGTACTTAGGAAATTTTACAAGCTTCTCTTTGGCTTACAGAAAATAATGTCCAAAAATACTACAAATGCACACTTCAGGCAATTTACATCTAAAATATAATCATCCTAAAATAATTAACTTCTTTAAATCTACATTTTCTTTATATTAAAAGGAGATACCACCTAAAACTATCATATTTATAACAATATTTCTCTTTTTACTTTTAATATTACTCATTGCCAAAAGATATTCAAATGGATTAGCTGATGTTAAATGGAACCAAACAGCTTTTAACAATTCAAAATCTGATAGAGGAATGATTAAAAAGTGTTTTACAAGAAAAATTTTCATTAGAAAAGATTTCCTGATCACTGTGAGAAGATAAACTCTCTAAGTGCTAATATAAAGTCATTGACAAATCATTCAATTGAACAAAGCTAATTTTTCCACTGGCATATAATAAGTTCTAAAGTAAGCCAAACACTGTAGGCAGAGATTATTTTGATAAGGCTATTAGAAAAATGAATCTTTTAGTAGTATCATTTTTAATTAAGAAATATATTTTGTTTTTAACAAATAAGTTAATCATCTAGCTCAGACTAGTCTCCAAGTGGCTATGTACTTAATGAACTCTTGTTCCTCCTGGCTCTACCACTTAAGTGGTAGAATTATAGACATAAGCAACTAAGCCTAGTCTAGACATGCAAGGAGAAATATAAACTTTGCTAGATTTCACATATGATAAAAGTAAACCTTTAAGAAAATCGTGAGAAAGGTCTGAAGGAGCTGAGGGAATTTGCAGCCCCATGGAGGGAGCAAGAACGTCAATGGGCCTGACCCCCCCCCAGTGGTCCTGAAGTTTGGACCACCAACCAAAGAATACACATCTATGGACCCATGGTTCGGACCACATATGTGGCAGAGGATGGCCTCGATGACCATCAGGGAGAGAGGAGAGGTCCTTGGGCCTGAGGGTGTTAGAGGCCCCAGTAAAGGGGAATGTCAAGGTGGGAATATGGGG
>CM052702.1:31249888-31295535 GCA_028551405.1 Uromys caudimaculatus | reverse complement strand
CTCTTGTATTTCTTTAAGGGTGTTATTCATTTCTTTTTTCATGTCTTCTATCATCATCATGAGAAATGATTTTAAATCTGAGTCTTGCTTTTCTGGTGTTTTGGGGTATCCAGGGCTTGCTGTGGTGGGAGAGCTGGGTTCTAATGATGCCAAGTAACCTTGGTTTCTGTTCCTTATGTTGTTATCCTTGCCTTTTGCCATCTTGTTAACTCTGATGTTAGCTGATCTTACTCTGTCTGGTTGTGGCTTGCCCTTACTGCAGGCCTCTGTGTCAATACTCCTTGAAGACTAGCTCTCTCTGAGAGGTGTTTGGGTTTGGAGGATCAGCTCTGGGATGCAGAGAGAAATCAGAAGGATCTTGTCCCCAGCTGTCCCTTGGTTCCTATGTCCTGATGGCTCTGCAAGGGTCCCTCTTGATCCAGTGAGTTTGAACAGAAGTGGTGGTTTTGCCTGTGTTCAAAGGTGTGTTAGCACTCCTGGGATACCCGCTCTCTCCTGGAGCCAGGTGAGGTCCCCAGGCACAGACCCCTCGTGGTCCAGACAGAGGTTTCCACCCACAGATGGAAACTGGAAGGTTCAGAGGTTTCCTGCCCCCGAGTTCTCCTCAGGCCCTGTATCCCGCTGGTTCTGGTTGGGTCTCGGTGAGCAGTGTTGTGCCCCTTAACCCTACTCATGGCTTTTTCACGCTCCTGGGAGGGTAGCTTTCTCCTGGCACTCGTTGACTATGGACTCCTGGTGGCCCAGGCAGAGGTCTCTATCCACAGATGGAAACCGGAAGGTTCAGAGGTTTCCTGCCCCCAAGCTTTCAGGCCCTGTATCCCGCCAGTTCCAGGCAGGTCTCAGTGAGCAGTCTTGCTCCCCTTAACCCCACTCATGGCTTTTCCACGCTCCTGGGAGGGTAGCTTTCTCCTGGCACTCATTGGCTATGGACTCCTGGTGGCTCAGGCAGAGGTCTCTACCCACAGATGGAAACTGGAAGGTTCAGAGGTTGAGACAAATTTTTTTAATAAACTACTTGTAAACCAAATTCAAAAGCAATTTTCTAGTTCCATCCATTTGCCTGAAAAACTCAGGATGTACTCATCTTAAAACTTAGTAGTATTCCATTGTGTAAATGAACCACATTTTCTGTATCCAATCTTCTGTCCTGGGACATCTGGGTGTTTTCCAGCTTCTGGCTATCACAAATATCATCCTGAGTGAGGTAACTCAGACCCAAAAGGACATGCATGGTATGTACTCACTAATAGGTGGATATCAGGGGGGAAAAAAGGACAGAATACCCAAGATACAGTCCACAGAACTGAAAAAGGTCAACAAGCTGAAGGGCCCAAGTGAGGAAGTCTCAGTCACACTTGGAAGGGAAAAGAAAGCAATCATAAGTGGGGAGAGAGGGAGGGACCTGAGAGGGAAAGTGGACAGGGGTGGGGAGGGAGAGGGGAACCTGATCTGGTACTGGGTGAGGGAAAAGGACTGAAGCCCTGAAGACCAGCAGAAAGAATGGAAACAGGCAACCTCGGGAGGTAGGGGGCTGGCAGGACCCTCCAGAATGCACCAGAGACCTGGGAGGTGAAAGACTCTCAAAGGCGGGGACCTTAGATGAAATGCCAGACAATAGGGAGAGGGAACTTATAGAGCCTGCCTCTAGCAGGAAGACAGGGCATCAAATACAGGAGAGGGTTGCCATCCCACAGTCAAAACTCTGACCCATAATTGTTTCTGTCTGAAAGAACTACAGGGATGGAAATAGAGAGGAGCCTGAGGAAAAGAAGGTCCAGCGACAGGCCCAAAATGGGATCCAGCTCAAGGGGAGGTCCCAAGGCCTGACACTATTACTGAGGCTATGGAGTCTTCACAAAAAGGGACCTAGCATGACCATACTCCAGAAGACCCAAAAAGCAGCTGAAAGAGTCAGATGCAGATATTTGTACCCAACCAATCGACAGAAGCTGCTGACCCCTGTGGTTGAATTAGGGAAAGACTGAAAGAAGCTGAGGAGGAAGGTGACCCTGTAGGGGGACCAGCAGTCTCAACTAATCTGGACCCTGGGCATCTCTCAAACACTCGAGATCACCAACCAGGCAGTATATATGAGCTGATATGAGGCCCCCAACAAATATACAGCAAAGGATGGCTGGGTGTTTGTTCAATCAGAGATGATGCACCTAAAACTAAAGAGACTGGAAGCCTCAGGGAATTTAGAGGTCAGGTGAGGTGGCAGGTGGGGACGTCCACATGGAGACAGGGGGTGGCGAGGAGGTATGGGATATGGAACAGTGGGAGGATGGATGGGGGGTGGATGGGATAAAATCTGGAGTGTAAAAAAATTAATTAATTAAAAAATTATTAAATGTCAAAAAAAAATTAAAAGTCATCAATCTTGATCCAGTAGTCTTTATCCCAGAGAAGCAGGGATGTTTCAACATGCATAAATCTACCATACAAAAAACTGCAAGACAAAAACCACATTATCATCTGATTAGATACAGAAAAGGTCTTTGACAAAATCTAACACCCCTTCATAATAAAAGTCCTGGAGAGATTAGGGATACAAGGGACATACCTGAATGTAATAAATGCAGGCTAATCTTATCTAGAGCAATAACACAAATGAAGAAAATCAAGGACATATAAAGTAGAAAGGGAGAAGTCAAAATATCTTTACTTGCAGATGATATGATAATATATATAAATGACTTGAAAAATTCCACTAGGAACTCCCTATTCCTGGTAAACACTTTCAACATAGTAGCTGGATACAAAGTTAACTCACAAAACTAGTATATATATATATGGAAATCACAGAAACAACACCTTTTACAATGGCTTTAACTAGTATAAAATATTTTGGGGTAACTGTACCCAATCAAGTGAAAAACTTCTAGCCTTGAAAAAGAAATTAAATAAGATATCATAAGATAGAAAGATCTTCTATGCACATGGATCAGTAGAATTAATATAGCAAAACTGGCCATCCTTCCAAAATCAAGCTACAGATTCAATGCAATACTCTAAAATTACAATATAAAATTTCACAGACCTTGAAAAGACAATTTTCAGCCTTGTAACAGAAACACAAAATCCTAAAATAGTTGGAATAATCCAAAATAATAAAGAACTGCTAGTTATATCACCTTCCCTGATTTAAAGTTGTACTATAAAGGTATAGTAATAAAACAGCATGGTATTGGCATAAAAAGAGACATGGTAATCAATAGAGTCATATCGAAGTCCTATACATAAGTCCACATACTTTATTTTAATGAAGAAGCTAGAAATATACTCTGGAAAAAGATAACATCTTCAACAAATAGAGTTGGTCATACTGGATGGCTGCATGTAGAAGAATCCAAATAGACTCATAACTGTCACCCCACGCAAAACTCAACTTCAAATGGATCATAGACTTTAACATAAAAACAGATACACTGAAGCTCATAGGAGAGAATGTGTGGCAATTCACAGGGAAATGGATGAACTAGAAACAAAATCCCCCTGAGTGAGGTACCCTAGACACAAAAGACAAATATATATTCACATATATGTGGGCGGAACATCAATGGTAACCAAGCTACAACCCACAGAAGTTAGGGACGGAGTAAGGGACTCGAGGATACAAATAGTTCTGATAGAAAGGGAACTGTAATGGAGAATTAGATGGACAAGAGAGCTGAAATGGGAGAATCAAGTGGGGAGGGAAGGAGAGAGGGGCCTGATAAAGGGAATACAGGAAGAGAGAACTGAAATTAAGGGTCATTTCAGTGGTAGTATGGGAACCTAAAGCAGTAGACACCCCCATATACATGCAATCTAAGTGAAATTGTAAAATAATGAAGGAGACAAACAGCCAACTGGCTGTCTCCTGTCCTCACATGAAACCTCCAGTACTGAGTTGTTGGGCAATGGGGCCCCATGTGAATCCCTAATCATTCTAAGCTACAACCAGAACTTCATGTTGCTCTCCATGAACTGACAGCAAAGCCTCGTGTTGAAGACAATACCAACATAATTCCTAGAAAATGGGGAAGTTGAGCTGGTGCCTACATAGAGCCTTCACCTCTATTTCTTGGTGTCTTTGGTACAGGAAAGTACTGTCCGTGCTACCAAAAGGGAGCGGTTACCCCTTTCAGCATCTAATTATTTCACCTACAATGCCGTCCTCCCTGCAAGACATCCTAGGGCAATGTTAACACAAAACTTTTGGAAATAACCAATCAATATCTGATTAGACTCATGGCCCACTCCACAAGATGGATCCCATACCCAACACTGCTTTAGTTACCAGGAACCTGAGACTAGGTAACCCAGGGTCCTAGGGTAAAACCAAATACTACTTACTGGTCTAAAATAACCAAACCAAACCAAATCAAACAAGCAAAACATAAGCTTAAAAAATGACTCCTAATGCTATTTTGCCATAATCATAGATCAGTACCTTACTCAGCCATCATCAAGAAGTTTTCTCCTGCAGCAGACAGGAACAAATACAGAGACCCACAGCCAGACATTATGCAGAGACTGAGAGACCTTGGAACCCTCAGCCTTAAATGGGTTGTCTCCATTAAATTCCTCCCTTCAGAGCTCACAGAACTCTGAGAAGAGGCAGACAAGGCTAAGAGCCAGAGGGGATGGAGGACCCCAGGAGAGCAAGGCCTTCTAAATTAGAAACCAAGCTCATATAAACTCGGAGACTGAGGCAGCATGCCAAGGGACTGCCTGGGTCTATACCAGGTCCTCTGCAAATAGACTTTAATTTAGTGTATTCATGGAATTCTTAAGTGTGAGAATGCATGAGTCTCTGGTTCTTGTGATTTCTCTTGTGTTCTTCTTTCGTTGGTTTGTCTTGTCTAACTTAGATGCAATAGTTTTTGTTTTCTCTTTTTATATTTTATGTACTTTTATCTCTTAGAAACCTGTTCTTTTTAAATGAGAGACAGAGAGGGAGTGGTTCCAGATGGGAAGGGAGAGGGAGTAGAGGGAGGGGAACCTATAAAACTGTAATCACAATATATTATGAGAAAATAATCTAATTTCAATAAGAGAAAAACAAAACTATTTATAAATAAAATTAGGTTACATTCCATCAAACTGTGCAAACACTGTGTGATTTTATAATTTGCTGTGTATTTCTTTTATTTTATGAGTTGAGATTCTTGAGTAAGACATTTACTTAATATTAAAATTGAATCTTCTAATGTAAAAATAATTGATAGAGGTACACACATATATATAAGACCAAAAACACTTGATAGTTTCCATGGCTTTCCTGACTATTTTAAGTTAGATGTATGTTGTGTGTTCTCCATTTCCTCTCAGGGAATATGTGACAGCTTTAGGTAGATGCCTTTCTGCTTGATTTCATTCATGCTAATTCATTCATTCATTTATTCACCCATTTATGTATATTCATTATTCTATAAACATGATTCCCCAGGTTATGTGATTTCAAAATATGTTAAACAATTTTCTATTGCTGTCTCATGGAATTCACTTGAATACATATACAGTATTAATTTTTAACAAAAAAATGAAGATTTACAGGGTGGCAATATTAGTAACTTTTTAGTTTATAACCTGCTAGGTGCTTGTTTTGCATATTCTGTGATTAGAGGTATTGTCCCTGCTGAAGTCTAGCAGAGCACTTCTGTGATGGGCTTCTCAGAGCAGTTGAGAATTTCGATGTCTTACCATCATTGAAATTTACAAGAGCAAATAGAACCATCCAAAGAGACTAAAACTGTGATGGAACATCAATCTAAGAAGCTGAGGAAAGAGACATCATAAAAATAAAAATCCACTGTGTCATGCTTAGAGGAACAGACTTTTTAAGGTGTGTGAAGTACATTTCTTGGCTAGTGCTCACTAGCACACGCAGGTATGGACCAATTGTCTTTTTTCTGCAGAAAAATTTATCTTACAAACAAGCATGTTTTCAAGAAACATGCTATAGTTGTTTGATTCTTTTAATCCCATAAGGAATAGTAGAAATAGTGTCTTTAGTGAAATAGTACAGAAGCATGGAATAATTAAGTGATTTTATTTTTAAAATGTGCCTACCAACTCTGGGATACAATTTTAAGCTATTGGGTGAACGTGTTAACAGTATCTAGAAATCTTGAACACTTATCACAATGTTTACTTTCAATCAGCTTCCCCTTGTCATCATTTTTACCATGGTTGCTTGTGTTCCAAGAACTTCTCTGAGCAAAATTAGGCCTATTTATAGAAACATGTATCTTGAGCCAAGTTCAATATAGATGCTTAGTTGACATGTAAATCACATTGGAGAATTTTGGATGATGCTAGTGGATCTAAACTTTGGGGTCTCATGGTTTGACTAATTTCAGGAGAAAGGAATGTACTGAGGCAGAAACTCCTGTTTTTCAATTTCCTAATTAGGTATTCTAATATTTGAGTGTGGAAAGAGCAGGATATAAATATTTCAAGAAAAGAGCTTAAATTTAATGAATGCATTTTTCCAGCAGATCAAGGTATAATCAAAACCATGCGTATCGCTTAATTTCCCAGGATGTTTAAGTCCCTACAGTTCTTAGTAAATATGTATATGTAATTGCTAAAAAGTATAGCTCTATTAACAGATTGATTGATTAGACTAGTTTTGATTGAATTTAAACAGTTAATGGCCAAGTTGTTATACAGTTTCTGTGTTGTATTACTTTTGTTTTGAGCACAAAAGCCTTAAGAAGCATGAAATCATTTGAAGTGAGAACAAATACTGAGTAATTCAGAAATAATTAGGAGTTTAGAAAAAGGAAGCATTGCTGTGAGCTGTGAGTGAAGTCCACTTCAGGGACACTTAATATGGCCTTAGGCCAGATGCTTTGAGTACTGCAGACAGCAAAAGGAAGCTGCTACCATGGAGGAAAATGTGACCTGTGCAGAGGAAATCATGCAATATACACAAGATGAGGTGGTCAGGCTAAATCCACAAGATAAATAAGAGTTGATAGCTAGCTAGCATGAGCCTCCATGTTGCCAGTCATCCGAGACTCTGCTTTCATTGTCAGGGTTAAGAACTATCTTGAGCATGTTCATGTCTTAGTTCTGCAACAGATCTGAACAGATGTAAAAAATAGCGCTTTCTTTGTAGGTCATCATTGGTATTGGTTTATAATCTTGTATCATTTTATTTTTGAATATTATTAGGTGATAGTCAACACATGAAGTTATATGTACATACATAATTTCAAATAAAGTACATAAAACTGTTATATGGATGAGCTATATGGCAAATTTAACTTATGGGGTACAATAATTAAATACACCAAGCTTGGAACCTACCTTAAAAATCAGAGAATTCCTAACAGCCTTTACTTTACTGATATTTTGAGACTATCATTCCTCTCCTGTAGTGCCGTTTCTTCACTTAGGCATGTTTTCCTAGTGAACACTCTTTAGAAATGTCCTCATTTTAAGCTTTATGAAAATGGCGTCCTCTGACTTCTGTTTGTTCAATCAATATTTATGATCTTAAGGCCAGATCAGTGGGGAGCTCTTACGCGCTCACAGCGGCAGCAGAGAAACCAGCTGGCCATTTAGAGTTGATTGAAATCAGCTCAGTGGCTGGGCTATATTACATCAGAGGCACCATCCATTCTTCACAACAGTTTTGCTAAACATTTACCAGCAGGCTGCTGACTTTATCCATCCCGTGTGTACAGTTGAAATGCACTTGAGAGTCCCTACAGTGTAACAATTCCACAGGTCATTGGTTTCATCAACCATGAACACCATAACAAGGCTTCTTGGCATTCCCTGCTACATAAAGCTGGGTTTTCTAAGATCTTTAGCTAGATATTCAGTTTTGGGGCTTTTGTTAAATAAATGCTCAAATCTTAATATAGTAGAAACCTTTTCTCAAATTGTTTAGACACCACCGAGTAAATCCCTATCTTTCCTGGGTATTTTCAGCTTTGTTAATTAATACCAAACAAATAGTTATAAAACAAAACTTCATTATAGACTCCATTTGATTTTTCCTGGTTTCTAAGGTAATGAGGCATATTTCATATATTTACTTGACAATTGTATTTCCTCTTCTGTGACAAGTCTGTTTAATCTGTTGATTATTTCTCAATAGATTTGTTGACCTTATTAAATTATAGGTGATCACCATATTTGAATACCCATCATTGAGCAATGAGAACTATACTGCAAATATATTTTCTCATTTTGTGGCTTTTTCCTTGGCATTTCGATAGTTTTTTAATTTTCCTAAAAAATTAAAAAAACTCTATTTGTATAAATGTATGAGTATGGCATGTGTGTGGTTGTGTTGTGTGTGGAGTATGCAAGTATGTGGATGGTTATAAAGGCCAGAGTCCTCTATCATTTCCCACCTCATTTTTATTTCAGACTGGGTTTCTCGCTGACTCTGAAGCTCACTGATTAGCTTGACTGGCTGGCCAGTGAATCCCTAGGATTTTCCTGTCTCTACTCCTCCAGCATAGGTGTTGCACAGGTGGATTTACAGGCATGTGCTACCATGCTCAGTCCATGTATGGCAAGGATCTGAACTCAGCCTCACATGTGTGCAATAAGCATTTTCCTTGCTGAGCAATCACCTCAGCTCCATAGCGCTTCATTTTCTAGAGTTTGTTTTCACTCTTTTAACCTCATTTTAAAATTTAAGTTAATTAAGGTGATAAATCATAGCAGTTGAAATTGTACATATTAGTAGGGCACCCTGGAATGTTTTGTTTTAATACATATAAGCTTTTGTTTAAAATTAAAAATATTTATAAACATTCATTATTTCATTTGTTTGTGGTAAAATTATTCAAACATCCTTTCCTTAGCTTTTGGGATGTATAGTACATTATTGTTATCTTGCATCTCTAATGGATATAAACTCTTCTGTCTGCTTTAAGATGTTTTCCATTCAGACATAAGGGGAATATCTTCCTAATGTGATTCCTCTAATGATCCTGCCCCCATGCGTTGTGACTGCTGGAATACTATAGAATGCCTCTTAGATGGCACTGGAGGAGCACTGCAATTGCCACTTCTTCACCGAGAATTTTGAAGTACTCTAGCTTTAACTTCATATGATAAGTCATGGAGTTTGTGCCGCATCATATAGAAATGGCTATGGACTAAATACTATTTAATTTAAAAAGATAATAAAGTAGACAGCTGTGGTTCTGGGTGTCACAGTTTTGTCAACCTTGAAACAAATCCTAGACATACCTAGTTAGTGTTGGTCAACTTGATACAAACTAGAATCATCTAGGAGGAGGAAATCTCAACTGAGCAATTGTTTCCATCAGATTTTCCTCCGGGCATGTCTGTAGAGCACAGTTGCTGTTTCATGGGAGAGGGCTCGACACACCTTTGGAGCTACTTGCCCTGGGCACGTGGTGCTGGGCAAGCTGGGCAAGATATGTGAGAAAAAAATAGTAAGAGACATTCTTCCATGGTCTCAGCTTCAGTACCTATCTGCAGGTTTCTGCCTTTGCTTTCCTGGATGAGGGACGGTGAATTACAAGTATATAAGCTGAAATACCACACCTTCATGCAAGGTAGTTTTGGCCAGTGACTTATAAGAGCAGCATATTCTAAACTAGGTCATCTAAGCATAGGGAATGTAAACTAAGAAATGGCCTCCATCATATTGTCCTGTGTGCATCTCTGTGGAACATATTCTTAATTAACAATTGATATAGGTGGGCCCAGCCCACTGCAGGTAATATCATGCCTGGGCAGGTGGGCCTGAGTTGTATCAGAATTCCAGCTGTGCAAGCCAGGGGAGCAATCAAGTAAGCAGCATTCCTTCCTCCCTGGTCTCTGCTTCAGTACCTGCCTCCAAGTTCATGTCTTGAGCTCCTGGCTTGGCTTCCCTAGATAACAGACTGTATTCTATAAACTGAAATAAAATCTCTCCTCCCCACATTGCCTTTGGTCCTAGAATTTTATCAAAGCAATAGAAAAGCAAGCTAGGACACAATATAGTCAGGGGAAAGGAAGCATAAATGAGATTCTCAGGAAAAAAATGATGTCTATCTTAAAGAGAGAAACAATATGTACAGTCTTAACACCACATTAACACATGACTGAGAGAAAAGTTGTATGATATCTCCAATAAGAGATCACTGTTGGCCTCCAAGAAGACTAACTGGATCAATGGCAGGAGATGGGAGCAAAAGCTGTGCCAATTGTCAAGAAACTCATAATGACCTGTGCTTTCCATAGAGCCATGGTAGAAAATCGAATTCTAAAATGTTAGAATTAGTAGCATGACTTTGACAGTAGCCAACATACAGTTACCTGTTCGGAATCTGCCCTTCCCAATTCCTTTCCTCACTTGCCCTTCCCAGACCAAGTGGGTGGGATGAGCTTGTGACTCGACTTTGCAGGCATTTGGTTCAGGCAAGTTATTTTTGAAAATCACTAAGAGTTACTAAAGCTCCAATAAATACTTTTGAATTTAAAACTTACCCAGTGAGTCTGGGATTATCTCATCTGGAGAATGAAGTCTTTGTAGTGTGTCTTCGGTCCTTTCCATCAGGTTGTCTCCTTGAAGCCTAAATTATTAAAAATCATCATTAAAAACTGTAACGGTGCTAGATGGTGAACTTCAATGTATGCGCCAGACTTCTAGACTCTGAAATCAAATATGCTTCTTCAGCATAAACATAAACACTTGTGCTTATCTTAATAAACATAAACAATATTTTATCTTAACCCTCAGGCTGTTGCTTTTCCTAGCTATAAAGGAAAGGTCTTCTATTTGTTTCTACATCTGCAGTATTACTGCAGACCAGTGATTCTCAACCTATAGGTTGCACCCCTTTGGGGTTCAAATGACCTTTTCCCGGGGAACACATTTCAGATATTCTACATGTCACATATATGCATTATGTTTCATAACAGTAGCAAAATTGCAGTTATGAAGTAGCAATGAAAATCATTTTCTGTCTGGAGATTGCTACCACATGAGGAATAGTATAAAGGGTCACACCATTAGGAAGGTGGAGAAGCACAGCCCAAGACTCCAGAGTCTAGAGCCAAACTCCTTTACATCTTAGCCTGAGGGGGGGAAAATAGTTACAGCAAATGTTTTTACTAAGCCACAAAGTCTAGCAAAGTCTAGTTGAGCAAAGAGAAAACAAGCCTGATACTATGTGTTCAGCTGACTTCCAGGTCCTGGACTCATGAGACAGTTTTTATAATTGCATAGAGGTTTGCCACATACACACTTGTCCAAATCAAATCAGTCTGAACAGAAAGACCAGTGGTCACAATCTGTCAGAAGTGGGAGGGAGGATCCTACTGTGCACAACAGGCCCAGGGTTGGCAAAGCCACTAGGAAGTTTGGATAGTGGAAGCCTATGTAGGTTCTTTACAGTGGCGTATCTCTCAAGTGATGTATCCTCATGGCTCCACTGAGAAATGATACCTGGCAGTATCGAATTCCACTTTGTTTTGATGGAACGTTATGAAACTGCCTTCAGAGAAGAAGGTGTGTATCAGCAATATGTCTCAGAACTCTGCCCAAAATAAGTGCAACTTTGGAAATATTGAAGAATATGAAACAGTTCTGAGTCCGGAAGTTTCCACCAACGTCATCACATTTTTTGTACACTGAGCAAATGACAAATGATTTCCTAGGGAAATACTAATAAAAGTATTATATGTAACATAGTCTTGTTAAAAATAAAAAGTATAATTAGTAACTATATTGGGCACCAGTGTTAAAATTTTCAGTAATACCTTTGTTTTTTGCACCATGGTAGAATCACACAATAACTTGTTCTCTTTATGTTTTGTAAAATTATAAATATTTGGAAATTTTGCTTGCTTTTTATAATATTGCCTTCTCTGTATTTCTCTATATACCACAATGTATACTATATTAGCCTTCTGTAAATAAAATAATGTTTTCTGGATTGTGTAAGCTAACTAGAATGGTCATTGGGTAACAGGGTACTAGTTGCCAAGACTGAACACCTACATTTGATCCCTTAAACTCACATACAAAAAAAGCAGAGAACTGACACTCACAAGTTGTCCTCTGACCTCCACATGAGCCCATGGCATAGGAAAACACACACCCACAAATAAGTAAATAATGAAATAGAAAAATTAAAGATTTGCTAAGAATAATTTTCTTATACTACTTTTTAGTCAGCTATGTATGCATTTTATACCTCAATAATTTTTACCACAGGAAAAGAAAACAGAACTTTTAAATAACTGGTGAGTTATACTTTCCCCTAAATCTTCCCTACCTTTTTCCCCTTTTCAATTAATGTAAACAAATTAGAAATAATATTTGATAACCCATAATATCAAATATTGCCTTTTCAGTTCCATGACCATTCTGTCAAAATTCTTAAGAAGAAAATGTAAAGGCACAATGTATATTTAAATTTATAATTAATAATTATTACTAGAAATAAGGGGATAGAGAGATAGCTCAATGGTTAAGAGTGCTTACTGCTCTTGCAAAGAACACAAGTTTCAGGTCTAAAAACATACATTGGGTGGCTGGCAAATGCCCGTAACTTCTGGCCACTAAAAACAACCCTACATATGTGCACACGCGCACACACACACACACACACATATACACATAAAGAAAAATTTTAAATTTTAAAATATTCACAAATGTTTCAACATACGTGCAGAATTAACAGTAGATTAAAATGTAAAAAGAAAATAAATTCTCCACAAAGATACAAAGAATTAGCACATAAAAATTGTGCCTCCCTGATGTGCCAGCATGGATTTATGAGCCTGTAATCCTAGCACAGACGACATGAAGACAGAAGGGCTCCAGCTCAACACCAGCCTGGTTAGAACTGTGTGAGGAATTGAAAAATGAACAATAAATTCCCTTTTTTGTTGTTCTTGTTTTGTGTTTATTTCTGTTTTTTCTCATCTCATGAATCAGTAAAGGCAAATGTTTACTTAGCATTTAATAATTTGGTTAGTGATGGGCCAGCTGTTGCAAGGATCAAAGGAAATCCTAATTGTCTGGTTTCGGAATCCTTGGTGCAACTGAGCTGAACAGACAAATAGTCATGAATACTTCCCAGCGAATTGGGTGTCCTTGAAGCTGGCTCATCGTCTTCCAAGCATTGCCCTCCAGATGCCCGAGAAGCTGTTTGCTATGACTTGGCACCTTTTCCTGGGGGCGATGTGCTTGACTGCGCTGCCAATATTCCCCAGGCTGCAAGCCACAGAGCCCCACTGTTGTCGGAGGTTAGCAGTTACTGCACAGGAAAGGATTGGGAGGGAATGTCCGGGAAATACAGCCTTGAAGAACTTAGACTGTTTGGATTTTCCTTTTTACCACAAGCCTTTTCCAAGCCATTTCTATTTGCTTTCTAAAACCACTCTTTCATATTAAACAAACTTCTTTATATTTTTAACCCCTGTGCTGAATGCCTCTGCTTTCATTGTCACACTGAATCAGCCTCTACACGTGTCGACTCTAACCTGGGGAGTGAGATGGAACTCAGTGGTAGAGCATGTGCTTAGCATGAGCATGAAGAAGAAAAGTATTATTGCATTACTGCCCTTCAACCTCCAGTCACTCAGGATTGTGAAGATAACCCTTTCTTCTCTCTGATAATAAATGCTGCTTAAGTCTTCAGTCTCTTTCTTCAATTCATGGATCCCTAGTATCTGGAGTGCTTGTGTGTGCATACACATACATATGTGATAAGCTCCAAGTCCCTTGACTTCCTCTGCTTCCTCATCCCTAAGCCAGTGAGAGGATTCTCCCGGTCACTTGGTACCAGAAGCACCTGTGCCCATGCTCTCTGGAAGTCCTTCTCCTTTATGCCTTTTATAATGCTATTCCCATTGACACTGTTTTTGAAATGATTTTAACTGTATGTCCTTGTTCCCATGTTCCTTCTTAGATATTTGAGTGTCCCTAATTGCCCTGCTTCCCTCCTCTGTTAGAATTCATGTATCCTCCATTCCTTCCCATGCCATCTTTCCACCAATGCCACCAAGAATCCAACCCCACGTGAATCTGCCACATGGTGCTTGTGTAAAACTAAATAACAGTAGTGGGGAGTACAGAGTGATAGATTGCAACTTTAAAGTGAGACTTCTTGGTTTTCTTCCTTTCCTTTTGGCAAGAACTTTTCAAATACAATACCTTCCTTCTGTATCACTCAGAAAAATTATTTCATTGTTAATAAAGATCTTCAATTCTACCTCCCACATGAGCTCCATAATTAGCTTCCTTATTTTTCTGTTCCCTAACTCAGAGGAGGAATCTATCAACTGGACTGGTACTGGAGGTCAGCAGTCTCATGCCGCTCTCGCTCTTCAGTTTGTTTTATCCACCTCTATCCCACCATGGCTATTAATTCTGTGCATTTGTTCTATCACTCCTCATAGGATATGAGCTAGCTTACTTCTCTTGCATCTATAAACACACACACACACACACACACGCACACACATCCGCACACACACACACTGACCCCACATTGTCTAACAGATGTTGTTGATGTCTTTTCTTATGTAGTGGACTCAGCCGAGCTCTTGAAATACTCTTCATTCAATACCTTTGCTTTCAGTTTCCATTCGGCTTGCTTTAGTCTTGTCTGTGCCTCAACCGCCCCAGGATAACTGCTCACACTAGGACTTCTTCATCTGCTGTGTACAATGGAATATTTCAGCAGAACAGCCTTGCCATCAGCACTTTTAGTGGTGCCATAGTCATGTTTTAGGGGATTCACAGTAAATTACAGTGAAGAAAATGAGGAGTTTTAAGTGTTTGTGACCTCTTTCTTTGGAAAGAGGGAGAGACCATAATTTTAGTTGGTTTCTCAAAATAATCTTTGACTCAAGAGGGCTTGAGAAGTCCCATTTGTATTGGCTTCTTGTCTCCTGCAAGATGAGTTACTGTTTCCTCAAAAAATTACGTGATTCCCTCCAATGGACAATCCCTACTTGTGTCTGCAAATCCATCTTCTTGGATATTCTCCTGGGGTTTAATACTTTATAAACTTAGAGCTGCTTTCACTTTTTCAAAGCTATTTTGTTGTGAGTCCTCTGTTGCTGTACTATTATCTCTGGCCAAATTCCTCTGTGTTCTTTTATACCATGGGCTTATTCTTCATTTTTCATTCTGGATCCTTCCCCTTTCAAAAGGCCTTCCTTCTGGGAGTCTTAGCATCTGTGCAAATCCTTACCTTTTCTCTGCTTCACTGTCTCACCTGCTTATTTAGATGTCTGTTTGTCAGCTCAGAGAAAGAGTTTTGTCCCTAAAACCTATGTTACAAGATTAAGGGTTAGTTGACTTTGGCACATTATGAACTCTAAGGAGAATTTTAAAATATTTTTTCAATGATTAGTTGAATTTGGAAGTAAAGAAATATGTGATCCAGATGACAGGTAAGAATCTCTACAGACTCTTTATTTATAACAATATGCCCTTGAGAAATCCTAAATATCATCCTGCATGTGTCCTACTTTGGTCAAGTAGTTCTCTGCCTGGTCCTCTTTGATGCAGAGAATGAGTCAGGGGCTGATGTGTACTTCAGGAAAGAAGGACATGGGTATGTAAAGTAGAAAGACAAATCCATGTGATGATGGATTACTGAGTCAACCACTGTACTTAGCAGATGGCTGCTTCTTAATCCCACGTGAAGCTCTGAGGAACCTAATGAGATGTGACTTGAAGACTGAAGGAGCAAAGCTTTTATTCACTGATACTTACTGAGGGGTGACTCTTGGGGAATGCCTTTCCTTAACCTATGATTTGCACATAGATTACTATTGCACGATTGTTAATTGTTATCCATGAGTAAGAAATACAACATAACAAGACCAAGATAAGTGAGATGTTGAACTTTGTCCCTACACAAATCTGGTTACCACACCTTAAAGCACCTCAACCAGAGATGTGTCAAAGAATGTCAAAATGGGGGACATAGCTAATAAAGGCTATGGATGTATTTGTTTAAAACAAATTAAAATCAGATTTAATTTTATAATAGACAATAAAATACTGAAAACTAGTATCCCAAATTTTGTGGGATCCTTACTGGCACAGTCTTAATAATGAGCTTAACAATGACAGATATACCCTCGGGGATTATTGTGCCTGTCACAGAACCAGGTAAATAGGTATGAGTAAGAAAGACTTGTTACATAAATTTAGTGAGAAATTACCCAGATTTTACAAAATATAGATACAAGGGAAAGGAATTGGTCAGGAAAATGTCAGAGCTCATTCACGACTTTGGCTGTGACAGTATGGGTAATACGTGGGTGATATTGTCTGAATTTTACTATTTCACTGCAGAAAGCACAGAAGGAACCTCCAAGGTCTCATCCAAAAGAATCAAGAGTATCACAGAACTGACTGCAGAGGAGGGAGTTTGAAAAATGTAAGCAGTGAGGGAGTAGACAAGGTAATTTGTACTATTTCGTCAGTTTGTTCCTTTTTAAGAACCCAAAAGATTCAATGAAGTATTATATTTTTTAATATTTTTCTTAAATCCATTCTGTTGTCTTGGGAAGCAGCTCAATGATAGTGCTTGTCAAGCATGTATAGTACCCTCAGTTTGTAACCTAGCAAAGAACAAACAAAATCCCTGGCATTGTTGATCCAGGCAAGGCGTGGGCAATGGAACATCCAATCAAACATGTATCATTCTTAACATTATACTAGAAGACTTACCAAGTCTGTATAGATAAATAATCACTTTCTGCACACATTCATTATTTTGTCTGAAGACTTTCTAGAAGAAGCTGTATCTAACTTAAGAGTAGATAGATAGCCATCAAACACTCCTTTGTTATTGAATAATTAGTTGAATGCTTAACTAACATGTAGGAACAAGCCTGGAGTGGTGGAAAGATACCGCATGTGTCTGTCCCAGGTGCTGCGGCTCTGGGTGGGACAGGAGACATGCGGGAAGTGGCCGCGCATCTTCCCACACAGTCCAACAGGCAGGTGGGGGCTGTGGGAAGCCTTTGCGGTCTCTGCCTGTGGGTGGGGGAGGGGGCCATTCCTGGGGAATGCGCGGCAGTTGTCTCTGGGGTTCTCTAGCCCAGGGCACCACAGTCGCCATAGGATGCCGCATACTGGCTAGCCGGAGTGCAGCTGGGTTTCCCACCAGGACTGGGTTTTGGCAGCTTGGGGAGCTGGGCTAGCTGCTTAGGTTTGGGAGAATGGGTACTGTCGGGGAGTGCTGGGAAGCCCTCACAGCTATTCAAAGGCCAGATCTCTCACTTCCCACAGAGGGTCCAGATGAAAAGACAGTCCATAATTCTAACATGTTTATTTTCATTGTGGAGAGTGGCATGGATGGAATTGTACCTCCCAAGTTCTCAGATGGGCAAGGCAGATATAGTAACTGGGAAAAGGAATGGCTAAGCCTCTAGGTATCTTAGATATCTCATTAACTTGGGGATGGCTTGTGGCTGTGTGGCCACACGTCTACCTGAGGAGAGGTGGTATGTGACCATGACTGGAGTCAAAAACCTCCTGGGAGTGCTGGCATAACGTTTTCCATTCCCTTGCGGATTGTTCCGCTGGGTCGCCCAGATTTTATGCCTGTGCTCAACCAGATGCCAGATTGCCTGTCACAGATCACTGCCCCACACTAACATTTCTAATAGATGCAGGAACTCATAAAGATACACTAACTGGGGAAGCTTTAACAGAGTGGGCAATACTTGAGCAGGGTATGAAGATAATTGTAGGATCTTGCTATGTGTAGGGAGAGAGTAAGAGCCAATGATAGACAGAGATGAGGACAGGGTTAAGAGGAAGAGAACAGGAGAATACTACACCAGCCGATAGCTTCAGCAAGAGCAAGGGCAGCATATCTACACTGAATGGAAAGTTCCAACAGTCTGACATGCCTAATGTGTAACAACAATGACAGCAATGATGACTGCTGAAATACATAAACTCCTCTAGAAGTCTTGAATGACAATCCAGAAACAGAGGAGCAAAGCATGGATGATGGGTTCTGTGGACAGTTGATGGGACAAGCACCGGAAAGACTGGGGAAAAGTCACTGTAAATGCCAACTTTGTGGAGTTTAGATTACATAAGCAGAAATGAGGATCAGACAAGCAAAATACACACAGCTGAGGGTCTATAAAAAAACCAGTTTATCTTAGCCATTCTGACTGGTGTGAGGTGGAATCTCAAGGTTGTTTTGATTTGCATTTCCCTGATGACTAAGGATGTTGAACATTTCTTTAGGTGCTTCTCAGCCCTACGAGTTTCCTCAGTTGAGAATTCTCTGTTTAGCTCTGTTCCCCATTTTTTGATAGGGTTATTTGGATCTCTGGAGACTAACTTCTTGAGTTCTTTGTATATATAGGATATTAGCCCTCTATTGGACATAGGATTGGTAAAGATCTGGCATGATTTGTGTGTGTTTTCATGTTTACCCCATTGGCATCACAGGTTTCCCAAGATCAGAGGCCAGGTCCTGTGTTCTCCAGACAGCATCCAAGACTTACAGGGGAGCTTATATTTGTCTCTCAGAGTACCAGATTTATCCTGCATTTTGATGGTCTCTTTCCTATCCTATAAAAACAAACAAGCAAACAAATAAACAAAACAAAGCAAAACCCCTCACTGCTGCCCTAGGAACTATCAGCACATCCCAGCAGCACTTCAGAAACAATTTAAATTTCCTTTTCACCTTCCATTTTTCCAAACCTACTTCTTCTTCCTGCTTGAAGCTTTTCTTCATCTACTCCAGTTCCATCAATTGTGGCTGATCTTTTTCACTGGCATTAGCCTTTGCCAGTGCAAAAGTCTCTCAGATCTTCTGGATAGCATTCCTAGACCCTAGACATGCTTTACCCCAGGATCTCAGTCAACAAGAAAGAAAACCTGACAGGACTTTCTTTCCCTTCCCTACTCTAGGACATTAAAGTCTCCCTCCTAGCAGTCATTCCTGGATGCTTCTGGCCTCGCTTTCACTCTTGATAGTACAGGCAGACAAATAATTGCTTCTAGACAAAGCTCCTTCCCAAGGAACAGAAAAAGAAAAGCAATAGTCCCATTTATCCCAAAGATTTTATAAAGTTCTACTTCTAAAATCCACAAGAGGCTCTGAGCATTAACCTCTAAAACATAATGACTAACAAAGACATCAAGATAAAAACCAGGCCCCTTCCTCTTAAGTTTTCCTCTTAGTGACCTATCTCTTAAAGTGAGATATGGGCCTATAAACTCCTGTGGCTCTCTAACAAAATTTATGGTTCTCTCAGATATGTAGGATGTCAGGCATGAAGTTGTCATGGGTGCCTCTTATCTGGGTTGCTAATTATTTTTTGGCAGAGGCTTAAGGATTTTAAAAATCAAATCTGAGTAATGAATATGGAGAATAGATGTTTTGTTGCTGGTCTCTTCTACTTCTCCTCAGATTAAGCATAAAACTGTCAACACAAAATGAGATTCTGAAGATGAGACATGGACCAGGATTGACTCTGAACATACCTAGGAAATCAGATTTTCCAGGCAGACAGAGCCAGAATGTGGGCCACTAATTTAATCAACACACTATAGCTATGTGTACAAAAAACAGCCCTGGGGTCATTCCAAACTTCCTGAACACAAAGTAACCATGACAAAGGATAATCTCTCAATGCCCAGGTGCTGTGGAGTTAGAGCAACTTCGGAGAAATCAGCTCAGAAGAGTGAGCCACAGATAGCCTGGACACTGGAGTCAGCAAGCATTCTTCAAAACTATCTCCCAGCTTCATTTTTACCTGGATTTCATATCCATAAAAGGATCTATCAAAGTGTCAATGTGCTTTTGGCCACTGTCATACCTAGAGTAGAGGGACATAGTCATGGTCCTTATTTGAAACTGTGGCCCAGATTAAGGACAGAAAACACTGAAGAAGCTTCTCTTAGATACCAGAAACAGCCAGATTGCAAGGTTCTTGCCTAAGGCTGTGGCACTGCCATACAGCCACATCAAAAAGACAGACTCCTTCAATGGGAACCTCAGGATGTGGCCTCAAAAGGTTTACCGCCATCATTTATAGTAATCACAGTGCTAAATTACAGGAAGCTTCCCATAATCTAGAGCAGTGAGTCCTGAAAATGATGATAGTCTGTGTTGGGAACCTCTTCATTTGGAACCACTTGCACTGTAAATGTCAAGTAAGTAGCTCCCGTGATACCCAGAAAAAAGTTGAGGTGTACTACCCAAGTACTCAAGCAGTTGAAAGACATTCTTGGATATTGACAAGTTTAGAATTCTGTACCTCCAGCTTCCCTGACTGAACTTCCCTGGGTCCATGCAAAGAGGAAGAAGCAGTGTGGAGAACTTATTCTAAGCAAGATATATAATTAGAAGATAAATGGCCAACTCTGAAATCATCTGAAGAATGGAAATAAGTTTAAATATTCCCAGTATTCTAAGATAAGAATGCACATGGTATACTTCTCAGAAGAGATGATACATGCATGAGGAAGTAGAGTAGGGATTCAGCCCTAATCAACACGTGTAAAAAACAAAAAAAAAATGAGAAGGGTCATCAGGAGTTTAGGTCTAATAATTCCACACTTTACAAGAGAAGCAAAAGATACTCTTTCTGATAATTCAATAATCATAAACTTAGTTATGTTAGTTTTTAACTAGGCACAGAAATAGGATGCATACAGCCATAACAATAATAATGGTATTGTGCATTTCAAAGTTTTGGAACATTTTCAGCATAAGAAATGATAAATATCTGAATATATATGCTTACTTCAATTTAAAAATTATACACTATGCACATACACCAAAACATCACTTGGTACCCTATAAATATATACAACTTTTATGTTTCTGTGCTGCCATTAAAAATTTAAAACTGGGTGTAGTGGTACACATCTGTAATCAGAGCAGGGCTAGGCTAAGGCAGAAATGTTTCAGATTTAAAGCAACCCTGGGCTAGTTAAAGAAACCCTGTCTAAAAGAGAAAAATTAAGAAAAGTATAAAAGAAAGGGGGGGACAGGATGCATATTTTATAAATTACTGAAGAAGAGATCTAACATAATGTTCAGAAGGGTAATAATTACACTTCTTACAGTTAACAGCTAACCTCTCACAGTTCTGTAGCTGGCCTACTGTGAGTTTCTATTGGTTGAATTATATAGCATTAAAGTATGTAAAGTAATTTGAAATGAAAAGTTTTGCATCACTCAGATAGAAATGAATTCACTAGATTTTACATATTTTTGAGTCATCATTTGTCCTGAGAAATTTTTCTTAAAAAGGTGATTTAAGGAAGTCAGAAAGCTACTCATCACTAGATTAAGAAGTAAACCACATCTGAAGAGAAGAGAGTTATTAAATATAAGAACATAAGTATGATAGTGTCTTAAATGACAAGAAAACTCAGTACAGATACTCATTAATATAGCAGCTGAGTCATATAAATTAATGGATAATTGTAGATGTACAATTTCTGTTTTATAAAACAATAGAGAAATATAACAGAAATGAAGATTATGAAGATACATGAGAAAGAGAGAGAGATGATAGATAGAATGATGGATGAATAGATAACTAGATGATAGATAAATAAAATGATGGCTAGCTAGATGGATGAGTGAATGGATGGATGGACAGACAAATGTATAGAATGATGGATGTATAGATAGATAGATGGATAGATAGATACATGACAGATAGATAGATAATAGAGAAACAAAATGATGGATAGCTAGATGGATGGATAGATAGATAGATAGATAGATAGATAGATAGATAGATAGATAAAATGATGGATAGATGGATGGGTTAATGGATGGGTGAACAGACAGATAAATAGATAGAATGATGGATGGATGGTTAGATAGATGGATAGATAGATAGATAGATAGATAGATAGATAGATAGATAGATAGATAGACAGATAGATAGATAGATGATAGATAAATAACATGATAGATAGAAAGATGAATGAGTGCATGGATGGACAGACAGAATAATAGATAGATAGATAGATAGATAGTTAATAGATAGATAGATGATAGTATAAAAGAAAAATACTGAGTTCATAGGAAAGAATAACTCTCAAACTCAGCAAAAGTCTCAAAAAATTTATTTCATAATACACAACAGAGATGCTGAAAGGAAAACTGGACCAAGTGTACACTGTGGGATATTTTCTTCTGTGTGACATTCCCCATATGCTAGAAGACTAGAGGATATGCACACTTATGCAAAGAATTTTTTCTGTCTTCCCTCTGCATTATATAGCTCTGGTGCACTCTTAACTTCCTGGGCAACAGGCCTTTGCCACTGGGAAATGTCTTCCTGGGGCATTTCCCTTGGGTGTTACATGCTTTCCAAGTATCAGGTTTGTTGTGGGCTAGTGAACTTGGCCTGAGCATGTTTGTGTTCAACAGAAACCTGCACAAGAAGTGCAAACTTGGATAAGAAATAGTTTGGTTTTTTTTTTAATGAAATCTTTAAATTTCCTGTTTCCTGGTATTTGGACAGAATCCTGAAAGAGACTGATAAGCTCCTTGAAAAGGAAAAGGAGATTTGTTTTATGAAATGTGAAGTATGTGTAGTCTGGAAGTGATGTAATGGAAAAACAGAGGAGTTTTTCATTCTACCAATAATGCTTTTGAAATTCTTAATCAGGATGAGACTGTAAACATATGTCTGCATAACTGGACAAGCAAAAGCCCATCGGACATGAGGATATGAGAGTGACTCATCTTTTGGCATAGTATCCAGAACGTATCTGCTGCTTATGCTGCTGTATTAAATTGTAACTGCCATTGTCTGCACCGTGTGTTTTCTGCTGTACACGTCAAATGACCCGTAGAAGGTTTCTATGATTTACTTGCAGTGGAATATTTTTCCCATGCCTTCTGCTTTTAGAAACTAAAGATGGTATAGGTAACCAAACACAGTCTATGGATAAACAATGGTTTCATGGGGTCTAGAGTATTTAATTTTCTTTATTTTTTATAATTATCATATTCAGAACTTTAATTTTTCTTCAATTTTCATCATTTTTTCTGACCAGTATATATGATAGATATAATAGACTTTCTGTTTGTTTGAGAATGGATGACTATATTTAAAATTATGGAGAACCTCTCTAATTGGAAGGCAGGGACCAGTGAGTGTTGTGAACATGCAGGTTTAACAAAGTACAGTGCATTCATACCAACATTATTTTCTGCTCAAGTATTTCATTATCTATTGGAAGTACTAAGTATCGTGAATGAAATGCATCTTCTGAGAATCCTACTTCTTAGGAAATGTTATTAAATACTCAGTATACTTTGATAGTTATAAGATCATTAGCCCACTTTGATTCTAAAAGACGTCTTCCTATTAGTAAAGCGAACTCTCCAGGAATGGTAGAGACAGTAGAAAGTATTCATGCAGATAAACAAAATCTTTTATTTGGTCCATGCTATGCAAGCCATTGGGAACTGTAGCTCCATAATAAGTGCAACTGCCATAGTAAGTAGTTGATGCAAATTCAGTTTGACTACAAAGTGTACCAGGGAAGTACAGACTATCACACAGTGAATGATCAATAAGAAGTCTCCAGTCCTGGTTGAAAAGCAGAGCTACAGATTTTTGGTTTTTTGTTTCAGTCTCTCACAGAATGGCTCATCCTCTGCCTGTAGAAGCCATCTTAGTCAATGCCTCATCATGACAACAAAATAAACTTCAATAATGCTGTTGCAACACTTAAATTGCACAGACACAGAAGTCAATATTAGAGCTGGAACATTCAGAGCTATTATTTTTATACCAAGATCGATATTTTGCTCAAAACTGAAATATTGTTCTCTGCATAGTAATTTCTATGATCAATTGACATATATAAGGTAAATTCCTTCTAAAATTGTCATCTCCCAACCTACAGACACAGCATGTCTTTATTGTATGTTATTTTTGAAAAATCTTTAATAGCCTGAAAAGGGCATGCATGGAGATCAAAGGCATTTAATGTCTATTCTTCTGTTTCCCTAAGGTTTGGGGATTAATTAATTCACTTGTGGACTTCTTGCTTTTGTGCTTCAACAAACATAGCTCTCACAAAGCATTCCACACACTCTTAATTAAAGGTGCTTAAAGGGGAGCTTATCAGAATTCCACTTTCAGGGACAGCTAAGAGGCAAGAAAGCAGACATTGTGTGGCATTGCTGGAACCAAGGATCACTTAGGGTGCCCCTTCCTGGTTTTCTCAGCCTCTTACTGTGTTATTTGAATCCAACTACAGCAGCATGGGAGCTGCACCCTGTTTGCGGTTAGCTCTTGGGCCAGACACTAGGGTAGCAGACAACCAGCTGAAGGACATTCACTAGAGTCACTGCTAGAAACTCAGCTTAAAGTTGTGTTTGTGTAAAGTCACAACTCCAGAGGGTTGGGGGATCTTTTTTTAAAAAAAATGTTTTAAGGGATGTTGAGATGGCTCAGTGGTTATGAACACTGGCTGCTCTTCCAGAGGTCCTGAATTCAATTCCCAGCAACCACATGGTGGCTTTACCACCCTGTTCACCCTGGTCCTCTTTGCTCACAAAGGATGAGCTTTCACATCTGAGGTGCTTTATTTCATCTTCCCAAGGACCATTTTTCTGATCTGTGAGGGAGGCAGAGGATTTTCCTGATGCCACTAAACAGTGAACAGTAAATCAATAGTGCAAACACACGCCTTTCCATTTCTGATCTACTGAGAACACAGGAAGGAGGTTTTCTCTCTGTCACTTTCCACCATCACCATCCAACTCACTACAACAGGCTGTGGATGCGGAGACTGTGACTTCGCATGACAGAATGATGCCTGCTCAGAGCCGAAGGCCCTTAGTCATCAGTCCTTAATCAGACCTGAGAAAACAGAATTCATACAGTATTGGAAAATCTAGCAATGCAGAAAATGGGAAAACAATTATAAACTGTATCATCATCATCGCCATCATCTTACATGTGGAAGTTAGGTCCTTATTTAGAAATTTTATCTTATCAATGGGCCAACACAGGACAGCTGGAGGAGGTGCAATAAAGACCAAGCATAGTTTGTGTTTTGTTTTCCTTTTAAGCAGAGTTAATGTCAAGTCCTCTGACCTCACACTTTCTAGGTAACTAAGGCTTGTCTTCAAGCCTCAACCACCTCCCTCCAACTAACGGGTGCTGAGATTCCAGACACACGCCACCACTCTACTTGGACAAGGACTTTAGATAAACGTTTTCCTTAAGCTGTCTCTCTGTCCCTTCCCATATATCTGGTATGATTCATTAGTTCTTTAAATTATGCACTGCTAGTTTTATAGTATTAACAAAAATTTCCCCTTAGCCCGTTATACAAGACCAGCAAATTCTATCACCAGAAATAAAGGATTGTTGAGCTGAAGATAAATTGGAATAAATGACTGTAGGTCTCTCTGACTTTTTTCTGCCTGCCAAAAAGCAGGAATGAATTTTCAAGGATAAAAGGAAACTCCCTCCATGCCTCTCGATTCTTCCCAGGAAGGGCGAGTTTAACCAGTAAAGACAGCTTTAGACACTTATTAGTTTGGGGTTGATCACATAGACATCCATTGAGAGCTGCATTAGCTAGCCTTTATCTGCCATGTATCTATTTCCCACAGACTGCTAGCCTACAGATCAAAGTCCTTGACCTCTCTACTTGTCTAAAAATTATCTGTTATTTATTGAAGAAGCTACAGAAACTTAAATTCAAGGCTGTCACTTTAAGAACTACACACACTGCAGATGTCTCTATACACATGCGGCATGTGCACATTAATTAACTTGTATTTGTGTTTCTGTTGTTAACTTGTCTTTAGTTATATAGATTCATTCCAATAAAGACCTCTGCTGGAAACAAATTATTAATCTTCCTCTGTATCACTGTGGTATTTTTCTAGCCCCATAACAAAATTCCTGAGACATTCATTTTATAAAGAGGAAAGGTTATGATTTTGTAGATTCTAGTGTGTAATTGGTTAGCTCTGTTGCTTTGGACCTATAATGTAACAGTACATCATGGTGCAGTATAAGAAGAGCCTGTGGTACAGGAAGCTGTTCTTCATGTGATACTCAGGATGAAAATGAGAAAACAAGCTAGTACCACTGAAGAATTAACAATTAACATCTTCACAGTAGATCAAACTTCTTAAGGGTTCCACTACCCCAATAGTACCATGGGCTTCTATACGTGGGCCTTATCCAGAGAGCAGTAACTTGAGTCTGATTGCAAGCTACCTGCTTAGTCCTGTAACATCATCCTAGCTCTTCTCACCTGAGATTTATGTACTTTGTGATCATCTTGAATTCATCTTTTCTGCTGCTGCGTATGACAAGAAAAATTTCTTCTGACTTCCTCTAGTATTCTCCTGTCACATTTCATATATTCAGCCTTTTCCAGTGGATGCCCTGCTCTCTACCTGTAAGGCATTCTATTTATGATCTAGCTTCTACACACCTTGTTCATCCCAGACAACAAGGATACTCCAGACATGAATTTCATTAGCTCATGTTTGCTAGCTGGTCCTCCTCTAAAGTTTCCTGTATTCTGTCACATTGTCACTCTGAATTCCCACCCAAAGGGAGAGAACTCTCCCATCCTATTGCTTCAAGAATTGATGAACTTGTCCCCTAGTTTTTAATACACCTTATCACCATTCTTTTTTGAAACCCAACTGGGCTCAGACAATCTACATTTACTTCAGACTGGGATTAGTATAGGAGGAATAAACAAAAGACATACACATTCCCTGTTACAGGGAAAATGAGAAATAGACTTTCTCATTAACCTTGGTACTCCTTTGACATGCTAGGGGTAATGAGAAGTCTGGCCAAGTCTCTGAACATTATTGCTCAACTGCAAATAAGACTTAAGAAGTAGGCCCTTGAAGGTTCTGTTTGAGAAGTCACAGATGGTTAATGCTGGTGCCTACTATAGTGTTTGGTACACGCGTGTTACGTTGTAACAGCTGCAAATGCTATGGAGCAAAGGATTCTCTCACTACAAAATTTAGAAACTGAACTCTTTTTATTTCTGAGATTATAATTATATCACTTCTTCCTTTCACTCCCTCTAATTCTTCCCATATAACTCTCTCTTTAAAAATCGTAATCTCTTTTCTATAAATTACACACATGCACACATACACATATACATATATATGTATGTATTTCTAGATACATAAGCACAATTGACTCAGTATTTGTATGTATATGTTATGCATTCAGAGCTGACTATTCACTATTGGACAAGCAATTGCTGTTCTCTTCCATGAGGAAGACAATTTCCTCCCACTACCTTGGGCTTGTGAAGTCGTGGATTTTGGAAGAGAATTTACAATAGCCACTTTACCAAACCATCATAGTCCCTAAGTACATTCTAAATATACATACTTATATCCACAGATAAGCTCACCCTTTCTCAAGAACATTTTTCTTTGCCACAGATGGAGACTATTACAGAAAATCATTGTACTTTTAGAAACAGTTTACTGGGGCTAGACAGACAGCTCAGTGGTTAAAAGCATGTACTGTTCTTGCAGGGGTCTAGAATTTGGTTCACAGCACCCATGTCTGGATGATCCCAGCTACATTGAACCCTAGCTACAAGATACAGAAGAAGGTACCCTCTTCTGACCTGAAGGGACATGAACTTATATATACCCCTCCTAAACACACACACACACACACACACACACACACACACACACACACACACGTAAAAATACTAAAAATTTATTTTAAAACTGTAATTTCTACAACTAAATACGTAAATAGTTTCAATATTTCATACAGTATCAATGAAGTAGTCAGTATTTCACTAAACACTGTAACTGAATTGGTGGTTGGTTGGTTGGGGAGTTCCAAAGCTGTACACATGATATTTAAGTCTTAATCGTGTCTCAAGAATCAACTCAGGTCCTGCATTTTCACACCCTTCATCTTCTGCTCCCAGTTTAGTGGTAAGGAGAATCATTTTACACTAAGAATTTGCAAAGCTATTGAATTTAACTTGCTTCATTCCTGTTCCTGAATGGTGAATCTGAACAGAAATTATAAGAAGAGTTGTCAAGAACCAGCAAATGATAAAGAAGGAAAGATCTGGATTCTTTCCACTTCCATGATGAACTGAGTCTTTCCTACTTCTTGAAATATGTTTACTGTATAGCTTCTATGATGCCCCATTTTGAGATACAGTGATGAGTACAATTTTCTGATGTTCTTGAGATTTTCTAAAATAAGATATTTGAAATTCACACAACTATTTATGTAAGAAAAAATTCATTTTACCTACTCTATATTAATAAAATAACATTACAAAATTTGAGTCATAAGTATTCTCTTTAATCATTTATTTATCTAAAGGTAACACTAGCCCTGCTTTTCTTTTACTATATAAAAAGACCAGCTTTTATGTAAGCAGTCTGTTACATTTTTTAGAAACTAGGTAGGAAAAGGTGATTAGTTTTAAAAACTAATTTGACACATTTTTATTAGCTAGTTCTTATGACTATTGGTCCTACATTATTACTGTGTTACTTTTATATTATTCTTAGAAATCATATGCAATCTTGGAGATTAAAGTTTTATGTTCTATCATAGTTCATAATAACTTTCAAACCTTTGCTACTAAGACCTAAGTCCGGAGCACAGAGAAAAGACTAGCCGGCCTTCTCAAGGGCACTTGCTTCCTCAAAGCAGTATGTCTCTTAACAAGTTCATAACTATTTTTTACATCCAAAATTTGCTGTACTCCCAGTTTCCCTCTAAATCGTCTCTTAACTCTGGCTTTACACTTTTAAAACTTTCTGTGTGTGATGTAGAGACAGACTGCATAGAAAACATTCGGGTTCTTTCTAATTTTCCATCATTCCTGGTTCTTTCATTTTCTTTTTCCCTTGAAACAGATATACTCAGAACCAACAGTGTCTCCCATTGGATCTCAAAGAAAAGCTCCCAATATATTCTGTAATTTTATGAGTGCACAGAACGTGTAAAAATAAGCAGTGTCCAGCTGGTCACACAAGGCTTCATTCAGATGGTGAAAGAAAACGGATCCAAGAGATGAAAGACACGGGGAAGAGAACCGGGGGCACAATGCCCTTCCGTGGTCCTGGCTGGCTTAATGGGATTTTCATTTCGAATGTTGATGTAAGAATGTTAGCCAGTATTCAAAACAGTTGGAAAGAAAGTTCACAAAGCCCTCCTCTTTATCCTTACTGTTGACCATTTTCATAATCCCAACATGAGAAAGAAATCCTGGGAAGCTCTGTGTCAAGAAATAGAAACTGTACCATTTTTCATTGTTGTCTGGCCATCACCTGGATTTTTGTTTTGGTTTGTTGCAATTTTTGCATTCTGGTTTTCCTCTACCATACATATTTAAGTTATTCAAATATCAACTTTCCTTCTGAAACTCAGACCTCTTTCCAGAATTTTCAAATCTGTCCTTTAAATTCTTACCACATTTTGAATGCTCATATCTCACAGATCTTATTGGTATCTCTTTGTTTCTCTTCATCTGTCATCAAAAGGCAAAAAAGTTACACCACCTACACATTCTCTTGTGGTACATTTTTTCCTAGCACTGGAGAAATGAGTACTGATGGTAGAAGTAAATCAGTACCCCCGACAAGGTCAGGATGAGGTTGGTTGTTTCTTTTTATATGAGTCAAACCTAATTCTTCATCATCTAACAGAGCTTAAAAGCTCCATGAGAAACAATGAAATTTAAGTCACAGTTTTGACTGAATCTCATAAAGGTCCCTTTAAACACATATTGAATCTCTAAAGTAATATTCTTCATGACAAAGGTAAATTTGTTTGGCAGTTGTCATCTGCATGAGGTAGTGGTGTAAGGGCTAGTTTCTCTGTTCTCAAATTTAACTTCAAATCGCCACATTCTCTTCTGCTCAATATGACAAGACTATAAAAACTACTCAAGGCTAAAACTGCTGTTAATTCTCCACCACAGACTAGGACATTCTGTCTCCTTGCTGTCGCCTGAGTACAGCAATCCATGAGATAGGAGACTCTCTAAAGTCACTGTTCCAAGCCCCGCTGCTGAGAACACAGTGGAAATATTAAGATTTGTTTCTTAATTTAGAAAAAAGCAAGAAGGGTCTGAAATTTAATTTGATGAATCTATCCTAAAATTAGTTTAGAGAGAAAATATTAGGAGTATTCTTTGGTTCGGCGACAGTTTCTTCTCTTAGTCCATTTCCTGCTGGTCTAACAGAATGCCATGTCGCAAGAATATCATATCATAGAGAAAAGACATTTCTCTCAGCTCTGGAGGCCAAGAAATGCAGGATGTAGCTGCCAGAATCTTGACAGTGCCATTTTGCTCTGTTGAAACAGGATCAAATGCATTGTGCAGAGAAACAGTATGTTAGCTCTACTTTCCTCTTTAAAAAAATGTGTTTTCCTTTTTATGTGTAAGTGTGATTTTCCTGGATATATATCTGTGCACCATGTTCATGCAGGGCCTATGGAGGTGAGAAAATGATGCCAGATCCTCTGGGACTGGAGTCACAGAAAGTTGTGAATCACCATACGGATGTTGAGAATTGAGCCCCAGTCCTCTGGAAGAGCCAGCACTGCTCTGATCTACTGACCTATCCTCCAGACTCTCTCTTCTTCTAAAGCCACCAAAGGAAGACTCCAATCTCATGGCCTTGTAACCATTATTATCCTCCAAAAAACACCTCCAAAATCCATCAATATAAAATTTGAGGATGATGTTCCCAAGATACCCATCTTGACAAACACATCTAAACCCTTATACCAATAGAATTCAACAACTGGTGGCAATGGTATGATATAGTGCACAAGATCCTTCCCGAATATGGCTGTAGGAGATCAGAAGGTTTTAGCCCAAAATATGCTCTTTGGGCATAGGATTATTTTAGAAATAGCAGAACAAAGAATTCAGACAACAGTGTAGAAATGAACCTTCGTTAAGAGAAACTTACATTAATGAAAGGAATGTCCATTTTTGTCCTTGTCCCCATCTTATAAGCAAGGAAAGTGGAATTTAATCAGGTGACATCTCAGTGAATAAGAGGGGATCCATAGAAGTTCAAATACCCACATTTGCCCTTACTTACTAAGCCTTTCCTGTCCCCTCCCCACCTGGCCTTCTCCACCTGTATGCTCTTATGCTTATTTTACCTTGTTAAGCTGTCTTTTCCTATAAAAGATGGAGCTAACAACTAAGAAAAGAAAAAAAAGAAAGTTATTTTTTTCCCTAGTTTTGTGGTTCTCTGTAGCAAATGCACTAGTCAAAACAGCTGCTTCTCAAACGTCACTGGATAACTAACTGTTAAAGGAAAGTGGGTCCTAGAAGCCCAGTATTGATTTACATTAATTTTATGCTAATTTAATTAGCACTAAATCATACCATACTGTGTTTAATATATACATATATATTCCATAGATGACTCTTAATCTAATATTTTTTCAAATTACAAAATTAGGAAAACTTAAGTTTTTAACAGTAGTTTAAAATACGTGACACCCTCAGCTGACATCCTGAAATAAATGTAGTGCTGAGATGAAGTGTGTCCCCCATTTTCCCATGTCCCTCCATTTTCTTCATTTGACCTGGTGAGAAAACTTATTTTTACTATGAAGGAACTTCACTTTTTAAACTTTTACTTTCGCTTAGCTCTAACATAGATGTCATTTAACACAGCCCTTTCTTTTCACAGATAATCTGTTTCTTCTCTTGCAGCCAAACATGGTCCCTGCATGGGTTAACTTTTTTGGGTGCCAAAGTCACGTGACAGTCCCCAGCACTCACAGGTTCATCCTATAATATAAAATATGCTCTTATTTCTTTAAAGTTGAAACACAGTCATTGAGATGTAGTATCTAGGTGCCTAAAATAAGGTTTATTTTGAACATGCTGGATGAGTTCATGAAATTGGGTATCTGTTATATATTCAACTTTAACCAATTATATTTTATGGTTTTAGAGGTTGGACCAGCTGTAGCTCTAGACATAGCAGCTCAATTCTGGGAAGAGTCAACATAATTATCCACTTTGCTACTCAAAACATTGTTGAGCTTGTGGTACTTGTTCTACAGTTGTATTTTAGGAATGGAAAATGAGTTAAGAGCTTAAGACTCTCAATCTAAGTTTCTCTATAAAAGGACACACCAGTCTACTAAACCACACAAAGGGTATACCATATTTACAGGTACATTCTGAACTGTCTAATTTAACTAGAGTACTTAGTAAAGACATTGCAAAGAAAGAGTTGAGAGCACAGATGTCTTCTAAGATGAAGGAAAAATGTTGTTCATACAGAATCTCCAAATCACAAAAGGAGAACAAGCCTCACATCCTGACAGCACAGTTATTGAATGGGTCCAGGCAGGTACGTTGTTAAGCTCATGCTGCTGTCCTCAATTCTGAAAACTAACTTGTTTCTTCACAAAACCATCCCAGATGTGGCCGGAAATGACACTTCCCTAAATTGATAATTTACCTTTGCTAAACTCTGTTGGTCCAATGAGCTGTTTCATCTCTTTATCCTCTAAGAACCCCACTGAGACATCCAAAGTTTTGATAGAAAGAATGATGCTGGGTAATAGATGTGTAAATTCATTTGTTATTTCAAAGCTTTCTTCATAGCTCAAAGAATGGAGAGAACAGTATTGGAGTTACTTCTCCTGTTGCTATACTAAATGCTTGACAAGAAGCAACTTAAGGGAATAAGGAGTTATCTGGATTATAGTTTGAGGGAATAGTAATTGTGGATAGGAAGATGTAGTAGTGGCACAATGAGGCAGCAGGGCATGTTGCCCATATAATTATAAAGTAGAGAGTAGACAGGAAAAGAGCAGCTATAAAACCTCAAAGCCCACTCCCAGAGGCCTCCCTCCTCCACGAAGGTTCTACTTCTTAAGTGGGTTCCTTATCTTTGCAAAATATCACCACCATCTGGGGACCACATGTTCAAACACAAAGGGCCTACAGAGGACATTTTGTGTTTAAACAATAAATAACAATGTGAACCTTAAAACACTTTTATAAATGAAGCAGCTAACGTCAGTCCCAATGGGGTATTCCCAGTGGTTTCTCATTCATTCACTTTACACACAGTAGCAGCCTTGTCAAACACCTTAATCTTCAAATAAGGTCTAAACAGGTTTATCCATTTTTGCTGTGATAAAGAGGAGAATTTTTAAGACTTTTTAGTGTTTTGTAAAACAGTTTTAGATTTAGAGTAAAGTGAAGAATATACAGATGGTTTCTGTATACACTCTGCCCACCACACACATACATATGAACACACACACACACACACACACACACACAGCCTCCCCCAGTGTCTATAACAAATGGTACTTTTGATACAAGTGATAAACCTACAAGATACATCATCATCACCAAAAACATGACAGAATTTTTAAAGTTTTAGATGTGAAATATATATTTTAGGCAAGTTCTTTTTTATTGTTTTTCAGTTGTTGTATAACAAATTATTATTATTTTGATGGTTTAATACAGCATCCATTTATTATCTTGTATGTCAGAGGTCTCATGTCCTGGACTGAGACACCAATTCAATGGTTGCTGCACTTTCAAAGTACCTGAAATTAGTTCTCAGCACCAACATTGATTGGCACACAGCTAGCTCTAAGTCCAATCAAAGAAATCAAATAACCTCTCTGGCCTTCATAGACACACACACACACACACACACACACACACACACACACACACACAGAGAGAGAGAGAGACACACACACACTCACACAAAAGGAAGTACTTTTGCTTCTGTGTGTGTGTGTGTGTGTGTGTTTTCAATATGTCTCAGGCTAGCAAGATGGCTAAGCAGACAAAAGTACTTCATTTAAAGCCTGGGAACCTAAATCTCCGGGATGTGCATAGTAGAAAAAGAGATCCAATTCCTTTAAATTGTCATCTGGTCTCCCCACGTATACTGTAGCATGTACATGCACAAGTGAAGAAATAAAATATGTTCTTTTAAAAAGCAATCCTAGAAAACCTTGGCTAAGTTTACAGGCTCTCACAAAAACAAAATTAAGGTGTTATATGTGTAAGATGTCAGACCTTTTATCTGTAGACACTAAAGATTCATTTTCAAGTTCATTCAAATTATTGGCCATATCCAGCTCCTTCTAGTTACAGTTCTGCAGGTCCTTTTACTGAATGGCTTTCAGACACATGCTGTTCACAGAACATACCTATGTCCCATGATTCTACTCCTTTATGCAATGATACATTGAATCCTTTCCTCTCTGTACCTTCTGTCTTCAGCAGTAGAAAACTCTCTGCATTGAGAGGTTTATAGGATGTGTTTATGGGTTTGGCCCTTCTGTGTGCTCTCTCTCTCTCTCTCTCTCTCTCTCTCTCTCTCTCTCTCTCTCTCTCAGTATCAATCAGCTATGGCACACAACATTATACAACACAACATACATTGAAGACTATGCTTAGAAATTATCTAGGTAAGTCACATTGTCTAATGCCTTAGACAGACATTAGACAAAAATTATTTAGCAAATGCTTTTAAAAGGTCATACAGTTGGCCTTTCCATTCTGCTGCCACCTCACTTGTCCCACTATCCTTCCTGAAGCAGAGTAAAGCCTGTGTGTGCTGGCTTTAATGCTAGTACTGCTTTTCAGAATAACAAAAATAAGTATATTTTTTCTTCCATGGAATTGCCCTTCAAATATGCATAGCTCTATTTATCCTTGTCCAGTATAAATTATAAAATCTTCCCAATTTTTAAAAATGTTTGAGCTAAGAAAATTTTATATTTCTCATGTGTTGCACAATTCAATACTAGGGCCCCAAGGAAAAATTTAATGTCAGTTCAAAAGACATACATACAAGCACCCACATACATACCTCTAAGAATAAATACAGGAGCTATGTGGTCTCACTTTTAAATGAAATGGATGCATATTTAATGAAATTTCTTGATTATTTAATGTCTGAATTATTTCTTAGGTCTTCTGAACTTCCACTTATTTCTGAATGACTAGATCTCTTAAGTCTAAAATTTCTGCTTTTCTTTGCTCCATGTCTCACACAAAAAGTTCATTTTCTTCTCTGTTTGTCTTGCTCAATGAAGCTGACAGAAAGCGATTCCATTATATACTTTTAGGAAATGTTTTGTTTTCCAAAGTGTGCTGATGAACTGTGATCAAGAACTCAGATCAAAACCTAACACCCAAAACTGGTTTCTTAGTACCAGGAGATGTTATACAAGTTTCCAAAAGAGGGAAGCAACCAATAATCTTACCCAGCTGAGATTCACAGCAATTACAAAGGTGGTGAGATATTCCTAAGAGTGTAATAGTGGCATACATATCTTGGCCGTAACCAACTGCTGTCTAATTAGATTTAAGGACTGCTTGACAGCAAAGAAATCAAGCTGTGTACTAGAAACCTTGTCAACTACCTGGGGCTAGTGAGTTTATGGATATTAGAGAAGAGCTTCATACTGCCACTTTACTAAACCAGCAGAATTTCTGACTGCATTCTAAATACTTTGGATCCACAGATAAGTGTAGCTTTTTTTCTTTATCAAAGAGAGTCTCTTTGCAACAGTTGAAAACCATTACAGAAAATCATAACTGATCAAAATACAGAGAAAAACTGATTATTGTATCCCCTATTGACACATCTGCAATATAATTTTGATCATTGTATCCCCAATTGATACATCTATAACTCCCCCACCTACAACTCAGGGAACATCATAGAAGAGGGAATGGAATGATTGTAAAAGCCAGAAAACAAGAAAATTGGCTGTGAAATTTTGCCTCACAGAAATGACAAAGAATCTTCACCCCATACCTCAACAACATGGCTGCCTAAACAGGACTTTAAAAAGGAGGCATGCTGTAATAGTTTGAATGACAATGTTCCACTAATAAGAATGCTTTGCATAAAGTCATGTATTTGAATGCTTGGTCCCCAGCTGGTGGAACTCTTTGGGGAAGATTAAGAGGTGTGGCCTTGGAGGAGGTGCATCATGGTGTTGGACTGAGATGCCAAAAAGCTCCTGGGATTCCCAGTGATTCCTCTCTCTCTTTCTCTCTCTCTCTCTCTCTCTCTCTCTCTCTCTCTCTCTCTCTCTCTCTCTCATGTATTTCTCTCTGTCTCCTATTATTGTAGATGAAGAAGTAAGTGCTCAAAGTGCTCAGCCATAATATCTGCCCTGCCATCATGGACTCTAATCTTCTTCTTTAAGGGAGATATATTCAAAGGGTAGAAGGGGAGAACACAAAACAGGGAAAAGATGTATTTATTTTTTAAGAAAAGAATAAAAAAATTAATAAATCAAAATATTATTGAATTTTATTATTAAATGAGTTTAACAAAAAGACAAAATGAAGAAGGAAACAAATAACTCAATGCAGCACCTAACAATTTTGCTTTTACACAGAAGTTTACATTCTTGGTTCATATGTAGTCAGCCATCTTTGAAGTAGTTATTATCACAGTGTTTACTAATGCTGATGTCAGTTTCTTTCACTTATTGTGAGAAGCCCTTTTCCCAGTTGCTACATAGTCTTTGTAATTGGTATTATCAATGGCCTGCCTGAGTCAGGCAAGCATAGAAAACAGTTTAGCAACTTGGTACTGCTGGATTAGGACACGTCCTTGACCTAACGATACACCTAGCATACGAGGGCCCTCACTCAGACAGACATGCTGCGTACGCGCTTTAAAGAACTGAAATAAGTTACTCCAACCTAAAGCCTATGTATATGTACATGAATAGGATTAAAATCAGAAGCATTATGAGAAAGAACATAGTAAGCAAAGGCTTATATAATTGAAGCCTGACAATTAAAATGAAACTCAACCATGCTATGCTACTTAGCAACCAAGCTCCTTCTCTTGAACCTCATAAAAAGAAGCTAGAAATGATAACCAAGACCCTTGAATTTTTCTCCTTAAAGTGGTCTACTTCCATCCTCAACAGTATATTTCTGATTTGTACCATCAATGTATAAAATCCGTGTGTTACAAAACAAATAAAATCCCCACAACTTTGATTCCTTTATTCCTAAATATTGAATACTTTCAAAGAGTTTCATTTTAATCACCCTATTAACTTTGTTTCTTTGAGACAGGGTTTCTCTGTGTAGCCCTGGCTGTCCTGGAACTCACTCTGTAGACCAGGCTGGCCTCGAACTCAGAAATCTGCCTGCCTCTGCCTCCCAAGTGCTGGGATTAAAGGCGTGCACCACCACTGCCCGGCTTTTTTGTTTGTTTGGTTTTTGTTTTTGTTTTTCAAAACAGGCCCTATTAACTTTCTAGCAGCTGCAAATTTGCTTAAATATAAGCACACATTCATTTGTTAGAACAATTGATTAAATGTCTAAATAAAATGCTGTTTAGTAATAATTAAAGTGAGTTAAAATGGATCAAGAGCATGAAATATCAGGCCAGTTTTTGAACCAGGGCCATGGGTGTCAGGAATGAAACCAACCCAGGAGCTGCAGTCTGCCTGGCATATCATGTTTTCCTTTGCCCAGCGAGTTTTGGAGCTTTTTACACATGGAAGGCATTCCAGAAAGATTGAATTTAGTCACGTTGCTGTGACAACAGCTGCTGCTGGACATAGCTTAATGGGAAGATCAGATACAGAAGAGAGAGAATCCAACCTCTGCAGTAATACTGAGCTGTTGATGTTAATCCTCTCATGCAATCATGTCCAAAAGTGGAAATTTAAGATCTGTAAATTGGAAAGAAAGATGTCTAATTTGGCAAACTGTGCATCTTCTTTGGTTTGTTTCATCTTTAGGGAAGATATAAAGCATTTTTATGAGTTGGTTTTAACTTTACAGGCAGAAAGGCATTAAGTCCATTCTACCTACCCACATTTTGACCGACCAAAAGATATAAACTCTTTGATGCTAATAGTAACATACATTTCTATGTATTCTAATAAAAACCAACCTATATACATAATGTATAAATAATGTAGAGATTAGATAAATAGGTAGATTCATAGACTAAAAGGAAGGAGTGCTCTTATATTTCAATTTGTAAAATCATTGGAAAATTAGCAATGTGTTCTATTCTTTAGGAACGACTTATATGCACTGTGTTCATTTCTCTCTTTTTCCCGTTAGCATTATTGTGTCTGCGTTAAAACAGCCCATCAATCTGGGCAAGTGGTGAGAGGCTATAATCATAGTAATTGCAAGAAGCAGGAGGATATCCAGTTCAAGGACAGCCTAGGAGAGGCAGCAAGTTTTAAAACAAGCAAACAAACAAACAAACAAACAAAGCGAACAAACAAAAAATGAACAACTTTAACCAAATAGGTAGTAGGTTGATATACTATAGTGACTTAGTAATCTATCTCATAAAAATAATACATGAATTTTATCATACAATATTATGCAAAAATATTAAGAATAAAAAAATGAAATTTTATTAACCCAATCTGAAGCCTTAATATTTAAGATTTTTAAATGGGAACTTAATCTTATGAATCACTACTCAATTTACTTTTTCTAAATTTGCTTTTTTTTCTACTACCAGAAAACATAGTTCAGGATACTTCTCTACAAGCAGCAGGATGTGTGCAAACAATTCTATGAGAGATGCATATAAAATGAACAAATCCTTAAATAGGATCCATTTGTCATGATTTCCGCATCAACAAATAGAAAGGAGGATGGATCTCCAGTCCAGGGAGCCCTTGCTCACAACACAATGTCTAACAGTCAATTTGAAGATCCAAGAATCTTGTTTTGATTTTCAAATGAACATCCTCTATGAAGCAATTGCTGTGAGGGGTGACTCTGGAAGGACAGCTGACTTTTGGGTAACTTTGAGAAGCCCTCCATTGTATTTAAGTAGCTGGCAATGTCCATTTTGATCCATACTCCAAAAAAAGATAGGACCAAGCACCAATCAATTTATTCTCATTGGTTGTTAGAAAGTCATGGGTACCTCATTTTGGAAATTCTGGCTGTTATTACTAATTTTAGAAAGGAATATGCCACATACTTTTTCCACTAATTTATGCCATTGTTCAGTTCTTAAAAGTGTTAAAAGTACTTAACACTGTTTTTGGTGCTGCAGGTCCAGCAACATTTAAAATACGCAAAAGTGTGCCTACAGATAGATGAGTGAGCCCCATTCACCGGCCTGTTTATGTAGCTTTGGTCCTCATGCTAACAGCATTTCTTAAATTTCCCAGCTGTCTAAAATATCCTGTTTCTTTCTTTCTTATCCTGTCCTGGATAGTCTATGAGAGTAACAGGAAACAAACTAAAATAACATCCTCACAAGAAGAGACCAGAGGAGAGACCACATGAGAACTCAATAGACTACAGCCTAGAAGATCCCTTTCACCAGAACTAAACCATATTGAACCCTGACCTTGGATTTCCAGATTGCAGATTAATGAGTAATAAGTTTCTATTGTTTATCTATCTGTTCTGTGATACTTGGTTGGAGCAGCTGGACAAACTAAGGTAATACCAGAAATCTGAAGCTTTGGAGATTTGTTAATAGTTCTCAGACTAAAGGCAAGTTGAAAACTATAGAAGAAATAACTCATCAGTAAGTGGGGAAGCTATAGGGCTACAGAGAGTTTCATATCACAAATGACTCCAGAATCTCTAAAACAGATACTATGGTCTGATTTGAGTATTCACTGTAATAGGAAACAAAGAGCCACAAAGACTTTTAAACATCAATTTAACTGATTTATTTCTGACATCATTATATATAGAGTATTTCTAATGTCTTCATTTTAAAATAATTTTAAGAATCTTAAACTGTACTAAAATGTGCAATAATGTGACTCATATTTTTTTATTAACTCTTAAGTTGTCGATCAAGTGAATAAATATTTGTTTAATAAAAATGGTGATCTCCATTATTGAATGATTTTCTACTATAGAAGCAAGAATTTATTTAGGAATATCATACTCTCATTATGGGATTCAAAGTAGGAATATAAGAGAACACCACCACAGGAATGGAGGGAGGCTGCTGGCATGGATGCTTTCACGCCCACATTCAGCTATGTTTGTTATAGAACCCAAGACCACCTGTCTAAGAGTGGCCCTGTGTGCAGTGGGCTAAGCTCTGCTCCATCAATTAGCAACCAAACATGACCACTGGCTGATCTGATGGAGGCATTGCCTGGGCTGAGATTCCCTCTATTCAGGTGTCTATCAGTTTGGGTCAAGTTGATAACAAACTAACCAGTACAGTCAGAAACTGAAGTAAACACTCTTCCCCACTACAACCCAGAGAAATCTCTACTCTCATATTTACACAGGAAACTGAGTTTATAGAGATTACCTGACTTCTAGAAGTTTTCATTGGCCAAACTGGGATGTTACCATTATGCCCCCTCTGAACTCCTGCTTTTAAAGACATAACATGAGAATTGCCTATTATAATGTATGCACGTGTATGTATATGTGCATCTAATTACATCCCTACCATGAACCAAGGACAATTGCCAATGTTAGGGAGAATCTTGCATTGATTTCTAAATAAAAAGAATTATGAAATTGATTTAAGAATTGAAGTCAAGTGCTTAAATTCTTCAAGTGAAGTTCATGCAGATCTGACATGAACAATAAAAGCCATATAGCAATATTTCCCAGGCTGTGGGCATATCCCATAGCAACACTCTCCATTAAATTTCAACCAGTCACATCTAGCAGGGAGTAGATATCACGTCCCACTGCACTCCTGACCATAGCTCGGTCACTACCTACTCCACCTTGGATCTGGAATGTCCCAAACACATCTGGTAACAGCTTAATTTTCCAGGCATCACTATCACAGGATTTTGACTAGGTATGAGTATGTCTTAGATCATTGCGGATATGCTACAAAAGAGGATAATAAGACTGGTCAACTTCCTCTTCCTCTCTATTACTTCTTTGGCTACAAACTGAGCAGTTTAGCTCCACCATAAAGGAATATATGAAGTACTGCTTTGCCACAGGTCTAAGGGCTTGGACCCAATGGCTCATGGACAGAAAACTTCTAAACTGTAAGCACAAACAAATCTTTTTCTCTTACCAAAATGAATGCCTTGGCTATTTTGTTATAGTTAGTAAGAAACTGACTAACATACATTTGTCATTTATTAGCATGCCTGATTCCTGATAACAAGTTCCTAGTGATCAAGAGTGCTAATTTTTGTTCTTAAAGATTATTACAGTGTCTCATACAGAGTTTGTGTTGAATGATTGCAATCATTTTCAAACTAAATATTGCTGCCATTTGCATATGAGTGAATTTCTCATTGTATGCATGTTAATAGTTGAATCCTTTACCCCTTTTGTCAAGAAGGTCAATTTTATGAAGTAAATGACAAATAAATAAATAAATACATCAAAAAATATTTAAGATCTCTTTCTCTTGCCTCTCTCTTACATCTCTTATCTCTTACCTCTCCCCATTCCCTTCCCCCATCTCTCCACTTGGTCATGGCCAGCCTCCACCTCTCTACTTCTCTACTCTCTTCCTCTCTCTGCCTTTCTCTGCCTCTACTACCCTCATAACTCCCCTCCCCATGCCCTAAATAAACTCTATTTCTATACTAACTCTCTCTCTCTCTCTCTCTCTCTCTCTCTCTCCATATATATATATATATATATATATATATATATATATATATATATATATATATTTAAGCCAGTGAAAAGTAATTGTTTTAATTTTTCAGTTCATGCCTCTTCAGCTAACCATTTCCTATGGTGGAAACTTGGTGTATTAAACCTTATGGATGCAACTAGACAATATGTACACACAAGCGAACTGAACATAATGTGTTATTAATTATGCAGATACTCTGTATCAGCTAATAACTCCTTATATAGACAGTTTATAGCTAATTCACACAAGCTTTGGCATTGGTTTTTCCTCATAGTGCTGTGAGTCAAAATAATTTATTTCTGTTTTACCAATTTCAACTTACAACTAGTCCTAAAAGCTTAATACCATGGAGCTAAAGAGAAACAATAGTGAACTTTCTGTTGCATAGAAAACAAGCTTTTTTAAAATCATCAAAATATTTAGAAACAAACTTCTACTTAATTCTGAGGTTGCCTTTTGAGGCAGCTTCCTGTATGTTCTGTATAATCCAATTTCTTTCAAGTTGACTTTCAGCTTCCCGGCACTGTTTTGGTCACAAATGACGCTAAGAATGAAGGAATGCAAACACTTGCACCATCAAAAGCAAATGACATCTTATCACAGGGAACTCTCTGGCATGAGTTCACAAACTGTGATTTAACCCCTCAGAGTGGCACAGGATAAAGAGAAAGAACTAAGGGGTGGTCTTTGTAGAATGAAACTCCATAGTAAACAGCGATGATTGCCTCCACACCAGCATGTCTCTGCTTATCTTGACATCAAGCATTTTTGCTGTTACCTTGAAACAGAAACTCAAGACAGTCAGTAGAGAAACTTTGAGTTTGTTTTTTGCTTTTTGGTTTGTTGTTGCTTTTAAGCAGAAAAACAGAACACTGTTTCTTTAAACTGCTGAGGGTTTGCTGGTAATTTCCAGAAATTTGCGCTATCATCCTATCAACATTTTACATTTGTCTCCAGACAAGTAAGTCAGTTCCTGTGACTCCTGAGTTGGCTAAACAATTTCAACTACACCAGTCCAAAAAGAAACCAAGATGGTCAATGTTGGATTAAAAACATCCACCTCCAAACAAATTATAAGGACAATGCTATACTCCACAAAGACAATATTTTATTTGTCTGATGGCTTTATAATGACCTCTTCCCTTCATGATCTGAGCAAGGGGTCAATGAGATGTTCTAGACTGGAATTTTATATATTTTGGATGTCAGTCATCTATTAACTACACATTCTTCCAGTTGTCAGATGTTATCATCTCTTTGTTCAAATTATACAGATTATGTCAATAATCCCAGTAGAACAGAGCACTGAGCAGTTCTGACTTATGATAACATTGGCCTAAAATACTTCTGTCTTCTGTTTGCAATTTCCAAACCATACAGGAAATATTTACCAACAAAAAGCCTAAAAGCTTTTGATTTATTATAAGTATGCTAATCAACAAATGTTAAAAATTTGTTTTTAATCTTTTAAACACTTTGAAGCAAGTAACACTGCAGGAACTTTTTAATATGTGAAGATTTATTTATTTATTTGTAGATGTCTTGAAAACCCAAAGTGAGAACAGTGGCTGGGAGTTCCTTGAAGGCAGCAATCAGTGGCAGCAGGTTGTCAGCAGTCTCATAACTGAGCATGTCTTCCAATGGCTTCTGACTGGCAAAGGGTTCTATGCAGTTGTATCTTTTGCATAAGGATTTTAATCATTTTGGCTATGTACCAAGAACAGGAATTATATGTTGTTTCTAGATTCTGTCCTGAGGGACCTCTCTGATGATAAAAGTGCATTAACAGTTTCCTCCCCAACCCACCCATTCACCCTTGCGTGTTAGCTGCAGACTGCTGGAACTTCATTTCATAGATGATGACTTAGCTTCTGTGAATATTTCCTCAATTATTGACCACCATCTAATAGTGTGGGAATAAGAACACTACAAGTTGACTTTCTAATCTACTTTTGTTGTAAGTCCTGAAGGTTATTGGTAAAGTGATGCCATTAACATTAATTTTCCTATATTTTCTTATCCATCATCTTCATATCCATATGTGTCCAGTTTAGTGAAATTTTAAATCAAACTGGATCCTGTCAGAGACAAAGGCCTTGACTTAATCGAGCCTTGATATATTCTGCTAGATGAAGAGTCCCAGGCTTGACTTATTTTGCTAGTCATAGTGTCTCGGGCTCCACAGCGGGCATTCCTTTGATTCCTTCCTGCCAGAGACTAGATTACCTTGTTTTGAGTCTAGGGCCTTGCTCTTAATCAGATAGTCAGAACGTCCTAGGCTTGGCTTGATTAGCAAGTCAAAGTGTTCTGGCTCCACAGCAGGCATTCCTTTGATTCCCAGTCTCACTGCCTCCAGCTAGGGATTAGACATCCTGTTTTGAACTAGCCTACAGCTCCAGGACAACAATGACACATAACTATGTGTGACGTATGGATTCCCCTTCCTCTGCCATTTCCCGCCCTAAAGTGTTTAAATATATGTAACAATAAAGATTGTTTGGGGCTTGACCGGAATACCGTCTTGCCTTCACACATGCTTTGTCTCCTGCCTCTTTCCACCACCGACAGTTTCTCTCCACAGCACCAGAGTGTCCTGCAGGCAGGACGCTCCGGACCCAGTCGCTAGCCTGTCCTGGAAGAGCTCTCCGGGACATGGCGGGATAGCGAGCTCTTTGCAGGATCCTATGTCCCCCTTTCTTGCTAGGAACAAGTGTCTAGAAAGAGATTAATCTTGTTACCTTTATATTATTATTATTATTATTATTATTATTATTATTATTATTATTATTTTAAATTTTTAAATTTACATTGGTGTTCTGCTTCCATGTGTGTCTGTGTGGGGGTGTCAGGTCTCCTGTAACTGGAGTTATAGCTTTAAACAGCCATATGGGTACTGGGAATTGAACCTGGATCCTTTGGAAAAGCAGTCAGGGTTCCTAACCACTGAGCAATCTCTCCAGCCCCTGTGTGCTCTCGTCTTAAGCGAGTCATTTTCTCCATGCTAGTCTAGTTGGTAACTGGATCTCTGACTTGCTCAGTACATCTGAATTAGGAGCAGTTACCTATGTGGTTGTTTGAATGAGAAATGTACCCATAGACTCATGCATTTGAATGTCTGGTCCCTTGTTAGTGGTACTGTTGGGTAGATTAAGGAGGTGACATCTTGCTGGAGGAATTGGAGCTCCTCATTGGGAACTGCCATTGTGCTTGAAAGCCTCTCATCCTCCCCAGTGCTTTTTCTCTGATTTGTGCTTGTGGCTCAGTGCATGAGTGTTCAGCATCCTGCTCCACTCTGCTCCACCTGCTGCCTGCTGTAATACCTCCCCACCATGGTGGTGATAGATTCTTATCCCCATGGAATCCAAACCCCAAATAAACCTTCATTCAAGTTTTTTATCACAGCCACATAAAAGAAACTAATCCAACTTGGTTCTTTGTATTTTGCCAAAAACGAGGCCTATACTTGTGTATTGATTTTCTTTATCTTTTTGTTTTAAATCACTGTGATAGATGGCTGACAAAAACTAAAGTAGGAAAGATTTATTTTGGCTTAAAGTTTCAGAATGTTCAACTTATGCCTTCATTGCTAGGATGGACTCAAGTTCTAAGCACAATAAACCTTTCCTTTCCTATACTGCTTTTGTAAAGCATTTTGTCACAGAAGTAAGAAAAAGAACAAATATAAAGACTGTCTTCCCTTAGCTGCTCACAAACAGATCCTCCAAAATGATCTCAATGTGCTTCAACCAGGGAAGATGAATTCTATTCATCCCATAGCAACGAATACTAGAAGGCTTGCGGGAGTCCACTGGAGGAAAGCACACAGGCAACTCTGTCACAGTTTCTGTGGTTCCTCTTTCCAAAAGGTTGCTTCTCCCTCTAAGTGACCCACATCTGTCCTGTTTTCTCCCTGATGAAGAAGGTGAGGAAGCTTTCCATTCTTATATAATCTTGGTAACTGGCTAGGATGTGTTCAAATATTTTCATGCTAGTGAAGGTCACGTTGAGACCTAACCCCTAAATAAAGCTATATGAAAG
>CM052702.1:31238938-31249788 GCA_028551405.1 Uromys caudimaculatus | reverse complement strand
AGGAGGAGGAGGAGGAGGAGGGGGGGGGGGGAATAAATGAAGGGATAGGAGGAGGAGGCTCATCTCTTAAGAGTTAAACATTAGTTGACTTGGAAGTAATGGAAGATAGAGTTCTTGAAATCAGCTCTGTTTCCCACTTCTGTGTCCCTAGTTACTTACTAATTTGGGGGAGGGGGGGGGTTATCACAATGGCCTGAGTCAGAATCTCTAACACCATGGAGAAGGAGACTGGAGGCATCAATTAGCTCCAAAATTAAGACACAGTTCCATACTAAAGGGGAAAGGTGGAGTACAAGAGCATTGCTGAAGCCCATTGCTCAGGAGAAGGTTTTATAGAGACTGTCTTAGTTAGGGTTTCCATTGCTGTGAATAAACACTATGACAACAGCAACTCCTATGAAGAGTTTAATTGGGGCTGGCTTAAAGTTTCAGAGCTTCAGTCCATTATTGTCATGGTGAGAAGCATGGCAACATTTAGGACAAATGGTGCTGGATATGAGGCTGAAAGGTCTACATCTTGATCCATAGGCGATAGCAGGAGACTGTGTCCACACTAGGTGTAACTTGAACATAGGAAACCTCAAAACTCACCCCAGAAGTGACCCACCCCCTGCAGTGATAAGGCCACACCTTGTGATTGTGACACTCCCTATGTAATAGCCTATGTAATTGGCCTATGGGGGCCAATTACATTCAAACTACCACAGATAAATTCTAATTTTTTTCCTTCACCTTTTCATGTGTTCTGTTCCTGTTTTGGTTTTTTAAAAAAATGGATCTGAGTAATAACTTAAGTCCTCAGTAGAGACTTGGCATTCTAAGCTGTTCCAAAGATTATCAGATTATAAAAACATACTATTGACTCTTCACTTAAGAGTCATCCAAATGGCCCTATCAATCACTGGGTCAGAAATCCACTTTACAGCAAAGTCATTTATCCCATTAGCTTCAAAAATGTTATAGAATGAAGACATCTTAAAAGACAAGAAGATAAAAATCACTTCAATAAGATATGGACAGATATACTGCAAAAGCCTCTCCCAAATCCAGTTGCTCAGAAATATTTACCACTAACTCTGAAAGCATATTTTTTTTTCCTTTTCCCTCTTTCTGTCTCCCTTCTATGTACTAGACAAAACCTAAATCTGCTTATCTTGACTTTCTCTCTCTCTCTCTCTCTCTCTCTCTCTCTCTCTCTCTCTCTCTCTCTGTGTGTGTGTGTGTTCATTGCTGCTCTATTCATAATAACCAGAAAGTTACAACCTAGATGTCCCTCAATAGAAGATTGAAAAAAGAAAATGTAGTACATTTACACAATGAAGTATTACATAGCTGTTTAAAAAATAAAAGTAAAAAAGACCATGATATTTTCAGGTAAAGGCCTGGAACTAGGGGGGAAAAATCATCAGGTTTGAAGTAGTTCCAACCCAGGAAGATAAATATGCATTTGCTTACATGTGGATCTTGGCTATTAAGTCAATGTTAACCAAATACAATCAATCGAACCACAGAGGGTAGGCATAGGATACGGGAAAATGGAATAGTTAGTTACAATTGGATGAGGGAGTCGGAAATGGGAAGATAAAGTCAAGAGGGGAAGGAGGATAAGGGAGGAAAGAGACTATTAAAATTAAGGGCTATTTGAGGGGTAGTAGGGAAACCTAAAGGAGTAGAAATTTCTTAAAATATATACATATATTATATATACATATGTATGTATATACATGTATACATAAACAAATAAAATCACCAACTAATGGGAGAGACAGAGCTCCAATTGGACAGTTTGTTTCACCAAATGAAGTTTCCAGTACTGGGATTGGGTTACATCTAATTAAGTTATTGCCCAAAGGGCTTCCATGGAATCCCCAAACAATCCATGTGATTGCCAAGACTATCGTCTGTGCTTACCACAGATCCACACGTTCCCAATGCTGAAGACAACACCTACATTGAACATGGAGGAATCAGGCTGGTACCTACATATAGGACCATGAAAGGCAACCTTGTTCCTGGTCGAGCACAGGTTGGAAACCCCAGTGACCCTGAGGGACAGCAGGCATTTGGCCTGATTCCCAAACACTAGGCTCCTGGTACAAGGCCACAGCCCTCCATAGATTTTGTACTTCAGTCATGTAAGGGAAATGCCCCAAGTCCCTCCACAGGTAGAGGATGTGACCACAGGTCATGTAGTCTCAAGACAGATCTCCATTTTAATGAGGTACCTAAAAGCCTGAAGGGCTTAGCCAATTAATCTTTCCTTCCTAGACATTCCTCCCTGCAAAAGGTATTTAACCTCAGGCCCACGCTGAGAAGTGGTGTATGGTTTTTACTCATCCACTTTCGGCCATGACAATAAATGTCTTAAAACTGTGGATTGTCTCTTTTCATCAGGATCTACCATGGGGATCAATGGGGCAGGCCTTCGCCTAAAGAGGGGGCCTTCTAATCTCCCACAGAAGGCCTCTCTGTGTCCCCAGACACGACCACCATGCCAAGCCTGCCACTGACAAGCCAAGGACCCTAGGAACCAGCCGGAGCTCCTCCCTTTCCCCTTTGGCCCTGGCTAGAACCTGAGGGTCCCCACTGTGTTCTCAGCTCTTCCGTGGCTCCCAGCAATGCCTGAGTACCCAAGAGCCTGAGAACCATACAGCCCCAGCCTCCTTGTAGGCCCAGGGACCCCCAAGGCAGCTCTGGCTGTCCAGTGCCTCAGACTGTGCTCCCCCACCCCTGAGCGGTGTCCCTCAGCTTCCGCATAGCCCAACACCCCCCCCCCCCATAAGCACAGTCAAACTTCCCGCTGCTCACCTCCCCAAGTGGCCAAGCTCTGTGGCGGAATGGACACAGGGCCAACTAACTCTACACATACACAGAACTTTTACCCCAAAGTCCTAGTGTCTTTGATATGGGAAGGTACTTGGCAATCTACCAAAAGAGAAACATAAATGCCAAGCCAGCTGCAAACTCTTTGATCTACAAAGGTGTCCTACCTGCTAGGCAATGGTGACACAAAGCAACCAAGCAATATCTAATTAGAATTAAGACGCATTCCAGGAGATCAAACCCATACCTAACAATGCTTTGTAACCAAAACCCTGAGACTAGATAGCCCAGAGACCTAGGGTAAAAACCAAATACTACTGTTATAAAATAAAATAAAATAAAATAAAATAAAATAAAATAAAATAAAATAAAATAAAATAAAATAAAATAAAATGACTCCTCCTGACATTCTACATTCTGCTGTACTCATAGATCAATTCCTTGTTCAGCCATCATCAATAAAGCCTCTTCCTGCAGTACATGGGAAACAAATACAGAGGGCCACAGCTAGACATCATGCAAAGAATGAGAGACCTTGGAACACACAGCTTTAAATGGAATGTCTCCATCAAATCCCTTCCCTCAGGGCTCCAGGAACCCCTATGGAAGAGAAGACAGAAAGAATGTAAGATCCAGAGGGGATGGGGAACACCAGGAGAATAAAGGTCCTCTAAATTAAATGAGCAAAGCTCCTATGAACTCAAAAATACTGAAGTAGCAAGCATGGGTACTACAGGGCTCTGCACCAGGTCCTCTGTGTACATATTATGGCTTCCAGTTGGTGAGTCTATGGGATGCCTGAGTATGTGAACAAGTGAGTTTCTGTTTCTTGTGCCTTCTCTTGGGCTCTTTTCCTTCTGTTTGTTTTGTTCAGTTTTGATGTTAGTTTTTATCTTTATCTTTTTTGTTTGTTTGTTTTATTTTATTATTATCCCTTAGAAGCCTGTTCTTTTCCAATGAGAGATGGAAAGGGAGTGAATCCAGATCAGACGGGAGAGGAGGAACTGGGAGAAGCAGAATGAAGAGAAACTGTAATTGGGATGTTTTATGCAAGGGGAACAAAATCTATTTTCGATAAATCTTAAAAGAAAAGAAAAAAGGGGAAAAGGAAGGAAGACGATGAAAGATGATACACAAGAATGCTTCTGGACGCTACAAAGTTTTAGCTGAAAAAAGAAAGAACACTACAAAACTTCAGTAAGAGAGGAGTCTGCACCTAAAACTAACTGTTTTTCTCAGTGATGAAAATTATTTTAACAAGTTACTTAATCAACTTGTGCCTCATTGTCCTTATCTATGAAACTGGGACAGTAATATTAACTCAGAATTTCCTGAAAAATGTAAGTTAAGATGTGTGATGTCCTTACACAATTATCTAATGGACAATGTGAATGCAAAAATATAACTGTTGAGACACACAAAAGACAGAAATCTCCCAGTCTTTAGCAATTGGACTCTGACTGCTTGGAGCTGAACCAGTAGTTTGTGTTACTTCTGGGGACAGAAGAAAGAGGCTGGTTGGGAACTGTGATATTGGAACTCCAGAAAGGAGCCAGTGTGCTTCTCATCCATGACAACCAGTTCTGTGTTGGCTAGACACTGAAGATGTCACTTCTATGAGCAGCTCTGTCCTGGCCAGAAGACAGAAATACTAAAACTGTTTAGAGGAACTGTTTCATGTTCTGCTTTCCTGTCTTTCATCTTTATTCTCGTTTTACATAGAAACAAATGAGCACAGCAGCCTGGGAGCTACATGTGATCAGATATTTTCCTAGCCCCTGAGAGTGTGCTCAGAACTCCAGTCCAGCCCAGACACCGTGAAAGAGATATTATGAAGACGTTCTTGGTGAGACAGCTGGACTGAGCAGTTCCATCCCTGCACATCTCAAGCTAGTAAAGCCTTATTAACCCCTAAATAAAACCCTCAGTAGTAGAAAACACAAATTTAACATTTGTCTTTTAGGTCAAACATTGTTAACATTATTTTTAGAATAAGAAATTTAAATATTTTTATCTCTCCAACCTTGTAAACACTTTTTGTAAATGTTTTAATTCCCCTACCTTGTAAAACATATTTTCACAAAGTCCTTCCTGAATTCTCAAATTATTTTAAATGTCTTAAATTTTCTTCATTCTTTGTGGTGATTCTTTTAAAATTAGCAAATCACAAGAGACTATGAAGTGAGACCCCAGCCAATACAGGAATGACACCTACATTAGAATAAAAAGTGATTGAACTTCCTGTTTGTGTGCTTGGCATTTGGTCTTCTGCCTCTGTGTGTAGCAGGAGCTTCTGATAAGAAGTAAACCTTATCCTTGCTGGGGTTTCTTTCTAAGAAACTCCAACTTTACTTCCAACAATGGTGATCCTTTCTGGGAACCCACCCCCTGTCATGCATGACTTCCACCTGCCCCCTTTCTCTTATGCTATCACCTATAATAAAACTCTTTTCTGAAACTCACCTACCTTGTCTAAGAAATATATTCTGTCACCGTGAGAGATGACTCCAGAAGCCATTGCCACAGGATGGCTTTAGAGGACAAGGAATGACTTGGATCCTAGTACACCCCACCTCTAATTATGCTCACCTGAAGCAAGAAGGTGTCTGTTTCAAGGACTTCCTGTCTTCCTCTTCCCCTTCCAAATGCCTCATACAAGCAATTAAGTGCTAAGCCATACTTATGCATACAGCTGAGTCCTGAATGGACAAATTTTCTAAGAAGATAGTGAGGTGTCTACTTCTTATTTCCCACACAAAAGACTCCTGAGGTAAGACTGAATAAGTTCTCATCTGTTGTAATAGGCCTTCCATTTCTTCTCAGGAGACAGTTGTCTCTGAGAATTCACCCTCTATATTCCTGTCCCTCATACGGCATATATCCTTTATTAAAACGCTTGCACTGATTCTGGCTTCTAAGTACTTCCATCTGCCTTCTGTTCCTAACATAGCAATGACCAAATATTACTTTGTTGAGTCTTTCTTTCTTCCTTTCTTTTTTTTTTTGTTTTTTTGTTTTGTTTTGTTTTTTGTTTTTTGTTTTTCGAGACAGGGTTTCTCTGTGTAGCCCTGGCTGTCCTGGAACTCTGTAGACCAGGCTGGCCCCGAACTCAGAAATCCATCTGCCTCTGCCTCCCATGTGCTGGGATTAAAGGCGTGCGCCACCACTGCCCAGCCAGTTGTGTGTTTCTTGAATAAACTCAGTTAAGGATTCACTTTATACACAGATTGTTTGTGATTACAATCCAACGCTATCATTTTGAAAGTGGAGTGATAAGGAGCTAAGTGTGTACTTCTTCGAGTTTCCTCAGCTTATTCTTTAATAGTTTAGCAAGATATTTGGACAGGCGTCCTCTCTAAGTGTACCCAACAGGCCTATAATTGTTATGGAAAGCTAAGCATCAACTCAGTCTAGTCAAACTGTACTTATATAGACATACTACAAAGTTTAAAACAAAATGCCAAAGACTTCGTCCATACATGACCTATAATGACAGAAAGGTCATTATATAAAAATTAATTGTTTTCTTCACAGTGCTAATAAAAATATAAAACTAAGCATTCCACATCCCAGGCGATGTTTCCACTCCTGTGTGCACTGTACTGTGCTTTGTTCTTTTGCTTGATGTCTTCAAACAACTTCCCCTGATTTTCTGAAAGGTTTTTCCAAGCCAGCGACAATTAAAATGAAAATTCCGAAGGAGTAAAAAGCAAAAAGGAAAAGCTACAAGAATCGGATTTGATTTTCCTCCCCTTACTCCTTCCTTATTTTCAAGCAACTAATCCCCTCTCACAGAGCACAATAGACCAGACAGACACAAAGAAGGAGAGGTAAAATTGGCCAGCTACTACATTGTCCTTGCTAATCTGAGCCATTTACATAAGGGTTAGGAGGCTTGTTTTATCATTTAAACAGACTTAAAAGCCCTTTGCAAAGGAGATTTAGTTCCTACAAAAGAATGAATTGGTGCTATTTGGTGAGTTGCTTCTAGCCCAGAACCAAGCTGCTTCTTGGGCCACATACAGTGTTGGCAAAGATTGCTTACAGCTGCCAAAACTGGGAAGCCCCAAGCTGATTAAATTCTTACCAGGAGGTGAACAGGGTGAGGTCAGGCTAAAAAGCCAATCATACCAGAATTTGAACTATACCTGAACAAACTCTCTTTAGAAAAGTGTTTTTAAGGTGACTCTGAATTTTCAGAGCTTGCTGAATCTTCTCTGGAATAAACAAAGAGCAGGCAGGGAAGAAACCATAGAGACTAAAAGACTCAAGACATTTCAAGTTGTGAAGACAATCTAACTCTTTGATTCATTGTTGGTTAAAGTAGCCTTACACACAAGGGTAAACTGCAAAACTAACTCCTTTGCCAATGTGAGAACAAACATAATTAGGAAAACCATGTTCTTAGCAGAGTACCCTCTTTGCATCAGAATCTTAGATATACCACACACCAAGTATAAGTTTTACCTGGCACACCTTGAACAGATGTTCAGTGTGACTTTGGCCTGTGGCTCCGCAGGGTGAGTAGGGCGACCTTGGTTAAATTTGCTCCCTGAGAGTACCAGGGTGGTTACACCCTCCATCCTTAAGTCATCCAGATCTTCTGCAACAACACAAACAGTGACAGAGAGAATTAACTCCTGTTTAACTGAACAAAGAGCAATATATAAGGTATCTATCAGTAATTTGTGAAGTAAACCACTTTTTTATATTCTTTAAAAAAACAGCCAACAAACCAACAACGAAACTTCATGTTTAAATTATATTTTCCAAGATTCTCTAGTGTATTTGTGTCAACTACAACTATATAGCCTGATACATCCACCTACAGTTTGAGAGGCTTGACAACTCAGATAAAGCCAGATTTTGCCTATACCTAAGCATCAGGATCAGTCAGTGTCAGGCAACACTAGGTTTATTATTATTATTATTATTATTATTATTATTATTATTATTATTATTATTTCTTCTTCTTCTTCTTCTTCTTCTTCTTCTTCTTCTTCTTCTTCTTCTTCTTCTTCTTCTTCTTCTTCTTCTTCTTCTTTTTCAAGACAGAGTTTCTCTGTGTAGCCCTGGCTGTCCTGGAACTTACTCTGTTTGCCAGGCTGGCCTCCAACTCACAGAAAACCACCTGTCTGCACCTCCTGAGTGCTGGGAATAAAGGCATGTGCCACCACCACCACCACCCAGGCAACATTGATTTTTTAAAAATAGATATACACACTTAGATTTAAGTGTAGGCATCAGGAAGCAACACAAACATTAGGTCCAAAGTGGATGCCCACATTGACGTATTAGTGGCAATGTCCTTAACAGAATGGACTCTGACCAGGTAAACAGAAGCCCAAGTTCAGCATCCCCAGTTATCTCCTGGGGTGGGAATAGGGGAGGTCTGTTTATCTGGAAAGAAAATCTTATAAGGGGGTAAAGTAGGAAACCTTACTTAATCCTCCAGAAATCTCCCTTAATCCACACCCCAAAGGTAAACTACCTTGGCAAGAGCATCTGGTTTCCTGGTTCCCAGTCATTCTAAGCAGCCTGTATCTGCTCAAAGACCCCCACCACTTTCTTTTCTGCCATTTTCCTTCTTCCACAACTCCCAGCCTGACAGATAGCCTTGGCCATTTGATAACCAATACAATTTGTTTCTACCCATGGAGTGGTCTAGTTCAGTGGTTTCGCTGCACCTTCACTTACAACAAACATGCCTAAGTGTCTTGGTAGCAACACAGATGATTTTGTGGCTTTTGAAGTTATACTGTTGAAAAGATATATTTTGCAAAAAGTTTGACAAATTAATCCAAGTTTAAAATGGACATAGCATCAAAATGCTTTGTGAATACATAACTCTAGACCCTTCGATTAGTGCAGCTCTGTCTCTGTATCTGTCTCCCTCTCCCTCCTTCCCCTTTCCCCTCCCTCTCCCTCTCCCTCTCCCTCTCCCTCTCCCTCTCCCTCTCCCTCTCCCTCTCCCTCTCCCTCTCCCTCTCCCTCTCCCTCTCCCTATGCACCCACTCCCCACTCTGTGGTCAATACTTGCAACTGGTCCAAGTATAGAGAGTAAGTACCTATGGAGTGTTCAGTCAAGCAGATGAAGTTAAATACATGAGACCACCTGAGCCTATTAGCCCCTAAGCAGGCACTGGAAAGATTCTATGTCCAATAAACAAACACAAAGTGAAATTAACTGGACAAGGAAATTTCATTTTACAAAAAGGGTCAACTGGGCTAGCAAGCGCATCAGGGCACAAAGCACATTTTGGGTTTTTTTCCAACACTGGTGGCCTAGGGCTGCTTTTTCCCTTCATTTGGGGACTGACCACACAGTCATTGCCAGCTGGCTAATTTTTAAAGAACCAGTGTAAGTTAAATAGAGGAAAGCAGGGTAGAAGGAGAAGAGAACAGTTGTTCCAGGCCAGAATGTTGATGAGGAGAGCTTTGCGTTCACAAGTTTTACCAGGTGAGACAGATTAAAGATTTAAATTCCTTTGCATAAAACTTTACAAGGTGAGGAGATTTATGGAATGTTGGCCTCTGGTGGGCTACTAACCTTTGATGTTAAAAAGTACTTCTCACACAGGAAGGCTTCAAGCCTTGCTGGAAACAAACCCCTAACATTCTTCCTCCAAGGATCCATGGCAACTTGACTGTGCTCTGTATATAACCACTCTCACTTGTCTATCCAGTGTCTCTGTGACTGCTGTCAGAGTCTAAGTCACATGTGGCCCATCTCACAGATCACTTATTTACACACTCTTATTCCCTGCAATGTAAGACCCACTTCTTCTCTCCCTTCCTGTAAAGAGATCATAAAAGAGGGTCTCTTTTTGTCTTTGTCTCTCAGGCCTAAATTCAGTCTCACCATTCCCAGCAAGGTTAATGAACTTTTGTCTGAGAAAGAGGATACATCTTTGCACCTCTCTCAAACCCACCCATATCTTTCCTATCTAATTTATGTGGGAATAAAATATGTGAGAGGTAAGTCTACCTGTATTGCCTAAGGAACAGGTTCCCACCTTCCAATCTTCACCATAAGAATTTCCTATCATACCATGGCTCCTGCCCTTCTCCGTTGTCAGACATTTTTGTTCTCCAGTGCCAATATCTTTGGCAATTCTCCCCCAGCTGTCTTGACCTTTGGTAAGTCAGGTTTACCTGAGACCTAGCCCATCTCAATGCCAATAAACCAAAAACCCTAGTGCCAGATCAGGTCTTTGGTTTGCGCAGACCTATTGAACCTTTTTTTTTCTTTATTTTTATTTTTAGATATTTTATTTACATTTCTAATGTTTCCCCCTTTCTAGGTCTCCTCTTTGGAAACTCCCTATTCCCTTCCCCTCCCTCTCCCCGCCTCTATGAGGGTATTCCACCTCCCACCCAACCGCCCACAGACTCCCGTATTCCCACCTTGATGTTCCTCTTTACTGGGGCCTCTAACACCCTCAGGGCCAAGGGCCTCTCCTCCCCCTGATGGCCAACAAGGCCCTCCTCTGCCACATATGTGGTCGGAACCATGGGTCCCTCTATGTATATTCTTTGGTTGGTGGTCCAGTCTCCAGGACGATGGGGGTGGGGGTGGGGTTAGGCCCATTGACACTGTTGCTCCCTCCATGAGGCTGCCACTCCCTCAGCTCCTTCAGTCCCTTCTCCCACTCCTCCATCTGGGACCTCACTCTCAGTCCAGCAGTTACTGTAAAGTGAAACTTGGGTATTCCGAACTTTTGGGCTAATAGCCACTTATCAGTGAGCCCATACCATGTTTGCTCTTTTGTGACTGAGTTACCTCGCTCAGGATGATATTTTCAAGTTTCATCCATTTGCCTGCGACTTTCATGAAGTCATTGTTTTTAATAGCTGAGTAGTACTCCATTGTGTAAATGTACCACATTTTCTGTATCCATTCCTCTGATGAGGGACATCTGGGTTGTTTCCAGCTTCTGGCTATTATAAATATGGCTGCTATGAACATAGTGGAGCATGTGTCCTTATTACATGTTGGAGCATCTTCTGGGTATATGCCCAGGAGT
>CM052702.1:31163542-31238438 GCA_028551405.1 Uromys caudimaculatus | reverse complement strand
TGTTAAGCTGCTAGTGTATGCTCTCTCCAGTTTTCTTTTTGGAGGCACTCAAAGCTATGACTTTTCCTCTTAACACTGCTTTCAATATATCTCATAAGTTTGGGTATGTTGTGCTTTCATTTTCTTTAAATTCTAGGAAGTCTTTAATTTCTTTCTTTATTTCTTCTTTGACCAAGTTATCATAGAGTAGAGCATTGTTTAGCTTCCATGTGTATGTGGGCTTTCTGTTGTTATTGTTGCCACTGAAGACCAACCTTAATCCGTAGTGATCTGATAGGAGGCATGGGATTATTTCAATCTTCTTGTATGTGTGGAGGTTTGTTTTGTGGCCGATTATATGGTCAGTTTTGGAGAAGGTACCATGAGGTGCTGAGAAGAAGGTATATCCTTTTGATTAGGATGAAATGTTCTATTGATATCTGTTAAATCTATTTGGTCCGTAACATCTGTTAGTTTCACTGTGTCTCTGTTTAGTTTGTGATTCCAAGGTCTGTCCATTGATGATAATGGGGTGTTGAAGTCTCCTACTATTATTGTGTGAGGTGTAATGTGTGCTTTGAGCTTTAGTAAGGTTTCTTTTATGAATGTGGGTGCCCTTACATTTGGAGCATAGATGTTTAGAATTGAGAGTTCTTCTTGGTAGATTTTTGCTTTGATGAGTATGAAGTGTCCTTATCTTTTTTGATGGCCTTTGGGTGAAAGTCAATTTTATCCGATATTAGAATGGCTACTCCAGCATGTTTCTTGGGATCATTGGCTTGGAAAATTGTTTTCCAGCCCTTTACTCTGAGGTAGTGTTTGTCTTTATCCCGGAAGTGTGTTTCTTGAATGCACCAAAATGCTGGGTCCTCTTTATGAATCCAGTCTGTCAGTCTATGTCTTTTTATTGGGGAATTGAGTCCATTGGTGTTAAGAGATATTAAGGAATAGTGATTGTTGGTTCCTGTTATTTTCGGAGTTACTTTTAGGTTTGTGTGGCTATCTTCAGTTTGTTAAAAGATTACTTTCTTGCGTTTTCTAGGGTATGGTTTCCCTCCTTGAGTTGATGTTTACCATCTATTATCCTGCGTTGAGCTGGGTTTGTGGAAATATATTGTGTAAATTTGATTTTGTCATAGAATATTTTGGTTTCACCATCTATGTTAATTGAGAGTTTTGCTGGGTATAGCAGCCTGGGCTGGCAGTTGTGTTCTCTTAGGGTCTGTATGACATCTGCCCAGGATCTTCTAGCTTTCATAGTCTCTGGTGAGAAGTCTGGTGTAATTCTGATAGGTCTGCCTTTATATGTTACTTGACCTTTTTCCCTTACTGCTTTTAATATTCTTTGTTTGTTTTGTGTATTTGGTGTTTTCACTATAATGTGACAGGACAAATTTCTATTCTGGTCCAATCTATTTGGAGTTCTGTAAGCTTCTTTTATATTTATGTCCATCTCTTTCTTAGGTTAGGGAAGTTTTCTTCTATGATTTTGTTGAAGATATTTACTGGTCCTTTAAGTTGGGAATCTTCACTCTCTTTGATACCTATTATCCTTAGGTTCTGTCTTCTCATTGTGTCCTGGATTTCATGGATGGTTTGGGTTAGGAGCTTTTTGCATTTTGTATGTTCTTTTACTGTTGTGTCGATGTTGTCAATGGTATCTTCTGCTCCTGAGATTCTCTCTTCTATCTCTTCTATTCTGCTGGTTATGCTTGCATCTATGACTCCTGATCTCTTTCCTAGGTTTTCTAACTCCAGGGTTGTCTCTTTTTGTGATTTCTTTATTGTTTCTATTTCTGTTTTTAGCTCCTGGACAGTTTTGTTCATTTCCTTTGTGTGTTTGATTTTGTTTTTCTGTAATTCTTTAATGGATTTCTGTGTTTCCTCTTTAAGGGCTTCTAGTTCTTTACCTCTGCTCTCTTGTGTTTCTTTAAGGGTGTTAATTTCTTTCTTAAAGTCTTCTATCATCATCATGAGAACTGATTTTAAATCTAAGTCTTGCTTTTCTGATGTGTTGGGGAATCCAGGGCTTGCTGTGGTGGGAGAGCTGAGTTTTGATGTTGCCAAGTGGCCTTGGTTTCTGTTCCTTATGTTCTTGCCCTTGCCTTTTGCCATCTTGTTAACTCTGATGTTATCTGATCTTACTCTGTCTGTCTGTGGCTTATCCCTCCTTCAGGCCTCTGAATCAATACTCCTTGAAGACCAGCTCTCTCTGAGAGGTGTTTGGGTTTGGAGTGCTATGGCATGGGGTCAGCTGTGGGGTGCAGACAGAAACCAGAAGGATCTTGTCCCTAGGTTTTCCTTGGTTCCTGTGTCCTGATGGGTCTATAATGGTCCCTCTTGTTCCAGTGAGTTTGAACAAAAGTGGTGGTTTTGCCTATGCTTGAAGGTGTGTCAGCACTCCTGGGATACCAGCTCTCTCTTGGAGCCCTGTGGCCCAGGCTAAGGTCCCCAGGTCCTGGTGAGCAGTGGTGTTCATCTTAACCCCACTCACAGCTTTTCCACGCTCCTGGGGGGGTAGCTTTCCCCCGGCGTTAATTGGCTAAGGAGCCCTATGGCCCAAGCTGAGGTCCCCAGCCACAGATGGAAACCGGAAGTTTCCTGTCCCTCAGTCTCTGTGGCCCATGGTTTCCGGGCAGATCCCAGTGAGCAGTGGTGCTTGTCTTATCCCCACTCACGGCTTTTCCACACTCCTGGGAGAGTAACTTTCTCCTGGTGCTGCTTGGCTATGGAACCCTGGTGGCTTGGGCAGAGGTCTCCTGCCACAGATGGGAACTGGAAGCTTCCTATGCCTGACTACCTCAGTCTCTGTGTCCCACAGGTTCTGGGCGTGTCCCAGTAAGCAGTGCTGCTCGTTTTAACCCCACTCCCGGCTTTTCCACGCTCCTGGAAGGGTAGCTTTCTGCCGGCACTAATTGACTATGGAGCCCTGTGGCCCAAGCTGAGGTCTGCAGCCACAGATGGAAACTAGAAGTTTCTTGTCCCTCACTCTCTGTGGCCTGTGGGTTCAGGGTGGATCCCAGTGAGCAGTGGTGCTCATCTTAACCCCACTCATGGCTTTTCCATGCTCCTGGGAAGGTAGCTTTCTCCTGGCGCTAATTGGCTATATAGCCCTGTGGCGCAAGCTGAGGTCTCCAGCAACTGATCGAACTACTGAATCTTAAAAAGATAAAAATTCAGCTATGTGCTGCACTGTGGGTTTGACCATGCTTTCCAAAAGGGAATGTGGGATTCATGAGGGTATTTCCTTCTTTTTTTTTTACTTTTTTCAGACCTACTTGAGAGTACTGCTCAATCTCACTTACCTAAAGATTCTCACTTTAGTTGTTTTACAAATTTAAATTATTTATCCTGAGCAATATATTAAATATAAGTAATGTGATTTCCTTGGTAGTACTGCGTGGCCACAGTGCAGTGGATTATGGCAGTCAATGGCCCAAAATGATGCTTTTGATTCTAAAATCTTTAGAGATTTAGAAAACTTCATAGTGCCAAGCAAATGGTAAGGAATCTTTCCTCTGTCTCTCTAACTGTCCCTCTCTGTTGAGGTTTAGTCTTTTACTGAGTATTATAATGGTAAATTCTGACTTACAAGACCTAACTACTCCCAGAGATGAAATCTGCACGTACCCAAGTGAGGATATGTAACCTTGCCACCCAAATTATACCTGATTGGTGAATAAAGATGCCTATAGACAATAGCTGGGCAAAAAAGAGATAGGTTCCTGGGCTTGGAGGTCTGAGACAGACCATGACAAGGAGGGAAGAGAAGAGGGAAGAAAATATAGAGAGAGGAGAGATGCCATAGGTTAAATGAGTTATGGATATATGGCTATGAGGGCTGGCCAATTGGAGTTAAGAACAGCCCAGATGGAACAAAGCAGTTATAATTTGGGGTTATTGATAGAGAAGTAGTTTCTAATAGCTTAGAGGGTAGATATCTGCCAAGCTATAGTGCTGATTAAGACATTATAAATATAAATGTAGAAAACTCAATTTGAGATAAAATAATTACTATAACACCTCTCTGTAACCCTAAACTATATCTCAGTTCCTGTTGCTTCATGAAAATCTAATTTATTCAAAGCCCAAAACATCCTGTTTTGGGATTGGAACTAGAATGTAAAACTCCTATATCCTCTTCCTGGCTTTGGTCCTACAGATAATGTCCCTCCTCCCTAGGCCAAATCCCCAACTGCCCCACATTGCCTGTCTCTCCTTTATAGCATTCAGCCTAAATGATCAAAGTCTGACTGTAACGTCCAACCACTGTGTTTTTCTCTTAGCTTCTAACCCAAAGCCAATAAGATAAGGTCAAGTATGAGAGAGTACAGGCTCCTGTTAGGCCCAAAGCAGATATTGGAAACAAATCCTCTTGGTCTCTCACAAGGAAGCACCTCCTATAATGTATTTATTCTAGCTGTCAAAAAGACCAAATGCTCCATACTGGCTAGTTCAAGACTATAGAACTATTAATGAATCCACTCTACAAATAGTTCCTGTGGTCCCTAGTTCTTTCTCTATCTTTTCTTATTTGCCTGAACAAACATCTCATTTAACTATTCTCAGGATCTCTACTCACACATGGTGAGCTTGATCACGTGATACATCCCTACATCAGTGTCCTTTTCTAAACTCAGCCGTGCTTCTTCCTCTCCTTGTTTCTCTAAAGCCAGAAAATATACCTCACAATTTTGTTGAGGTATTGGATTATGTTTTACAACTCATTTCCTATCATTTCTGTCTCTACCTTGTCAGTCAACTCCCTGTTTGCTTTATAGGTAGGAATTCAACCAAAATGGAGAGAGCTTTCCAAGTGGGACGCACTATTCACTTTGGACCTAATTCTAGAGTCTAGGTCCCTTCCTTCTGAAAACACCTTGCAAACAGCCTGATTTCATTGTGTTTTCTATGGCATCAGTCAATATTTGTACTGATTCTAAATATGTTTTCCACATTATTTCTTCTCATGCTTCCATTTAGGAGGGTTGTCAGGGTTTCAACTTGTAAAGTGTCTCTCAGAATTAATAATAACTAACCCTAAAGTTTCTACACAGAACACAACCCTCCTCCACTGTAGGAGACACCAGAAACAAGACCAAATTATTAACATAGGAATCCACAAAGCTAATAGAAAAGCTAAATTTTAAGCCATACACCTGTTCTTTCTTGTTGACTCTCCATTTAACCTTAATCTTTATTAACCTGAAGCAACATAGAAATTACCAAAAGAGGGAGTCATCTTATATCAAACTTGGCTTACAAAGAATGGGAAATAATTTTATGTAAGGGTTGGAAAACTTAAAATCTTAGCAATGCTTCATGATCAAATTCCACTCCATCACATTGAAGTGAGGATTTCTCTCTTCTTAGAGATCTCCATGAAGTCACTCAGTCCTACCATATATGTCCTCACTCACCTCAAGAGCCAAGGGAGATTTGTCTTGAGTCTATCTGACTTCCCTGAAAATCATTTACTACCTTTCAAAACTGCTTCTCTTCTAAGGATCCTCTCTCCTTAACAATGGGAAATTGCATGTCTTGATTTCAGTAGGTTATTAGGGGTCCCAGGATACCCCTCTATACATGAATTCATTTGCATACCCTTTCTCTTGTGACTCTGCCTATTGTTTGGGGCAGAAAAGAAAGACTGGGAGACTATGGGGACATAGGAAGAAAAAGGATTCCCTCCAGAATTTGAGCAAATTTTTTGTAAAGGCTGCTGATAGAGAGTTCATGTTCATATATAAATATTTTATGTTAAAGATGCAATAGAGCAGGCTTAACTCCTAAATGAATATGACATTGGGTAGAGTTTCATTCCTTTGTGCAGACAACCTTGAGAATCTCAAAGAAAGTTGTTGGCTTTATTTACAGGAAAGACATTTTACCTTCCCACATCCTTGTGAGACAGACTTCAATTCACCTTATGAGCTGTAATACTGGCAGATGTCCAAAGGAAACCACTAGATGATCTCAGTTAGAGTTCTTTTGTTTTTAATTAATTAATATGTATTGAATTTATTTGCATCTCCTCTCTCTCTCTCTCTCTCTCCCTCTCTCTCTCTCTCTCTCTCTCTCTCTCTCTCTCTCTCTCTCTGTGTGTGTGTGTGTCTGTGTGTGTATCTGTATTTGTGTACAACAAGGCCCCTGGAGGTTAAAGCATAACTTGCCAGAGTCATTTCTCTTCCTTCTATGTGGTTCCTTGAGATCAGACTCAGGTTGTGTCTCAATTGATTGCCAAAGCTAACATGTTGCTAACTATGTTGGTCTAGATTTCTTGTGTGTTAGTCATGCTGGAGTCCTTCTGACAGTTAGCATCTCTTTCCACACTTGGCTCAATGCAGAAATGCCTCCTGTGTATTAGGGGAAATTATCTGACTTTATTAAGTTTGGTCCTGTGTCTGTGAGCTTGCTTGTTTAGCCTGAGTTGGAAAGCTGTTCTTGGTTCTAAAGCACCCTAAGTGTACCTTTCATTGTGCTTGGCTTTGGGCATAGGCATCCACATTCAATTCTACTACATACTCATTTTCTTATTCTATAACCACAGTGACAATACAACAAAATGTTGTTAAAATATATTAGGACTATAAAGGAATATATATATATGTATATATATTATATATATATGTAGGACTATAAAGACCAATGTGCAGACACTAGACAGAAAGTATCTGGATCTCCAAGCTTTAACCAAACTGCAAGGCAGAGAGTGTTCAGAGGAAGAGACTGAAAGACAACATACAAATGGATAATGCCTAAAGGATAGATGACGTTAGAGTACTGACCCACAACCTCAGCAACTGGCCTCAAACATTCAGAATTTGTTTAATAAATCAAATATTAAACTGGTTTCCCTCCTTTTTCTCTCATTTCCAACACATGTTGCACTAAAGAGTTAGGCAGAGTCACCTCCTTTAACGAAACACTGTACTTCCTTCAGAATTCATGTCCCTCACCCACCTGCAGCCCAGTGTAGTCCCTACAATGCATGGTAAGGTTCAGCTATCCTTTGTGATCAGCAAGCAGTAAGTTTCCATTCTTCCTTTCTTGGCCTCCTTCCTCAGATGCTGGTTGTAACCTCTACCTTTTGTGATTCCTGGGTTCCCTGGCTCTTCCTCTAAGTTCCTTCATTGCTGTGTGGCTTCTTGCCTGCCATGTGTCTTACTTCCATGCAGGCTTAAATGACTTACCTTCCTCCCACTTTCACTTCTATATTCTTCTCTTGGCAGCTTGCCTGACAAGGTATATAGTGGGGTGGGGAGTTGTATTTTAAATGCTAATAAAATTGTCCTTGAGCTTTCATTTGAGCCAGTTCTTAAATTCTTTTATTAATAAGACTAAAAAGCCCAAGCAGAGATTTCGATTTCTCTTGTAACAAAAGTTGCATCCTTTATTTTAATAATTTGTTAATTAATTATTTGAAAACCTGATTCTTATATGTATCGACTCCTGGAAACTGGTTTTTGAAGGAATGCTTTTGCTGTACTTATCTATAGACATAGGAACAATAAAATTCTCAGGGAACTAAAGAAGGAAAAAGCTACTAATTGTACTGGGCAAGAAGAAAATCACTACTATAATATTTGAGCCTAATTTGAAGCAGTCTTTGTCAAATACTGGCAAATGGATCCTGGCCAGGTCCATAGTGAGACTCATATTCAACATATGATACTGAAAGACCTGACCCCCTTATGAGGAAGGTTAGACCCCTAGCAAACTTTGAGCCGAGACTAGAAACTACATACCCGGGCAAGAAAAAAACCCCACCCAACTACATTCTTTCCCCTAAGAAATGGGTGACTTTGACCTGACCTCAGGGCCAGAGGCACAATGTTTCAGGAACTAGAAATGTTTGTGCAACTGACTTGTGAATAACTTAGAACAATCTGTACTTCCCCATGATGCAAATTCTTTCAATTCCCCACCCCTTGCTTTATGATTCTTCCTTGTTTTATGGTCTTTTCCCTGATTTGTGGTTCTTTCCTTGCTTTGGGGTTTTTTCTTCTTTTAAATACCCCTGACTTCAGCTACTTGGGGCTGAACCCCTCTGCCTCTGCGTAGGTTATGAGTTCGACCCCAGTTCACTGGTCCTCCCATCACCCCCGAATAAACTTTGTGTGATTACAGGAAGGATGGTCTTTCGTGAGTTCTTGGGGGGTCGCGCCATCCTGAGACTGGAGTGAGGGTCTCCCCAGCTTGGGGGTCTTTCAATACCATATTACAGTCAGGGACTTACAAAAGCAAAAGCCACAGGCTACATATTTCCCACCTTTATCTAATCAGAGGCAAGAAACATATATCCTGATATACTTGTAAGTAGCGTACATCCTGATGGATTTGTACTTCTTGCCTATGTACCTCCTGTCTATGTGTAATCAAGCACACATTCATAGTGACAATTTTGGAATTTTGGTTTCTTTAAAAAAAAACACAGAAATATTATAAAAACATGTTTTTCATTTTTAATCCCAGATATGGGGCTATGGTGCTGCTTTGGATTGACTGCAGTAGCTGACTGTGATTTGTCTCATGCTCTAGCAGAGGCATGGTTTTGCCAGCTGCAGATGGTTTCTCCAATTGCATGACATTTGGAATTTTGGGAAATGTTCAGAGGGAATATAATTGCTAGAGCCCGATAAGCAGGGTTGGTGTCTGTTCAGGGACATTGGTTATGGTTCGTTAGTAGTCATGATCAAAAAAGAAAAAAAAGACAAGAAATTAGATTCAGATCTCTATCTCTTTCTCTCCCTCTGTCCTTCTTTCTCTTCTATCTAGTGATAGAGGGTGAAACTGGTGGGGGTAGGGGAGGGATAAAGGGTGGGAAAGGGAAGAGTAGCAAAGTAGCAAAAACAGTCTACACACATAATTTACAGTTGGGGGCAACCAAGCTTGTTTATAGAAGTGAAAACTCACAGCTTGTTATCTTACACAACTACAGCTCCCACATTGTGGAAAGTTTTCCTATCCCTGAAAAGTGGGGCTTACAGGTTGGAGACTTTTGTTGTTTTATAGATCTCTTAAACACACTAATTTAAACTTAAAACATAATATTAGCCAACACAAAGCCAGAGTCATCAGTGTGTGTAACTCTGAGGCCTATAAGACAGGAGAAGTAACTAGACAGGAAAAGCATATTAGAAAGCAGAGGTCAACACACTGGGAAGACTAACTGAAGGACTGAAGGTGAAATCTGAGCAGGCTCCTCCACAGTTTACCGGCTAGAACACACTAGCCTTTTCTTTCCAACAGAAAGCCCAATGCAGGGATTTATGTTTAAAGGTGGCTTGTAAAACTATGGCACATATTCCGAGTCCCAAGAATGCTACTGAGAAGAATGAAACTAATTTACCAGTGAAGGCACAGGCATTTTATCTTTATTCACTGGCAAATAACCAAGAACTAATCAAGCAAAATAGTGTTTTGATGTCAGAAAATAGCATCTGCTTAGATAAAATAATCCCAGGACTTTCATTTCAGTCAAATGTAATCTATGAAATAATTACAGCTGTTTGAACTATACAGTGTGGGAGATGAGTGAATTTTCACATCTGTTTCAAGAAACTTTATAGAAAAATTAAAAGCCTTTCAAGTATAAGTTTCTTCACAGTGATTCATTGATGAGTTGAAGAAGAATTATATGGTGGTTTTCTCTTCATTAGAATTGGTTTGTTGATTTATATCAATAAAACTGATTTGGTCAAATGTTTTGAACAGATGTTACGTATACTGAGTGAATTACTAAAATTAAAGCAAATGTTAAGAAAACATCAGAGATTAGACAAGATCAAATAAAATATGTATAAAATATTTCTGTTATGAGAGCCAGTTACATTTCCAAAAAAGGAAAAGAAAGAGAATCGTAACTTAGTTTGCTAGCACATAGCATGGTAGAGACAAGAGCAGTGGATGGGCAGAAGATGAGGAGCTGTGTGAGCATCTGAGACTTCTCCATTCTCATGGTTATACCTAAAATAGGATTTCACATCTGCCTCTGTGCATCAGAATAGTATGACTTCAATTCACAAAAAAAGAAGTTTATAAAAACAATAAAATCCATAAATCATTAGAACAAATTGGTAGTGAACAGAAATTACAGGTCTCAAGTTTTATAATAATGATAGGCTAATGAATGTAAAATAGAATTTTATTTGGGAAATAAGTTTTGTGGGTTTTAAAGGCTGTATTAAGCTTTTTCATTTTGATGCTATAGAAGGAAATAGATTACAAAATATTTAATTTCCTTGGCTCCATGAATTAATAAGCCAAAGAAAAAGATTTACCTGATAAGATAAAGGAAACATTTCTATTGATTTAAATTTATACATATTCTGTCTCTATTGTTAACTGGAAAGTACTAGAAATATGCTAATATGTTCTTTTGAGCTACCATTCCTTGTATGATTGCTAGGAATGGAAACATCTATAGGACAACCTAAGTTTTATATGGTTGTATAAGCTGGGATTTGTTTATTTAGACTGCAAGTGAATCACAAGCCTTGGGTTAATTGACCTGATCATTAGATAAATTGTGAAGGTTCTTCATTTAGTCAGAAAATAAAAGTAAGACATCTGGGAATAGTTTTCTTCTTCCAATCAGGAAGAAAATTCTGGTTCTTCTAACAAAGTCAAACCTAAACACTATTCAAAGCAGGGTTTCTGCATCAGAAGAAATCATTTCTCTTAACTTTCAGCAACCACAAGTTCAAGAGATTATGCTATATACACTAAAAGGTTGGCAGTGTCTCCTGAAATATTGATTACTTTCTGAAAGTCTGACATGATTTTACAAACTGTGGAAACTTCATAATAAGAGTACTGGTATGTGAATTTAGCTCAGCACAGTATACATGAGCAAGCTGCCCTTTTATAATGGAAAACCCTTTATTGACCCCATTCAAGGGAGGTGTCAGGAATCTGAATCATGGATTAAGAGATGGATTATAGGCAAAGGACTTAGAAGGAAACAACAGAGAGTGAGAAACATTAAGCAACACGCTCAAAGTTCAGAAACAAGTAAGGCAAGGATGATAGACAGTCATGAGAATTGATCTGTTAATCAAAAATAAAGGAATTATGTAAATTATCAAATCTTTATAAGACAGTGGGTAAAATGTATTATAATTTCTTTACTTTTCTACTGATGTGATAAGACACCGTGACCAAGGTAACTTATAGAACACAGCATTTGATGGAGGCTTGCAGTTTCAGAAGGCGCGTTCACGATCACCATGATGAGAAGTAGGGCAGCAGGTAGGCAGGCATGGTGCTGGGAAGAAGCTGCAAACTTACCACTTGAGATACACTAACAATGAGGCAGAGGTGGCTAACTTGAAAATCTTACAAAAGCATTATTATTTTACTTAAAAGGTGTTCGACCAATATCAGTTTCCTTAGGAGTTTTTCCTCTGGCGAAATGGTTCATATAATGTATATCTCTCAATTATCTCTGTTTAGAGAAAGTATGTTTCATTTCTACGAGGGGAAATAATCGCAGGTACTATTAAACAGCATTATTTTGTTCAAAACATCATTTATGCCACTACAGACACCAGATACAATTAAATGAATTTAGATTCAACTAAGAAACCCTAGAGAAATATCTGTGAGAGTATGTGCTGAGAGGATTAACGAACTGGAAAAAGACTTAGTCTCAACGGGAGGGGCACAAACTCACTGTCTGGGGACCTGGGGAAAGATAGAACATGAACAGAGTGTCAATACTCCCCTCTTCTCTATTTCCTGGGGTCAGTTGCAGCCATGGCTTCTGTTCCTGGCATGTCTCTGTCTCTCTGAGCTAGCAGGCTTTCACCCAGTACCCAAGTTTTCATTGGTAAAATCAAGTGATTGAGATCTTGTTAAAAAAACAACAGGACAGGAGTAACTAGAACCAGTGGGATCCAGGGACCCAGGAACCCCTCCCAACCAGTGGTACGGGTTCCTTCCGTTATGGGCTGGTGCCCTGAGCAGACCTTGGGTGCTAACTCCTCAACCAGTCCCACAACACCCAGAGGAAACTCCACTCCCAGGTGCTCTAACACACCTAAGATCCCAGGATCACAGGATACCAGGAGCTTGGTCACACCAGCATTTCAGGGTCCCAGAGGCAGCTTGACTCCCAGGAACCCTGACACACCCAGGATCACAGGATCACAGAATCACAGGATCCCAGAGACAGCTGGTCTCTGAGAAGTTTTGACACAACCAGGATCACAGGAAGGACAGGCTCCAGTCAGATATAGCAAGGGCAGGTAGCACTAGAGATAACCAGATGGTGGGGTACAAGCATAAGAACATAAGCAATAGAAACCAAGGTTACTTGGCACCATCAGAACCCAATTCTCCCACCATAACAAGTCCTGGATACACCTTCACACTGGAAAAGCAAGATTTGGATCTAAAATCACTTTTCATGATGATGATAGAGGACTTTAAGAAGGACATAAATAACTCCCTTAAAGAAATACAGGAGAACACAGGTAAACAAGTAGAAGCCCTTAAAGAGGAAACACAAAAAACTCTTAAAGAATTACAGGAAAATACAAACAAACAGGTGAAGGAAATGAACAAAACCATTCAGGATCTAAAAATGGAAATAGAAACAATAAAAAAATCACAAAGAGAGACACAACCCCAGAGTCAGAAAATCTAGGAAAGAGATCAGGAGTCAGAAATGCAGGCATCACCAACAGAATACAAGAGATAGAAAAGAGAATCTCAGTTGTAGAAGATACCATAGAAAACACTGACACAACAGTCAGTGAAAATGAAAAAAGCAAAAAGGTCCTAACCCAAAACATCTAGGAAAATCCAGGACACGTTAAGAAGACTAAACCTAAGGATAATAGAATAGAAGAGAGCAAAGATTCCCAACTTAAAGGGCCAGTAAATGTATTCAACAAAATTATAGAAGAAAACTTCCCTAACCTAAAGAGATGCCATGAACATACAAGAAGCCTACAGAATTCCAAATAGACTAGACCAGAAAAGAAATTCCTCCCATTATATAATAATCAAAACACGAAATGCACTAAGCAAAGAAAGAATATTAAAAGCAGTAAGGGAAAAAGATCAAGTAACATATAAAGGCAGACCTATCAGAATTACACCATACTTCTCACCAGAGACTATGAAAGCTAGAAGATCCTGGGCAGATGTCATACAGACCCTAAGAGAACACAAGTGCCAGCCCAGGCTGCTATACCCAGCAAAACTCTCAATTACCATAGACTGAGAAAACAAGATATTCCATGACAAAACCAAATATACATAATATCTTTTCACAAATCCAGCCCTACAAAGGATAATAGATGGAAAACACCAACACAAGGAGGGAAACTACACCCTAGAAAAAGCAAAAAAAAAGTACTCTTTCAACAAACCCAAAAGAAGATAGCCTCACAAACATAATACCATGTCTAACAACAAAAATAACGGGAAGTAACAATCACTTTCACTTAATATCTCTTAACATCAATGGACTCAATTCCCCAATAAAAAGGCATAGACTAACAGACTGGATACATAAACAGGACCCAGCATTTTGTTGCATATGGGAAATGCACCTCAGTGAAAAAGACAGACATTACCTCAGAGTAGAAGGTTAGAAAACAATTTTCCAAGCAAATGGTCCCAAGAAACAAGCTGGAGTAGCCATTTTAATATCAAATAAAATCAACTTTCAACCAAAAGTTATCAAAAAAGATAAAGAAGGACACTTCTTACTGGTCAAAGGAAAAATCTACCAAGATGAACTCTCAGTTCTGACCATCTATGGTCTAAAAATCACAGGCATAATAATAATAATAATAATAATAATAATAATAATAATAATAATAATAATGGTTTAAAATACACAAATATGGCACAGTTCAGGTAAGTGACACATTCAGAGGGACAGATAGGACTCAAGAGATTGTTTTCTAAAGCATTCTTAAACAGTGATTATAATTGAAATGATTATAATTTTATAGAATTTTACCAAAGTCCACTGGTACAATTTTATTTGTTGATAATACTTTGAATTCTTTTCTTTTTTTTTCTTTTTTTATTTTTGATACTTTATTGGATTCTTTTATTTTCTACATCTGTGGTTTAACTATTAAAAACCTCAAATGTCCTGAATAAAAAAATCCCACACTTTATTCTTTACAGAAATATTCACTACAGAAGTAGAAGTATTTAAGGGGTAACTTCAGCAAGTGAGAATCTGATGATTCTCAGTGTAATGGCCTTGGGAAATGCAAAGGAATGTTGCTCTTTGCTCAGAGTGAAGCTAACATATTTCTGCATGAGTTTATGTGATCTGGTATCTCTTAGTTATTGCTTTTAGAAGTGTGTGATATCTTCATGAACATCACTTCAGTCCAAACCAGAGCAGCGAAGTTTTGTTTGAGTGCTCTAAGATTGCCTGTAATTGCATTGACTCTGTCTGAAGTAGAAAGACTTCAAATGTAAACACAAATCTACTAGTGGGTATACAGCTAGGATTTAATGTCAGTGTGTTTTTTCATTAAATTAGACTGTACTGAGACTTAAATGGGTGACATCAGCATCCACTTGCTTGAATCTCTTTTTTCTTGCACTCAGTGCTTACATTTTCTTAAGCTCTAGCTGTAGTCATTATTCTCCCATAGTAAACCCTTGAAGGTGTGTGCTTCTTTTGCTTTAACTGCCTTCCCATACTTCTTATCCTTTCTCTATTTCAGCTTCATGTGTTTTTTTTTTAAACCTGACTTCTTTATGAATGCTTTAAGCTAATATTTGAAAAACTATATCAGAGATTTTGTTGCTGCTGCTGTTGTTGTTGTTGGTGTTGTTGTTGTTGTTGTTGCTCTTAGGATTTTTTAGCCCCTCATGGAATACTCTTAGTAAAGCAAAAATTAACTAGATGTCCATAGAAAATGGGGGGAAAGTATATTATGTTAGTCATACTTGGGAGGATTTAAATCCAATGTGGTTAATCTAAAAATAATGCTAAGTGTCATAGCTATCTCTTCTCTTCAAACTCCTTTTTTTCCCGTATACTGAGTTCTTTGAAACAATGAAAAAATTTGGAGAAAAATAAAAGATCCTGCAATTGCTGCTGATGTGTTTTGGCTGTAGTGACCCTCTCATGCTTCCTGGTGCTGTATACAGGTGAAAAGCAGTGCATGGCACACCTTTCCAAACGCAGTGAAGCAAGCCCCATACCCCCCCCCCCCCGCTGCCACCACGTCTGACACATTGCAAATTCATTTTGCATTTTGCTTTCTCAGAATCCGTGTGCTGTTCTCATTCCTTACACTTCAAGTTGCGGAACACTGCCACCCAAAATGAAATCTCACAAAACCATTTCCAATTCCATTCCATTTTCTTGGATAGCTGCCTCCATGGAACCGGATCTTAGTAAGATGTGAGGAGGTATGGTGTTACCTAGCCATGCCCCTTCTTCATCAACAGAAGAGTATTGTTATCTCAAGCCTGTACTTTCTCTACTCCCGCCCCGGGACATCCTCTCCCCGAATATTCCACGTTATGCTTTCTGCCTTCAATCACTTTTTGTCCAACCACTGAGTTTTAGTAGGGACGGCTGAGGATTCTAAGACTGAATCTTCTATTTTCCTATCTTCTATCTTTATCTCTGCCACATTCATTATCTTCTGGAATTATATTACACAATCACTGCTCATTGCTTGCATTGCTCACTAATCAAATTACAGCAAGTGTCTCACAGTGATTATGGTGTTCTTACTTTCAAGAACTGTCCTTAAACTATAAATTCTTGCTGCTTATATATCTAATACACAAAAAAATTAATCCTCCAAACCCCATGATTTGCAGGACACAATTACCTCCACTATATAGACGATGCACATTATAGGTGAAGCCCCTTAGAAAGTCTGTTGGGTTTCCCATGCAAGAGTTAACTGGAAAGATAAGAATGGAAATGATTTGTCTAGCCTACAGCTAAGGGTCAACTTTGTATAAATGTAAGTTCAAGAAGGTTTTCTTGAATCTGTGTTGCAAAAATTATTATATTACTTACCTCCTATATTTAATAAATGTGTATTTAGTTAACTTCATGCATTAGATAACATTCTTCAAAGTAAAAATTTTAAAGTTACAGTATCATTTGTTGAATGTGTGTTGTATTTTAAGCAAGTGGTGAAATAGCCAGCTAGGAACTCAGACTCAGAGTCCAAGAAGTTTTGAGATACTGAATTTTACCAACAATGTGATGTTGGGGCCAGCCTTTGCCTCATTTGCCTGGCTTGACACCCTGGTTATAGTCATCTGAAATACAAGACATCACCAGACTATCCAAGAAAGTGGAACAGAATTGGAAATGGTTTTGTGAGATTTCATTTTGGGTGACAGTGTTCCATGACTTAAAGTGTAAAGGATGAGAACAGCACATGGATTCTGAAAAAAGCAAAATGCAAAAGTCAGACGTGGTGGCAGCAGTGGGAGGCCTGGGCTTGCTTCTCCATACCCAGAGTCTCCACCCATAAAAGACATGAGTTTGTTTTAATCTGCTGAGTACATAGTAATTTGCCATGCAGTCATCACTGACAAATGCAACATTAAATTAATTTTCTATTCTTAAACTATTAAGATTAAAATTCTTAGTTACACCTTAAAGAATCATTTTGCACTGAATAGCTTAAATTGATGATCACTTGAGAAATAGCAATAAATATAAAAATGAAATAATTAAACTTCCAGACTATCATATATTTAGACATTGGCCATTCAAGTTTCCATTATTTGTCTTATTTTCAAAATGGCAAGAAAAAGTCTACATTTAAGATTAGTAAAGGCTAGAAATTTTGTGTCTTGATGGGAGAATTCCACCCTACCATTGTGAAATAAAACAATTAAAAGAGGAATAATTATCAAAATTTAACATTTGGCTAACTTTGTAACAAACTCATTAGTCCATCGGAGAATTAATAGAGATTCTATATCTTTCAGTTGATTTAACAAATGTCTTCAAGTGCTGATTTTCCCTTCCCTTTGTATTACAGCTTTGATTACATGTACAGTTTCCTTTTTGCTGTGCCGTAAGTTCTAACCACAGTGGCTGACATCATTTGCTAAGGAAAGTGTGACTTAGTTTATGAGTTTCAAATTCAATAAGGTGGTTTTCACAAACACAGTATAACAAAAAGTGGAGTCATCTTTTAGCACCTTCTCAAGGAACACATACACACACACACACACACAGAGAGAGAGAGAGAGAGAGAGAGAGAGAGAGAGAGAGAGAGAGAGAGAGAGAGAGAGGTTGAATATCAAGCAGTACTTGGCCCCTTTGTTCTGTACTTCCCAGTTCACCATCTCCTGATCACTTAGATAAAGTCATATGAGATAGAGCACTTACAACTCATCCAGCATCGTTTCCAGAGCTGCCTTAGAGAGCCTTTGCAACTAGTAGCAGCACTTTTTCATATAAAACATTTGACTCCATTTTCAGACATAATATCAATCCATTAGTGTTGCTCACAACCAGAAACAAATGTTAATGAGTTTTAAAATCTATAGAACACTATTTCCTAATATGAGTTCCCTGTTAGAAGGCCAGATTTACCTAGTCTCCAAAACACTTGCGGTGTATCCCAAAATTAAACAAAACTGGGAAGGGCAAGCAATACAATATCTTTCAATGCTTGGTCTCTGTTCTTAACTTCTTTACTACTGAACAAGAGGAAAACATTGAGAACCTAAAGATAAGCCCGTAAATTTGCTAAATATGGGTATTTTGTTTCCTGGCTTAACCTTTTTCTTTTATCAAGTTTAGCCTCTTTTTGACAGAGACTAGTGAGGATGCCATTCTTCCAAATTTTATTCTCTCCTCCTTTCTTCTGAAGGTGGCATCAGGACTACATGTCCTTAATAAAAGCCAGCAGAAAATCAGTTTCTGCAGGATAAGTCTGTCTTTGGAGCTCCTGTCTGCTAGAGAAAAGCTTTCGTCAGAGTAGAGAGTGGGCATAGCCTGCTCTCACCATGGCTTTCTGGACTTCTTATCATGGATTCAATGGCACATTTCTTTCTCCAACTCCCAACAACCACCTCTGGCCTCAAGCCCAGGCTGGAACAACTTACTCTGCCATGACTCATTTTCCCCCTCACTACAATGGTCTCAGTACTCTGAGTTCCTTTTGGTGTTGTGTACTCCTCACAAGATATATAGTAGCTGCGGGCCATCTCTATGCCACACGGGAGCTTGGGAAGCATGGAAGTACTCAATGAGTCACCCAGCTGATCACCACATCTATTCTGATCTTCTGGTGTCTATGGATGTAGGATGGAAATTCATAACTGAATGATCTCTATTTTACAACAATCAGAAGGAGGCATTACTGTTTACTTTATTTATTTACTTCCCATGCTTGTTTGTGAGCATATAAGAGGCTGCCACATTGCCCATGTGGAGCTCAGAAGACAACCTGTAGGATTATTTATCTCCTTCACTATATGGATCCTAGAAATCAAACTCAAGTCATAAGCTTAAGAGTAAGTGCTTTGTCCTTTGAGCAATCTCTCCAGACCTTAAACCAGCTTTTAAGAAAAAGATTTTGTCATCTTCTTATTGCCTCTAATCTCTCTGGACATCTATCAGAGCATCTACCCTGAGGAATAACCAACAGCAATTGTTTCTGACTCAATTTTATTTCTCTATCTCTCTTTCCACTGTTGTCAACTGGGTACTTTCCTTAAAACTGTGTTTCATTCTGACTGTGGTCTGTGATTAAACCATGAACAAATTTCTCCTTGCAAGATTCAATGTGCAGCTTCTGGAATTTAGAAAGTCCTTAGCTCTCTTCACAGATAATGGTGTAAGATACCTGCATTTTTCTTTTCACAGAAGTTACCTGAGGAGTACGAGGCTGGTGAGTTTATACTCTATTTCAAGCAATGTCTCTTTCAGGATGTGATACCATCATTGTGGTTAGATACAGCATTAAAGAGTAACAAAATTAAAAAGTATTGTAGATTGATTTTGGAATGTTCCCCAGGTGCTCGTGTACTTGAATACTTGGACCTTGTTTTGAAGATTGCAAACCTTTAGAAAATTGGATTATTTCTATAGGAAATACTGGAGGCTCCCCAGGAGTTTTGAGAGCATGACCATACTTTCTGTTTGCTTTCTCTGCTTCCTGATTGCCAGCACAATATTACCAGTAACTTCATTCTTCTGCAGCTATGTTTGCCCTGCAGTGATGGGTCTTATCTCAAACATGATACTTAAATAAACCCTTGCTTGAGTTTCTTCTTGTTAGGTATTTGGCCATGGCAACAAGAAAAATAATCAATATGATAATTTTCATGAAAAATACAATGGTCTGGTAGAAAAATATTATTCATATCTTCATGATGAATTTGTTCTGAAACTCCTTGCTTTCTAGAGCTTGCATGTTCTTGTTGAGTTGTCTGATACCTGCAAAGCCCTCTTATGATCTCTCCTCTAACAAACGTCCCATATTGCCTTCAAGTTCAACTCAAATGTTGTTTCTGAAGTCTTTCTCATTGCCCTCACATTACCTATGATCTAAATCTTAAAAGCACACAATTTTGCATTAATATCTGATTTTAAATATTTATATATTTATCCATTGACTCCTGCATCTATTATTGAGAGATATCATATTGTGTATGTTACCTTTTGTCTCTCCCTAACATGTCCTATCAGCTTCTAGGAGAATTCCAGCTATTGACTGATTTTACTTTTTAATTTTATTTGTACTGATGTAGTTTGGATTGGAAATAGTCCTTAAATACATATGCCAAAGACTTGGTCCCGCATGCAACAGTGTTTGGAGGCGGGGCTTTGAGGAAGTGATGACACCATGATGGTTCACATCATCAGTGAATAAATCCACTGATGAGCTGAGAGCTGGCTGGCCAGATAGAAGTGAATACTTTTAAAGGGTAGTATATCTTCTCTTCTTGTTGATATTTCCTTTTCTTTTTCCTGGCTACAGAAAGATGAACATCTTTCTTATACAAGACCTTTCAGCCAGGATGTTTCAGTTTTGCCAAGTCTAAAGGCAATGGAATCTGTCAACTATGGTCTGAAATTTCCGAGACTGTAAGCCAAAATAAACCTTTATTTCTTAAAATTGCTTATCTCTGGTATTTTTTCATAGCAAAAACTGATAATACTATTTACTAGTGTTACCACTGTGGGAAGTTATGAACTGGATGAGAACATCACAGGCAGTACCAAATCAGAGCATCATCTTCTTAATCTATGCAACAGGACACTGTCTCACCACTCTTCATTTCACAGTTACAGATGTCCAGTGTGTTTCACATTCAACACTGATATAACCTTAACTTCTTGAATGCAGGAAAAGGCAACAAATACTAAACCTGAAAATATAGTGTTCAATAACTAAGCTAAGTAAGTCTGAAATTTATGTGCAAAACAAAGCATGTATTTGTTCTTAGTGTCAATCACTGAAGTGTAAAATTTTACTGTTGGTGTTCTCCTTCTCTTGTTTCCTCTACTTACTGCTTGTTATTTGTAAGTATGTGGGCACTTGAAGTTGGAGACTAAGCTAACATTATTCATTCTGCTTACCCTCTACTCAAACCTGTCAATAGATTCCAAATCTATATATAATTAGTGGGTAAAAATTAATAAGTAATGATATGTCTCAGAAGTGGAAAACACAATAAATTAGTTAATGCTAACTAAATTTTGGGTCACTAAAAATGTAAGTTTGGAAACTTGAGAAAAGTAGTTAAACTTGAAGAGTATCAAAAACAAAATATAAGTAGTAGATAAGCTTTGGTTCTGACCTAAATAAAACTTACATTGACTTTAGTTATATGAGTACTCTTAACAGACACTAAATGTTTAAATATCTTTGTGAATAAAATAAATCCAGAGGAATATACTGATATTTCTTTAGATGTAGGAATCTTCTAATTTCTTTTATCTTTAAGAAATACAAGTGAACTCAGTTCACATGAAGGAAAGCAAACATTATAGCCAGTTCTTGTCTCAAGCATGCCAAGGAATCACTGTAACACTGAACCATATCCGCAGCCCCAATAGTTAGTTTTTGCTTGTAAAAACCTCATCAGTTGACTTGGAGATACTTCAGGCAGTAGAGTAGTTGCTTTTCAAGGGTGAATATATCAGTTCAGCATCCAGCATCTACTTTTAAAATGTCAGGCATGGTGACATGCACTTTTAATCACTGCATTGCTGAGATAGTGATAGACAGACTCTTGAAAGAGCAATTTAATCTATGTAGTAAAGTTTGGATAACTGATAGAGCCAATACCCCCCCACAACTCCCCCAACCCAAACAACAAGGTGATCAGCATCTGAGGAAAAGTAGCTCTTTCTCCTTTTGACTCCACATGTATCTGCATACACAAACACACAGACACACAGACACACACAGACACACACACACACACACACACACACACCCGCTGAACCTCATCAGTTTTCATATCTCCATGTAAACACTTGATGTTTGCTTCTATCTCTGTGTCTCAGCTCTTGTGGTTTCATTGATCTCTCTGAATTAGTCACTCCTTTAAAAACCTGTTATTGTATGAATATGAAATGAGCCGTGTAATGTGTTAAAAGTTTGCTTATCAGCTTAGGGTTTTAGGGAAGTGGCGAGATCTTGGAGTATCTGACATCATTGAATGAATGCATTATGGCCTTATAATTTGATGCCTTTATTGGAAGGTGATGAAAACTAAGAAGATGGGTGTGATTGGAATAAAGGGACTGTCAGGGTGATTTTTAAGGGTATATTTTACCCCTTTCATACTCTTAACTTTTTCCCTATGGCTTCTAGAAAACCCTAACCCTAACCCTAACCCTAACCCTAACCCTAACCCTAACCCTAACCCTAACCCTAACCCTAACCCTAACCCTAACCTTAACCCTCTTCTAGGTAAATAGCTTCCCCTGCCACACACTCTCACATATGCTCCTTCAGTATAGGATAGATAGACTGAGCCAGCTGATTATGGATGACATTCAAAAACCAAGAGTCAGAATACATTTTTCCTTCATCAAGTTGATTTACCTGAATATTTTGTTCAAGCAACAGGGAGTGACTGATGCATTGTTTCCAATTTGCTATAATGTCAATCTAAAGTCTAATTATTGATAATTTAGTCATCATTGAAATACACAAATGAAATAAGTACTACACTAATACAACCTTGTTGACTACATTTATTTATTCTAAAATTTTGCCTTCTTCTATAGACATAGATTAGTAGTTGCCTAGCATTAAAAAAATAATGATGGAAATAAAAATGTACCTAAAACTGAAGTTTCTGGAAACCCCCTGCTATTGCCTGTCTTTTATCACTCCTCAAACCTGACCTTGCTTTCCCCCAAGTCTGTGTTTCCTAGCTGTCTCTAAAGATATTCTTCTTGACAACAGTTTTGTCCGAGGGATTATCCACAGAGTACCTTGTTAGCATAAAGTAATTATAGCTATACACTTCCATAAAGATACCACAAGATATCTTAGCTATCTTGGTGGTTTTCTTCTTGCCCATGGCAGCTATCACTTTTGGGGATGGCAGTTAATTCTAGCCACCAGAACATGGCTCTAAGAGTGATCTGAGACGCCATTATCTATCTTCTTCACAATGACAGTTTTGTGTCTGAAGTAGCATCCATTCAGGACCAGTACCCATTTCTCAGGTTTCATGAACTTGCCCGGTTAAACCTCAGGTAGCAAGCACACAGAAAACAGAAGCAACTACCTAGCCTGAAAGTTTTCTAGACTCCCTAAAACACACTGGATATGCACATGAATGCAAGACAGCATAAAAGTTTGCCTAATTATTTCTGTTAAAGTTCAACTGGGGTTTCATTACACTTTAATATCATGAATACTTCTGAGGTCTTAATATAGGTTTGCTACACTAATCTGTATTTGATTCTGCTTTACAAATGAATCAGAGAACTTTTGGACAGTTCCTCATTAAAGAGAATGCACAAAAAATATACCATTGTTTGTACAAAATGTCAGCAATAAGTCTTTGCACATGTAGTGTCCTACGTAGTATGTTCCTAGGTGCATTGCCTCATGTAGTTATTTCCATGGCCAATCATGGCTCACATCTCTTTCTCATGTATCTGTTCTCTGAGAATCCTTAAAAGTAACTAAATTACGTATTATGAATTCATACAAAAAAATTGGTTGAGAATTATTTTTGTTGATTAACAAATCTGTGCTGCATTTCTATCAATGCTAAATCACCACGCTCACTACAAACATCAGGCATCCACATATGACAGTACTCATTCCTTCAGGCATCCACATATAACAACACTCACTCCTTTCATTTAAGTGAATATGAGAGCACACTGCGTCCATACAGGCTCAGCCTTTCAGCCGTAACACATCTTCTTTGTAAGAATCTTGGAAACTGCAGATTCTTTTCTTGCCGTATGCTTTGTAGAGATCAATACTTTGTCTTTACTGGGCTCCACTTCTCAGCTTTGTGCTAGATGACCTCATCGCCTCCCCCATCTCCCAGGAAACTATTGGTTGGACCCAAACTGCTGTTATCCAGCATCCTTTTTCCTTGAGACCTACAGGCCTATAAAGCCAGAAGAACATCAATGGTACAAAAAGCACTGAGCCCCTTTCCTTGGAAGAGTCATCGAGACTACCAAGGGTTCTTTATCCACTTTCATACCAACCAGTGACTTTTCCATCTAGTCAAAACTGAAGAGCGCCTCCACCATAACACTTCTTAATACAGATAGTGAGTTTCCAGGGGTCAAACCTAAAATGACTACTTGATCTCTCTACTAGCCTGGCAACATGGACAACTTTACTATTTTAATTAAAACTTTTTTTTTTCATTGTAGCTTTGCCAACTCATTAACGGCCTTTGTTTTATGGATCTTCAAGTTTGCAGCATAGTTAGTCTCTTATTCTCTATTCTCTCTTTGAAGTTCACTTCATTCCTTTACATGAGACTTCTAACAGCTCCAAGGTGTACAATCAGGCTCAGTGAGCTTAGCCGACTAAAGTCTTTAGAAGCTTGAACTTATTATATAAAACAATTGTGACTTTTCTGTTACCGTCAAATATCTCCTTCTGCACTTCCAACCATATCAAGTTGGCTAATGTGTTTCCCAGCTATTTCTCATACACATTTCTTTCACTCCTTACTTACTGCTGATGCTGAAGCATTCACCTTGGAAATGCTTGGAAATTCACCTTGGAAGTGTTCATCTACTGGAAATAAGAAGAAGCCTTCAATTCTCATTCTTTTCCTGTCACTTCTGATCTACTTTTGGCTCCACTTATCTGTACATCACACTGTGCCGCACTCAAACCTTTCTGACTTGCAGAGCTCCTTTTGATTTTCTGTTTCTTTCCAGTCTGACAATCACCAGGCGACTTCAAGTTTTCACTCACATACCACAATTCTTCTTAGCCCTGCATCTTTGACCATATTCTTCTCTCAGTATTATAACCCTCACTGCATCCCTCATCACCTACGCCATCTTGAAGAGAGAAAGAGCTTCCCACTCTTACTGCATCCTCTCATCACCCCTGCCATCTTGAAGAGAGAAAGAGCTTCCCACCATAAGTTTAGACTCTGCACCTCCTCCAGGCACCACAGTGCTTTGCCACACTCTCCTCAGTGTCCCCACAAAAATCCTGTCTTCACACATGCCATTATGGTTTTCACTTAATAGATCTCTCTCTCCTATAGTGCATAAAATACATAGGCTGTGTTTGTTGTTTGTTATGCCATGTCCACCTCATTATTTAATATGTAGTATACTCTTATTGAATGTGGTAATGAATTAAGTTTTACAAATCCACTGCATAATTCGGCACCATTTATTTATTTTCTTGTGCAGAAAGTCTGTTTACTTTGATCTTGAGAATTTCACTGGTCATCTGATCACACATTCTGCTGGAATTTTCCTATAGTTTATCTTAGCTCGAGGCTTGCTGGTGATCAGGAGTGTGCCCTTCAATACAGGTACAAAGAAGATTAAACAAAGTGTGGTGAACACGAGACTTACACACAACGTCCCAAATAATACCATCCATTGTTGTTTGCTATTCTTGCTGCAAAACTAAGTAAGAAGTAATAGATCATACCCTTAATACTTTTATAGTCATTAGACTTTAAGGCTTTTTATATAGTACCAGGAATGATTCCTAAGCATTTCAATAAAATCTGGCTCTGTGGGTGGCATGATTACTTTCTGGCGATGAGACGAGCTAAATTGCCCTTCAAAAATTCAAATGCTGAAACTCTATCTCTTTGTGCCCCCAATTGTGACTAGTTCTGAATATAGGTTCTCTCAAGAAATATCCGACTAGTGGATAATTTTGGTTGTCAACTTGACATACCAAGGAAGAGAGAGGCTCAATTGAGGAATTACCATGTTGCCTTGTGGACATGTCTGTGGGATATTTTCTTGTTTGTTAATTGATATAGGAGGGCCAGCCTGCCATGGAGAGCCACCCCTCAGCTGGTGGGACTGGGCTGCCTCAGAAAGCCAACTAAGCAAAATCAAATAAGCAGGGTTCCTTCATGGTTTCTGCTTCAAGCTCCTGTGCTGATTTATTGCCTTGGCTTCAATCAGTGTTAGACTATAACCCTTTCCTTTCCCAAGCTGCTTTTGGTAAGTGTTTGACCCAGTAGTAGAGAAGTAAAGGAGGATATCAAGTTCAGCTGAGTTTATTAGGATGCTCCTTAAGTCAGCATGGCTCCTGTTTTCAGCAGAAATATAGAGATAGTAAGATAGCTCAGTGGCTGAAGGCTCTTTCCACCAGGTCTGTGGACTTGAGTTTAATATCCAGAACCCACATAGTAGAAGAAGACAACCAAATCCAGCAGGTTGTCCTTTGACCTCCACATTGATGCCACGAGATGTGGGTAGGCCTTCTTTCCCAAAAGTAAATGTAAAAACTTTAAAGTAGAAATCTAGCCAGAAACATATCCAAAGGGTTATGCTACAAAGATATAGACAGGGAAGATACTCATATACAAATGAGGAGGAGGGGGAGAGAAGAAGGAGGGGGAAGAAAGGGAGAGGGAGAGGGAGAGAGGGAGAAAAGGAGAGGGAGAGGGAGAGAGAGGGAGAGAAGAAGAGAGAGCGGAGAGGGAGAGAGGGAGAAAAGGAGAGGGAGAGGGAGAGGGATTGATCGTAGGAGAAGCCAGCCCTGTTGACATCATAGACCCTAGACCTATTGTTAAGTCACTAAGTTTATGGTATATATCACAATAGCCCTAGTGAACTGCTACAATAAATAGCTTTACATATTTTATAACACTGGGGGAGATTCAGCAAATCTTATTGACAATGAAACAAGAAAGATAAAAAATTAATTTTTTTTCTTTCCCTCTTCTTCCTTTTGATGAAAGTGCCTTTGGAAAAGCCCGGGAAACATTTAGCTGCTAGGGACCCTGACTAGGACTGCAGAGCACATGTGATTGTTTCCATTCTCAAAGACATTAACAAATGATAAACATCTGGAGATACAGAGAGTGGGGGAATGTTTCCTGAAAGATGCCGCTGAACAAACCTTTTTTTCCTTTGGCTAAAAGTGCTTTGAGGGTAGACACATGAAGTTATTAAATTAGTTCCATGAGTTTATTCATGTTTCAGAATATCCAAGAAACAAGTAAACTCAAGCAAAGGTCTACCTCTATGTCAGATGCTAAGTAAACACTATGGTGCCAGGGATGCTTAGTTACACAAATTCCCTATGTGATCATCTGTGCCCACACCACCCCTGTCTATGCTGCAGCCTATAATAAATCCAAATGGCTATCACCTGTTTATTATCGTATTTTCCCAATAGTGAAGATTAGAAGACAAGCTATCATACTGGCTATACTGACCAAGCTATCAATTTATTGAAAGTCATTAATCTTACTACATCCAAACTAAGGACCAACAAATACAATTGGTCATCTCTCGCTTTCTAGTTCACCGTCTTTTCATCATTCATAAATCAATTAGTGGTTAAAAAAATCCTGTATTCTCTTACCTGAATAATGATTCATGGCCCATGATTTTTATCCCTGAATATTTTGTTTATTCATGATTTTCTCAGTATCTTGTTAGATATATAAGAAATTGTCTTTTCCATAAACATTACATGTATACGTTAATTAAGACCAATAGATAGGGAATATTGCATTCAGTAAAGCTTTTTATTTTCTTCATGGTTAACCGTGTTACTAACTAGCAGCAGTAATAGTTTTTTCGTATTTTTTGAAATACAAAAAATAATTCTATTATGAGTATAAATTGATTTCCCCACTTTACTAATTATGTTTCATATTGCATTGGTTAAAAACTGCAAAAATAGAAAATGTATGACCATTTTTTCTTTATAGTTTATTTTTTAATGGCATTTCAAAGCATAACTGTGTGAAAGTAAAGAATTCTTTTAAGCACCTCATTCCCCTCCTATACTCTCCTCTACTATGGTCAAAGTGCTTTGTTTGTTATAACAGTGAATTCAAACTTATATACATCATTATCACCCAAAGTTCATAGTTTCTATTTCACGGGTTCTGAAACAGATAATAACATCTGCTGCAGTGTCAAACAGAATACTATTAAGTAGAAAATACCCCAGTTATTCATTCCTCTCCCTACCAATCCTGACAAGCACTATTTATTTCATTTATTTGAAGATTTTATCTTTTAAACATGTCATATGTTTGGAATCTGCAATAAGTAGCCTTGCTTGATAGGCTTTCATGTAGTAACATGTGACCTAGCTTCCGGCGTGTCTTCTAGTGCTGCATTCTATGGCACTATCTGGACATACCACAGTTGATTTGTTCATTAACTGCTGAAGGACATGTTACTTGCTTCTGAGTTTTAGGAGTTGGAGGAACTTTGAGTACAGTTGCTATAAACCTCCCTTTGTACGTTTGGTAGAAGTAAACTTTTGTTCATTTGGGTAAGTAATGGAATGAAAACTTTGTGCTCTATGATAAGAGTATGTTTAAATTTTTAGGGGAAGGATAGGGGGTTTGCGGAGGGGAAACTGGGAAGGGGGATAACATTTGGATTGTAAATAAATAAAATAACCAATAAAAAAATTAAAAAAAGAACTGTCAAACTCTCATTCAGAGTGGTAGTCGTGTCTCTACACCACTTAACAGCATACAGTTTTGCCAGTGTTCTAGATATTGGCCACTCTGGTAATTATGTAGTAATAGCTTGTTGCTATTTTAGTAGGCAATCTCCTGATGGCACATGATGTGAAACAACTTTTCAAATACTATTTTCAGCATATGCATCTTCCTAGATGAGGTGTCTGCTAAGGACTTCAGTTTAATTTTAAATAATTTATTTGTCTACTTATTGTTGAGTTTTAGGGTGCTTCTATACACTTTTGATAACCATCTATAATTAACTATATATTTGCAAATATTGTCACATAGCCTGAGCCTTGTCTGTCCATTCTCCATTGGCAGAGGGGTTAATTTTAATGACACCTAGCTCAATTCTTCTGTTAATAAATCTTGATTTTGGTACTGACTCAAGAAATTTTTCATTATCCAAATAAATATCTTCTATCTTTTCCTGTGCTATGTTCTAGGAACTTTATAGTTTTAGAGTTAGGCCTAGGATCTATTTTTATTTTTGTTCAGAATGTAAGGGCTCTTCAAATTCAGCTTTAATATACTGAGTGTTTTTAAATGTTAAAGGTAAAGAACACATTTGAAGTTCGCCTCTCTCCCAGTCTTCAACGTTTTCATTTTCTTCATAAATAAATATATGGGTATTTTCTATATCTGATTTTCCCCACTGGAAGTAGACTGAGAAGTAGCCATTGAATGTTTTCATTCTCCACTTGATTACTATTAAAGGATCTCTGTAAATCTGAAAGGGAAGGCTTTACAGATGAGAATATCTGAAAAGTATTCAATGAACGGTTAACTTAGAATTAGAAGGGAGATGAAGCCTTGGGAAGAGGAATCTCATTTTCATCTGGTTTCCAGATTTGCTTTCTTATTTGTTGATAGCCTACAGCCACTTGCCCGATTTCTGTATCAACATCAGCAAGGTCAACTATGTCATAGCTTCTTCCAGCTGAAGCTTTTTGCTAGCTGGGCAATTAGCCTTGCCACGTCAGGCATAACATAAACGTGGGATCTCCCAAGCCCTGATCTTAAGTAGGAAAAGTGGTGCCAGATGGTGTCCTACAAGACCATCCTACACTTACCATCCACTGGGTACTTGGGGGATATTAACTGGATACGTTATTGCTAAGGAAGAGACTTGGAGCTACCTTGAGGAGTCTCATTTTAACCTCTGGTGTTGTGTTTCAAGGATTATGAAGACTAGTGAATCTCTTTGACATTCAAAATCTGCTATTCATATTGAGTGCTTTGTGTAGGCAAGAGAAAGGAGGAAGATATCCAAATATATTCAAGTAAACACTTTAATATCTTTTAATTTTTAGAAAATTACTAACATTTTAAATTAGTAATTTATCACATTATTATCAAAATGCTTCTTTCCTTAAACACCATAAGGAAAACTGGGAGTTCATATTCAGAAGTACTTAAAACTAGCTAGTAGCAGGAAGGAAGATCTCTTTGGTTTTAAAGTATTCCTCACCTTAAAAAACATCAGTATAAACAAACTTAGAACCAAGACATATGAGTGACTGACTGTCAGACTCTGACAAGAAACAGGAAGAAAAATTCCTCCTTCCTGGTAATGACATTACTTTCAGGCTTAAAGTGGGTTTAAAAATCTTATCTGCAACATGAGAAAACTTATTCTTACTGCTTCTGGTTTCTAGCAGAGCTCCTTGGGGGATTCTTTGGTCACTAAATTAACGAAAGCAAGAATCTATTTACGTTTCCTTCAAACTGAGGAGGCGTTTAGCATGTATATGATCTGGAAGAATAATTAATTTCTTTCTCTAAATTTCTAGAATTTATCTTTTGAAATTAGATGAGTGCTCACTCTAAAGTTTATGCCTTTATAACTCGCTAACTCTTCCAAACCAACATGGATAAGATTTAGAAGACCCCCAATAAAGTCTTTCTAAAAAAACCAAGCACCCTTTCATTCATATGAAAACAAACAAACAAACAAACAAACAAAACACCCTAGTCATAGGCGTGCAGCTAAAGGGCGGTGCATGACAGGGCACAGAAGTGGATTTGCATGTGTGACCCAGGGCCTGACACTTGGCCACATGACAAGCTCACAGGACACAGTCTTCCATCTGAGACAGAAGTTCTGCCACTTTACTGACAATATCTTTGTCATCCTCACTGACCTCAGGTTCCTACAGACAAGGGCAAGTTTCCCCTAAAGCCCTGCTAAGGTTCCTCCCAGCAAACCTGGAGTTCTTGGACCTGGGTCCTAACCCTGAGCCAAGCTTTCAGTTTCTTTCTGAGTTTTTTGTTTTGTTTTGTTTTTTAAAGCAAAATTATTTCCGAATGATTATGATTTCATTTCATTTAGCTTTTGCTTTAATTATTTTTCCAGTGTTATAGTATAAGACTGCTATATACTTTAAAGAGGCTGGTGGTCCAGTTAAAGATACTTAACAGAACCAAAACTTCCCACTGCCATGGGAAATGTGTCTGGGAAGGTCACATGATTCTATGGAGTAATATAACTATAATAATAGTATTGGAATAGAAAATAAAGAACTCAGATTATAACTCCCAGATGAAAAGCAGTAAATATCAAGGACTGACCTGATCTACAGGACCTACATGTATATTAAAAATCTATAACTATTATGATTTTAAATATTGATGATTAAAATATTGCTTCTCCCTCATGAGAAAAGAGCTCTCCGTGGCTACCTTCTGTTCCTACATGCTTTGATGGCTTTTGCTATACAGAAACATCAGAGATGTTCACAAAATGCAGAACCTAGAGACACAGAAGTAAGGCTCGAAAGAAGGGGCTGGTTGGAGATCATATCTGTCTCTGGATAAAATCTGGAGGTTGCTTGATATCACTTATGAAAATCTGGAGTTTCTAAGGTTTGGGAATAATTTCCTACATAAAACTCACATACATACAGGCATCACCTGGTCATGTTGGTTATGAGATAAAAATGAAGAACTAGCATATGAACTGTTGACGATTGCCTACTAGGGATGCTACAGTTGTTCAACTTTGCTCTTGTCCAGCTTCCTCATGTGTTCTGTCAGGTTAAATATGCAGCCATCTACCTTATTTGTTTGAAAATAAGTATAGTGCTGAAAGTTTAGGCCTTTCTTAATCATTGATGATCACAGATGTATTTTAGGAAAATTTATGCTAATTTCCCAAAGTAAATGTGTTCAGATTAAGTGTTATAATACTTAAATGTAACAGGAAAGAAATCTTAGAGAATGAAGTATTTGCAGAAACTACCCAGCTAATGAGGAGGGAGAGAAATAGTAGGTGAACTCACACTGATTCTTTCTTTCACCTGTGACTCCAGCTCCCTAAACTTACCTCATGATCAGAGTGAGGCTTTTTTTCTTTGTCCACATATTTCTTATGTTGGACAATAGGTTTGTCCAGACAGAAAGATATGTTACAGAACTGAAGGGTGTAAGTACAATAAAAAGAGAAACAGACAAACACATCGGACAGAGTTGGCGTGACAGATCAGGCAGAAACAATGTTCCTATATTCAGAAAGAGGAAGGATGATAGTAGAAACTGATAGCAAAAATCACTGTAATAAAAATGACTTGTAGATATTTAAGTTGAAAGCAAAACAAGTAATATTTAAGATAACCAAGCTTAGTAAATGAAAGAGCATAGAAACAAATAAAGAAAAAAAACCTGATGTCCTGGAAAGTAATTTTTACTCTATATGGGTAAACATTTAAAGTAGTGACTTTAAATAAATAGAGTATTAACTCCTTCAATGTAGAAGTACTAAAGCAGTAAGAAGGGAGCTACATTTTTTAAAAGAAATAATGTCCGAAAGTTTCCTTAACTGTAAGTGCTCAAATGCAAGCAGTTTAACAGGGGAATATATAAATGATAAAAAGAAATAATTACCAGTTGCCCTGAAGTATGAAAACATCTTAAAGAGATGTAAAGGAAAGGCGATGAGCTATGAAGAAAGACTTTACTGTGCCCATTTTAACATTTATAGATGAAAGACAGTGTACACCCTGGGAAAACAGGATCCCATCAACACGAAGACACCGGGTCTGGCAGATACAGTTATCGTTCTTGTGTACCTACTAAGCTCACATGCTTAGTTGTTAAACATGGAGACATCTGACAAGTTACGGGAAGGGGTGGAGAAATGCAGACATTCATGGGTCAAGAGAATGACACAGCAGAGTGTCGGAGAGTGTATTAAACTATACTCAACACACACGTGCACACACATGCATACACGGACACGCACACATGCACACATACACACAAATGGTTATACCCTGCCAAGCATAAAATATATACAATATAAACAATCTGAAAAATCTTCTGAGACCACCAGCTACTCAATAAACTTCAATTCATAAGCAGTAAGACTCTGTCCCCTAAACGAAGAGAGAATGTTCCTAACTCTTAATTAAGTCTTTAATTAAAATAAGTCAGTATTAAATAACTGCTAGGTTATTAGGGACATTTTACAACAACTGAAAAATCTAATATTAAATTACAATGAAAGACTTCTATTTAAAAATTTGTAGGCCACAATCAAATCAGCACAAATGTAGAATTGTGCATACTCCTATAACCAAGGAAGAATGAGACACATAGAACTATAAGATAATAAACCCAGGGTCACCAGAAGGAACAGAATGATAAAGACTGATGCAGAAATCAATGGAAGGAAAATCAAATAAGCAGTAACAACAAGGTGGTCGATAGTGCTGAAAGAGATGCCTTAGAAAGGGTCAGGAAGTAATCAAGCATTGACAAGACAGAGGGTGACGGGAGCACGCTCTGGGGAAGAACATCCAAAATGGAGGCAGGAAAACGTGGAATGTAATACAAATCAAACCAGTTCAGGGGAACTTGTTTTGGAAACTTAAAAGACTAAAGACAATTAAAAAGTTAAAATGGACTTCTGTCTGTGTTTTTATGGAGACTATGAAGTAACAAAATGTCAAGAGAGTAAAAAGAAACAAAATGTATCTATAAGATAAGGGGAGAGGAGAAACACTCCCCTTGAGGCACAGGATCAGGGCTAAGCACATACAGGCTAAGTACTTTGTTTGTTTGTTTGTTTGCTTGTTTGTTTTAAGGTAAGTTTGAAGTAATTTTACTTTGAATGGAATCCATTTTTTTCAGTTTTTATTATTACTTAAAACAGTGATCTTTATTGGGGCTTTTACACATATTGTAATTTAAGAAAGTGCAATACGGAGAAAAAAAAATTCCAGCCATGAAATTCTGTGTTTCTGGGCGAACTGCTAAAGGCAGCTCTGACTCAACCAGTAAACTGTCCGCTGACCAGGGACAGTTTACTTGTGGCCTTGGCTCTTTATTTCCAGCCCTGTCCATTGAGAGATACAAGTAACATCATGAAACTTCTATATCTGTGAACTAACAGCACACGAGTGGCAGTCAGTACATATGTTTCGGAAATGTCACTTTTTACAGATGACGTAAAAAGATGTAGTATCTAGTCAAACAGGACTTTAGTTCACTCTGGATTCACTGTTGGAACATGTATGTAAAGATATGATACATAGGAAAAGTATTTTACATGAGCCAGTTGCTCACCTCTTCCCCTACCAAACACTAGAGCGTTCACAAGTTATGGCCTGCCAAGTCCTTTAAGCATTTCATTTTCCCTGTCCATTTCATATCTCTGTGAAGTAGAGAACAATTCTGAGTAAGCTATCCAGAATAAGCTGTTCAGTTAAGGTCAGAACGGCATGTGAACATTGTTAAAGACGCCTAATGAGGTTGGATGTGACTTTGTATCAATGGTGCAAAACCAAAAGGGTTTGTTTTCTGTTGAGTTTAATCCTATAATGGTCTCTACTTTGCTCAGTAATGGGAGAAGCAAAGCAACAAAAATATCATTTATCTTGTTTATCTTATCTTATTTATCAAAGTGAGTGTAGGCTAGTATGTATTCTGTTATGAGTGACTACACTTTTGTTTGTTATTCCTCATATTATCAGATTTTTGTCTACTTATAATATCCGGCAGAATCACTTAGCAGTAGTAATAGATAAGGGCCCCTTACACCCACTCAGCCCTGCCCCGGACCCTTGTGTGTGGAGGATGTGAGTCTAGCCTTGTCTCTTCCATATGTATGGTGCTAGGGAAGTTTCTTTTGGGGGTTTTAGTGTGCTATCCTCACCTGCACTCACAGCCCCACACAAGAATTCTCACACACTTCACACATTAGTTCAGACTTTGCCAACCCCTCAGCTTGCCCACCACCACCCCAGCCATCTGAGGCTCCTCTCTCATGCTAAGAAAATCTCAGAGCTGCTGCCTCGGACTGTGACGAGTCACCCTCTTTTGCCACCAGAGTCCTGCAACCCCCTTAGTGTCTCCATGCAGCTTGGACTAAGGGCTCAGTGCCTCTCAGAAGCCTCAGGCTTGGTTGTACTTTGTATAATATTTTCAGACTCAGATCACTGGGGCCTCCCATGTGAAGTTGGGTGCTTTAATGATTTCCATGTTAATGGTTTAATGATTTCAGTCCTTTGATATTGACTTTCAGAAGAGATAAAAATTTGAACCCTTTCATCCGCTCTTTTTTCCCCTTCACCCTCTCCTCCAGTTCCAGTGGGAAGGCACTGCATCCCTGATCCTCTACAGCAAGAATTAATTCATTCATTAGGACTTCAAATTCTCTCCGCCTTGAGCATGCAAGAGAAAACCTGAGCTGCTTCAGAGGCTACATACCTCAGGTTAATGGAAATGAAAGGAGACCAGACACATTTCCCTTTTCATAAAATGGTTTTTGAGTAATTTGAAAGCCAGACTTCCTCCCTCCTGCCTTTCCCTCTTTCCATTTCTCCATTTCTCCCTCCCTCCCTTGCCTCCTGTACCCTGCCTTTCTTCACAAGCATTGTGTGGCCTTCCGGCCTTCCTTTCACACCTCCCTTTCTACTTTTTTCAGCAGCCATGTTATCTGAGTGTTCCTTCCCATCCAGCCATGCCATTGCATGGTGGTTCTTTAACACATAAATAACTCAGTTAAGGGGAACAGGCCAGTTTGTGGTTGTTCTTAAATACATGTCAGGTTTTTAAAACTTATATTTGTAAAATTAATTTTTTCAATATATAATTCTATTTTTTATTTTTGATATTAGTGCATTCGGTGGGGCTAGACAATGTGTTATTTAGTTTAGTTAGGCCTTGGCTTTGCAATCCTCCTGCTTCTGCCTCCTGAGTATTGGGGTTACAGGCCCGAGCCACGATGGACAATCACAGTGGTTTCTTACCCTTCATACTTGTGTGTCGCTGAGTTTGGTACCTGTTATCATTCAAGTTTTAGCAAAAATGTTTATTAGGAACAATGGCCGCCCATGAGAACTCTGCTGAGGTTGAGTTCAGAATGACTTACCCAACCAAGGGTGTATAAGACAATACCATAATGGAAAAGAAAAATTCTTACATTCAAAGGTATTTGCATTTAATTTCTCTAATTGTATTACTTGTTGATCATCTATTCAATAATGGTTCTAAAAATGAATTAGAGCCTGTACTGAATTAGGTACTTTAATAATATTTCACTCACAAAAAAATGCCTAGACAGTGTGAGTCTAAGGAATGAAGTCACAAATCTATAAAGGTGATAGCTAGTTCAGAGAGAGATACGATTAATTCAAGTTAGCATCTTTAATCTCCAGTTTTGCCTGTGCTTCAATTTTTCTTCAGTTGTGTCATAATTTACAACAACTGTAGCAGAGGGTGGCACATCTCCCTGTAAAGGGAATTATTTTTATCTTTCAGCCACAGATTCCATCACAGCTTCTCCACTCTGCCACAGTAGCTTACAAGTGTCCAGAGAACTTACATGGACATCTTGCCAGTTACCTTAGAGTCTTATGTGTAAATATAAGTAAAGAGCTGGGTTTATCCCTTGGGCTATAGGTGGCCCAAGTGGCCTGAGCATCCAAGTGGCATGTTCCTACTACTCCTTTATTTATCAAAGTCACATGCAGTTTGAGAAATTCTTTAGCTACAAAATGGACTTAAGAAGCAAAGTGAATCTATGAAACAATGCTACTCTCCCCTCTTCCACCCGAGATGAAAGAAGTCAGCCCTGGTTTTGTGAGCATCAACCCTGTTGTGTGTTCACATTCTAAGATACAGGCTCATTTCACAGAAAGAGTATGAGGGACCTCCAGGGTTGGGCAGGATGTTCACTGATCAGAGTGGACAGCAGTCTTGTGTCTGTTCTCAGTAAGTTGCAAGGTAAAATGGTTTCTCTGGGCTGGTGAATTGATTGACAAATTGCATTATCTAGTTTTATCAAGTAGCCCTTTCAATAAGTAGAAAGAAGAGATGGTTTGAAAGGTTTCTGATTACTAGTTGCAGGTTAAAGATAAGCAAGTGCAAAAATGTCAGAGTGGACATTTCATATGGCACAAAGTCTTTGCCAATGAAAATACAAAGCAATGAATAAACAATCTAATCATATCTAACAGCAAATGCAGACTTTTTATGTAATTGAATATTTACATTTGAGATAGCAGTGATAGAGGATGAGGTACTTTGTGACAGCGTATCAAATAAATATATACGTACTAATAATTTCTTTCCTCTTCCATGTAGACAGATGCACATCCCATGCAGCTGTGGCCCTTGTTTCCTCTTTCCTTTCTGATTCACAAATGCAAACTGAAAATGCATTTCGTTCCCACATTCAGCCCAGCCTGTAAGGTGGTCTCCAAGCATCCCAGATCCTATTGGTCTCATCTTCCTGACATTCCTTGAATACTCTCGTAGGGTTGAATTGCTTTTGGCAAAAATGGTTTGGAGCGCTTCTCCAGTGAGCTTCTAGCACAGACATTATGGCTTCCATCATTCCCTCCTCCCTAGCTCTTGTCTCTGAATTTTCTACTGGCCCCTTTGGCCTGGAGGGAGATAGATGCCCTGTCATGAGGACTTCTCAACTGCTTGTGATGAGGTCCATGCAGAGATGAGCTGAGTTCTCTTTTAACACAAATGAGCATAAGCTTGCTTCCAAACAAAGTCTCTAGTCCCAACAAGCTGCCTGAAACACTGACTATGGTCTACTAAGAGGGCCTGAGCCAAAACCACCCAGCTGTGCTCTTCCCAGATTCTGATATAAATAATGAAATAATAAATGTTTATTGATTTTTAGCCACTAGGTTTATCATAGACTGTTATGCAACATAGAAAGCTAATATAATATTGCAACTTATAGCAAAACAAAACAAGCTGTCAAAGTTAGTAGGGTGCAGACCAACTGTCTCCTCAACATTTCACTTAATATGCTCCTTCTATCCATGACAGGAATCCATTTCTCATTTAACGATGCACCAAAATGTTGTATTCTTGATCAAAGTGTATTCAGAAACCATTCCATAACATTTCTCTGAATTCTTCTAAAGGTTCCACTGTCAGGTCACTTCTATGAAGCTACATTGTGGTTTCCTTTTTCATCGTGCATCTTCTCTCCACTCACTCCTTTTCCTGTTTTTCTCAATGAACTAAAACATAAGCATCCTTTGGGCAATTGAAATTCACTTCTCTATCTTTCAAGATTCTGCTCTCTGTAGATGCTGATGCTAGTCCAGGAGGCCCAAAGCGAGGACCTCAGGACAGAGTTTCTCTTTGACCTTCTGTCCTCTTGTGTCCCTCCCCACTACCACCTCCACCTCCACAAGCAGGCCATAGACATTAGCATGCTTCTTCCTGATACGACTCATAGAAAATAGAATGTTTCCTTAAATCCAGCCTTGAGGCCTACAATATTCTGTATTTCTCTGTCTCCTCTCTGGAACTGGACATGAAGAAAATTCTTTGGTCTGTTTTGATAGATTATACATTATATTGTTCCCATTCCAGAAGGGATCCTTGATGTTACTTAGTAGGAAAAACATCCTACAACTAAGGGTCCAAGAAGAACCAGAACAGAAACTTTGCTGGGCACTACCCTGTTATTAAAATTAAAACCTTACGTTCAATCATATTTGTACATGGCCATCCATATCCATATTTCATCCAACTTGAGTATTAAAGTGGACAGGTCAGCCTAAGTCTGTAGGTGAAGCCTTTGTGTCATGTAAAACCATTTTGTATATCCATGAAGCTTTTCTCTTGATAAACTTTTTGGTGGTTTAGGACTGTTCTCATGACCTTTGTGAAAGAGATCACCCCTAAGTAAATTTCCCAACAAAAGCCTCAGTTGAGACATCTTCCTATTTGAAGTCTAGAGAGGGTGAGTAATGTCCCCAGGACTGCACAGTACCAAGTCTGTATTGGAGTTAAGGGATGTGAAATCCCCATCTAACATGATTTCCACAACTCAGTTTTAGAACAAACAAAATCATGTTTGTAAAACAGCTAGTGAGCTGCAGAGGCGTGGGGACAGGGGAAGGGCTGGGCCTAATCTATATTCTTCATGAAATCCTTTAAGCTCCATAACAATTCAGTTCATGTTTATTATTTTTAACATGCCAAATATTCCATTTTAAGCAGTACCAGCTAGATTTTAAACAAAAGGGAAAGGGAAAAGAGAAAAATATCAAGACCAGAGGAAGTTGTAGACATGATTTATTTTAAGAACTATGTTTTAAACAGTGTCTTTTTTTCCAGAGTTCTGTATAACTTTGTTGAGTAGAGCACTCCACCTGCCAGGCCTGTGCCCTTGATCCCAGCTGTGGTTACACCTAATGAGTTCCAGTTGTTCTGTTTGTCATGCATTAGTTTTTCCTAGGAGCTTAGTACCTAAGAGAAGGAGTATGGAAGAAATAGACATGTGTGGATTTAAGTACTCTTAATATACCCATGGGCATGTGAGTTTACACGTATATGGCATGATTTCCTGAGAAAGATATCCATCTTCATTGCTGGGACAAAACAGTTAAAACAGTTGCCCTCCTGAGAAGAGTAGACACTCACCAGTATGGTATGCTTTCTCATTTCTTCTTATTTAGTCTTTAATCAGGCTCCAACCAACATTTTTGTGTCTAAACTCAGACTGAAGGAGGGGTCTTTATAATAGTCCAGGATGACTTTGTGAAACAAAATGGAAATCTACTAAGGATCCATCATTTGGGAACCATTCACCTGAGCCATGCAATGCAAACAGTAGGCACATAAGTAAAAAAATGCTATTGAATAACAAAACAAAAAAAGGTTACCAAATTATAACCCATGAATCTAGTAAGAAAAAAATCCTGAATATTTAACATCAGAAAATTTCAATCTATTTTTCCACATTAAAATATCATATATTTTTATTATATATAAATTATAATATATATTATTTATACATTATATATATTATTTATATTATATTAATCATATATAATTATATATTATTTATATTATATTAATCACATATAATTATATATTATTTATATTATATTAATCATATATAATCATATATTATTTATATTTATATATATATTTGATGTTAAATAGCAAACTTTAATACTTATAATCATGGCTGAAATCTATGTAGATATGTAGATAAGTATTGGTGTGGTGGCTAATCTTGGTCGTTAACTTGACTACAAAAAAGCCAGGTAGCTAGGTATACCTGTGAGGAATTTTATTTTAATTACAAAAATCATTTGAAAGCTTTGAAGTTGGAGGACTCACTTCTAATGTAGATCCCTTGAGGTGGGAAAAAGATCCACCTTTAATCTTAGCCATACCTTCCGCTGGCAGCATGTATAAAGAACGTGAAAGAAGATTTTGCTCACTGTCAGCTTGCTCTCACTCGCTCTTGTTCCCACAGGCAAATCCATTGCTTCTCTAGCATTAAAGCCTACTTTTTTAGGATTCCGCATATAGTGAAAAACAGCTGAGATAGCCAGACTTGTAGACTGAAAAACTACTGGGTTCTTGAACCTTACATTGGTAGAAAGTCATTGTTGGATTAGCTAGACCACAGCCTCTAAGCCATTCTAATAAATAATAATAAACCACATATAATAATAACCCATATATGTATATACATATATTATATTTATATGTTACTATTTATTTATACACACATGTCTAAATGCACATATGTATGAATATGCATATATATACATATATGTGTGTTGTATATTTATATATATACATGTATATATAATTTGTAATTCTTTATAATAATAAGTATATATTAATTCTATAGTTTCTATTTCTCTAGAAACTCTAAGTAGTTCAGTAGGGCTGGTTAAGAATAAGGCAAGATGTTAGACTCCGTTCTCAGGGTGTTCATCTTTTCTGCTTCTGAATGTAAATTCAAATGAAAGTGAAGCAATAAAAAACTTTGTACTTGTCTTACCTTGATAAACAGCATCCATCCTGATCCTTTGTCCTTTATGTATTAGTAATTATAAATTTCACAACCTTTCATAGCTGACAACAATAAAGAATATTGATTTATTCCCTTGGGAAGAGCTATGTTCAAGCATGCACTATTGGCTTTAAAAGAAATGGTGTTAGTGGCCTGCAGTGGCAAAGCCCTCGGTGGGCGTTTGAGAATGAGAAAAAATATAACATTGGTCACACTTCTAAGAGCTGTTCTTTATAAATATCCTTTCTCTCTCTTGGAAACTGCAAAGAAAATATGATAGCCAAGTGATTGAAATATCAACTGTTAAACCATTTTCTTTTATAGGCATAGGACTTGTACTTGTGCTACTCTTCAGCATATGTCTCAAAGTACAAGAGGACACATAATTTACAGAAAAGCAATGTGCTTACCTAAAAAATTATAGGAAAAGGCTCCAAGAGATCAAGGTCAATGGTGATGTCACAGCCAAGGGCCTGGGTAAAACTTGCCCAGGATGCTGAAGACCATGCTTGCCCCACACAGCCACCCTACCCCCTGATCCACTTCCTCTTTCTCTCTATAAAAGCCCTTTCATTTACTGAGTTCTCAGACATGGCTATTTTAGGAGATGAAAGTCCCCTGCCACTTTCAGGATATTATCCTTTGAATCAATGTAATTTTCTTCCCAGCATTCCTCATTTTCCACATACTGGCTTTCAAGCTTCCTCGTGGAATTAGTTAAGTTTAGAGTTAAGAGTAAGAGATAACTTCAGATTAAGAAAGACCAAGTTAAAATTTTACAAGCAATATGAAGTTTGGCAAATTATTTAAATCTAAGCTTTTTCTTTGAAGTAGAGAAAAGTTATTGAAGAGCTGTCAGAAATGCTGTGTTAGGTAATACAGATAGAATGCATTTCAGGTTCTCATCTCTCACATTTGTGTGTTCTGCATTATAGATTCAACCACCTGTTGAATGAAAATATTGGGGGCAATTTTACCTATACCAAACATAAGCAGATCTTTAGTCTTGTTAATATTCCTAACATACATCATATAACAACTATTGCTTGGATTTACATTGTATAAGTAAACTGGGATGATTTAAAGTGAACAGACGGATATCAATAGGCTATGTACAAATATTTCATAACTTTATATAAGGGACTCTGGCTTCTGTGGTACTTTGTATCCATGGGAATGCTGCAGCCAATCCCCTGCAGACAGTAAGGGACAATTATTCTTTTCCTGAGAGACATCTCTTTTCTCTCTAACAGCTGGCTATTGTACACCTCTCTTATAGGATATGACAACATATGACACCAAAGTATAACTGTAGGAGGCTAGACCCCGAAGCCCCAAATTCTACTTGTAAATCCTACCACCTCCCTTCTAATTTCTGCAAAGAGAAGAAATAATCCCAAAAGATTTACCAAATGAGAAATTACCAACTTCAAGTTTTGTATAGAACTTCACTCTCCTTCACCGTGATGGCCTGGTCACTGCTGCACCCTTGCAGCTTCCAGGTCCCTTGTTGGTGAAGGTGTTATAGAAGGAAGAGTTCTAGGTCACTCATGACATTTACTCAGTTCTCTACCTGCCTCTCATACATGAGAGAGACCTGCAAAATGGGTTTGTATTCTTCGTTGTTGTTATTTATCTTTTCTTGAAAGGATTGCACCAATGACTTACAATGACAGAGGGAAATTATTTTGTCTTGCCTTTTCTTCTCAACATCAATTATTTAATCACCTTTTCATGTTTTTAATTTTTTTAAAAAAATTCATAGTAACTGGAAGACAGAGAAGTGTTGAGCTGGGAATTGCTTGTAGATGGCTGGATGGAATTTGTTCTGCTTGGGATAGACACTGGCAAGGAATTAGAAGATAGGGAATGATGAACTTGGTGCCCATTGGATGTAAGCTCAGGGTCCGGGAAGGTAAACTCTTAGAATGGATGTCTTTGCTGCTGCTTACAATGATCAGATACCATGTTGGCAACTGCAGTAGACCAAAATACATAGATTTAGTAAGTTATCTTGGTCATTTCTATTGCTATGAAAAGATACTGTAACTGAAACAACTTATTTAATAAAGCACTTAATTTAGGGGCTTTTTTTTTTACAGTTTCAGAGGGTAAGTCCATGGCCATCAGGAACAGCAAGCAGGTAGGCATCTTATCTGTGACTTGGAGTTCTGACTTGGTGATGTGTGGAAAGTCTTCATCTTGAATGGGAGCAGCAGCTTCCAGAAGTCTGCAGTGCAGCAGTCTAAGCAAACTCTGAAACCTTCTTTTACTCCTCTTCCTTTGTAGCCTTGTGCTAGCTTGGGAAAGCTCACAATATATGACCCATAAGCATGACATTTTGGGAAACAGGAAAAGCAGACAGGTTACTGTCAGTTTCCTTTCACTCATCTCCCTTGGAGCAAATCGTAAAGACTGGGAAAGATTTTCTAACTTTCCCAGGAACCATAGGAGTGCCTGCTACCAGAGGAAAGTAAGAACACAGAGACCAACCTGGATAAATGGGCCTTGTTAAGTGTGATGACTTAGGTCTAGATTCAGCTAGGAAGGGAGCCTCTGGGAAGGCCTCTGAGGGGTTCTCTTAAGTGGATGAGCTGAGATAGGAAGATATACTCTAACGGGGGCAGCACCATTCAATGGGTTTGGATCTAGACTGAATAAAAAGGATGAAAAGAACTGAACTAATCAATAACATCTATCCATCTCTGCTTTCTGAAGCCAGAGGCACTGTGACCAGTACCAGGCTCCTGCCTACAGGACTTGTCCCTATGATGGATGGTACCACAGAAATGGGAGCCAAACCCTTTATCCATTGAGTTGATTTTGTTAGGGTATTTTAATGGCAGCAACAAGAGAAGGACCAGATCTAACAAGCCATTCCCTGTTTACTCCCATCAGGCCATGCCTTCTGCCCTACCACACTTCTCCACAGAGACATAGTTCTTCACCACTCCCAGCATAGAAATAAAAGCTTGCTATTTTCAGGTTTTCCTTTCCTTGTGAACGCTCCCAAGTCACATAAAGCATATTAAGTAAACCAGTGTGCTTTCTCACGTTAAGCTTTGTCAGATTTGCTCTCAGATGCAGCTAGTCTCTCAGAAGGTTGAGGAAATATTTCTTTTCTTTTCCACTTAATTCTCTGTATTAAATCAGTCTGCACTTTGAATAGCTAGGTAATTTTTTTACACTTAATTTACCAAATTAGATTTCAAATATATTCTACACTTTGACAATTTAAAGTAGAAAAACTTTTTTTTTTAAATTTTTATTTTAAGAATGTTAAAGTCTAGAGAGTAGGCAAATCAATTAGAAAAAAACCAATATCTTCATTTATTTGCAAGAAAAACTATCTCTACAGAACATTATATCTTATATTAAATGCATAAGTGATTCAAATGATATAATTTCTTGTTTTCTCAGCAGTATCTAACACTATTTCCTTGTGATTTATCAGTAATAAGTAGTGATTCATACTGAAAGATACAAATTAACAATGAAAATTCCCTACCATTTAATGTTTGTTGACCCTTGTCTGCTTCTATAGGTCAGTGTTAAAACTATCATACACTTGCCATGAAACTCAACCTGGTTAGATACCGAAGTATTATGTAGTAATTGTATCATTAGTATTTAAAATTTCCTATATTTTCATGACTTTCAATAAGATAATTATTTTAAAAACCTTACTAAATCCAGCTACTAAACATTAACATAATGTAAAAGATTAACTCCAAGCAGTGTCTTAGTTACTTTTCTACTGCTATGAAGAGATACCATAACCAAAGCAACTTGTAAAAGAAAGTTTTTCCTTTGAGGGCTTCCTTACAGTTTCAGAGGGTAAGAGCATAGCTATCACAACAGGGAACAAGGCAGGTGGGTATCTTATCTTTGTGTTGGAGGTAGTGAGAGCAAGAGAGACTGGGCTCAGAAGTCCACCCCACCCCCAGTGACACACCTCTTCCAACAGGGCCACTTGTCCTAATCCTTCCCAAATAGTTCCACCAACTGGGGATCAAGCATTCAAACATATGAGCCTATGGGGCCATTCTCATGCAACCCACTACACACAGGGCATGTGAATACTTTAAATCTCTGCTGGTCTTCTCTCCTTACTTCTTTCTCCTCATTTTTCCCCCATTCTTTTTTTAAATTTTTATTTGGAAAGATGGGCTTTAGCTAGACAAGGTGCTATATGCACAAATGGCCATCACTTTGGAGATGGAAATAGAGGGACAGGAGTCCAACACCAGTCTTGATTATGTAGCAAGTTGAAAGTCAGCCTGAACTCCATGAAAGCCTTTAGCAATATAAATAAAACGTAGGCCTTTGGTGACAGCTGCCAACTCTGCCATCTGTTCTGCTATGAAAACTCTTATTATGCAGTCTTCTTCTAGCTTCTATGTGAATCACTATCAACAGCCATTTGTGAAGTACTTAATCTTAGATTTCTCTAAAAGTAAACAATATAAACAGCCCAAGTTTCATTGTCTTCAACAGAATATAATTCATAGACTTTGTCTGAATTCTATGTGAGCGGCTCCTTGGAGACATAGGCTGAGGGCTTGTCTTGGGTAATACATGTGAATTAAGGAGTCAGAACTGACATGCTTACTTGGTGGCCATTGTTGGAAATCCAGGGTGTAGAATAGGATGCTGGAAGCACCGGCAACATGTGTGTGCCTTCTCCTGGGACTCACTAATTGAATCAGCGTGACCTTCGTCCATGACTAGAAAGGGGACTGGTATGTGTGTTGGCAAGCTGGATGCTGCTGAGGCTCTGCAGAGAACTCTACAGTCACAAGCTAGAAAATGCTCGGTTTCATTAAAATAAATGAAATGAAGAAATTTGGCTTTCCAACCTGTCCTTAACAGAGTCAGATAAACACTTTAGACTAAACTTGAAGGGAAGAGAAGCCCGACCAGTAGCCAAAATTTAACTATTGGGTAGGAAGAGACAAAGCCAGAAGGAACATACTAAAGAACTATCAGATCATATTCCTTGTTTCTATTTCTAGTTCCATCAAGGATGGAAGACTTCTGGTGAAGTCAGTTTTAAAATTTAAGTCCCATGGAACTATTCTGATTATCTGCTCCCACAACATTTGCTAATTGATCCTCGCATCTCTTCCTCAAGGTGCACCAAAGAAAAGCCATGTTGTTACCAGAGAGCAACAGAGCAGCATGCTCAGTTGTGATCACAATACTAAAGTGGAGAGAACTCAGGGTTGATGGTCAGAGCCCAAAGTAGCAGCCATTTAAATATGTTAACCTTTAATGATCATTTGATGTTGAGGAAATTTGTTTTTCATACAATTTTGGAAGATGCCCTGTGTTTTAATGAGGTAGACATAAATCTGTGAACACCTGAGCTTTCTGAAACATAACGTACAGAAGTTATTGTTATTTTCATGTTAAGTCACTATGACTTGACATGGATACAGCCCCAAGAGGAAAGTAAAGATGTGGGTTTAGGAGCTATAGACATTTGTTTAATTTTAATAGCACCAAGAAAGGTATTACCCCATAATTAGAAAATAATGAATCAAATTTAGATTACGCATGCAATTGTGCCAAATTTACATGTGCTTGCATCATTCAAGTATAAATATAAGGCAAAAGCCTACGATTAAGTTAAATGCTTCAGACTTTATGTATGTGTTTGTGTCAATGGCAATCTCTCTCTCTCTCTCTCTCTCTCTCTCTCTCTCTCTCTCTCTCTCTCTCTCTCTTCTAATTCTTACTTATAAGAAAGTTGCTCTAAACCTTATTAGAACTATCCCATCATGCCAGTCCTCTGATTTCAAAGATTGACCATCTCCTGCTTGAAGAACACTTACAGTAGGTTAGGTTTCCTGTCTGCCTCTCACTTGAGGAATATCTCATGTTAGACAGGCATAATTAGGAGCCTGACTGGAGTCCTGATGTTCCCTTATTAAGCTCCTTACATCTCTCATAAAGGCAAGACAGCAAAGAGCCTATCTCAACATTGTAAACAATGTTCGACCATTCACAAGATTTCAAACCATTTGTTTTTGTGTCCTAAATACTCTCTACTTTTTTGTCTCAAGTAAAATTTAAAATCAGAATAACCTAGCAAATGACCCTGAGCCTTTCTCCTCCCCTCGCTCCCCGCCTTTTCTCCTTCCTTTTCCTTTCACTTCTAACGTTAGTTTTAAGCTGATTATAGATGCATTCTTACCGTGACCATGTTGGGAAACGAAACGGGAAATATGCAGAAGCATATAGACAATGGTGACCATCTCTTACACTATTCACCTCGCAAGACATTTACATTGCAGCATATTTTCTTCAATATTTATATGCTGATATGTTCTCTAAACTTTCTAAAAAGTTAAGTGAAAACGTTTTCAGAAATGTTTTTTAAATTATTCATTTTGCATAAAGGCATATTGTGTGGTACTTTTAATTTATAACACAGGTTTCCATTTTAACAGCCCGTGTCCGGGATTTCCAGTGTGGGGCTTCTTGAAAGTGTTTGGAAACTGCAAAGCCAAGGCATTGGCACCCCCTGGTGGTGCAACAAAATATAGCACAAAGTAGTATCAGTCAATTTGCCTCCATTTTCTCTTTCATTTCACTTAACAGTGCAAGGCTATTTTTAAGTCAATTTGTAACACACATTTTAAAAGACACTTTGGTTATTTGCATGTGTAAGTGGATAATAAAATGACTCAAAATGTACAAAGTAATACACAAATTTATAGAGAAATTTAATGCTTTCTTAAACTGTTACAGAACTCTGCTTTGCTCATTCCAGTATTAGTATATATTTAAATTAACCTAATTAGTAATAATTATTATTGTCTTTATTATTATGGCTTTTAAATTGGGTTAGTCTGTACAGTTTAAGCTGGTCTGGTACTCACTACGTAGCCCAGGCTGGCCTTGAACTCAGAGGTAGCCCAGGCTGTCCTAGAAGTTATAACCTGCTCCATCACTTTTTGAACTCTATAATTACAGACACGAACCACTACATCCAGCTTCAAGCTGATTCTTGAAATTAGATTTTCAATTTTATTTTTGTGTGCTATACAAATCAGCTGTGATTTTAATAAATTAAAAATAATGATTTAAAAAGTGTATGTGGGAACTCAGAATATGTGCCCGAGGCTGCTGATTACTGGTGGTTCTGAGGAGAGTGAGAGTAAGCATCACTTAGTACAGGAAGTATTTAAATTTTTATATAAAGCAGTGGAAGCATTTATAAATATTTCATATGACTACTTAAACAGTAAAAAACATATATTATTTTAGAAATTAATTATACTTTTCTGACATGAGGTTTTATTGTGTTGTTTATAATATCCTGAAACATAGGGTTTTCCCACCTCTGCTTCCTGCAAGATGGGATTGCCAGCAGCCTGTGCCACCATTTCTGGCAAATAAATGTATTTTTAAACAGAGTCTTAAGAAATGAATTGATTTATCTGCATATTCATGTATAATAAGTTCACAAAAATGTCCAATTTACATATGCTTTCTTAATTTCCAAATCCTAATACAAAAACTATTCTGATATATACTTATCTTTAAATGTTTCTCATCTGATACAAATAATTTTTACAATTTTTACGTGAATGACGAATCAGAAGAATGCATTTTGACCACAGGGCTTTTGTCAGCACCAGTTATCATGGGAATTGTGCATTTAGTACAGTAGCAGATATCCAGTCAGCTCTTTACACATCAGTTTACTTAGCTATTCACATGTCAATGTGTACAGTACATTTGAACAACATCTCCAACCTTTGTAGAGTCTCACAGAACTTTATGAAAAAGAATGGTAACTAAGAAAGACTAAGGAAGAAGGGCCTCCTTCCTCTGCTAGTGAGGGAGTTCTGCATGGGATCTGTCATATTTTTTAATTGGATATTTTATTTCTTTACATTTCAAATGTTATCCCCTTTCCTGGTTTCCCCTCTACAAATCCCCCATCTCATCCCCCCCCTTACCCTGCTTCTATGAGGGTGCTCCCACACCCACCTACCCAATCCTGCTTCATCGCCCGAGCATTCCACTACACTGTAGCATCAAGCCTTCACAGGACAACCAAGAGCATCCCCTCCCATTGATGCCAGATAAGGCCCCTTTGGCTCCTTTAGTCCTTCCCCTAACTCCTCCATTTGGGTCCCTGTGCTCAGTCCAATGGTTGGCTGCAAGGATCCTCATCTGTATTAGTCCGGATCTAGCAGAGTCTCTCAGGAGACAGCTATATCAGGCTCCTGTCAGCAAGCATTTCTTGGCATCTGCAATAGTGTCTGGGTTTGATGTCTGCATGTGGTATGGATCCCCAGGTGGGGCAGTCTCTGGATGGCCTTTCCTTCAGTCTCTGCTTCACTCTTTGTCCCTGTGTTTCCTTTAGACAGGAGCAATTCTGGGTTAAAATTTTAGAGATGGGTGGGTAGCCCCATCCCTCAACTAGGGGGCCATGCCTAACATCTGGATATGGTCTCTGCAGGTTCTCCCTCACCTTTGTGGGGAATTTCAGATAATGTTATTCCCTTGGGGTCCTTGGAGGCTCTTGTTTTCCTGAAACCTGGGACTTTCTGATTGCTACCCGCAGTTCCCCATGCCCCATTGCTACACACCTCTGTTCAAGTTCCTGACCCTCTGTACATCTCCTCCATCTCCTCCCATACCTGATTCTTCCCTTCTTTTCCCCCTCCCTCTCTTCCTTTCCTCCTAAGTCCCTGCCACCCTCTACTTCCCTTGGTTATTTTGTTCCTGCTTCTAAGTAGGACTGAAGCACCTACTCTTTGGTCTTCCTTCCTCTTGAGCTTCATGTGGTCTGTGAGTTGTATTATATGTATTTCATGCTCTTTGCCTAATATCCAATTATCAGTGAGTATATACCATGTGTGTTCTTTTGTGACTGAGTTACCTCACTCAGGGTGGTATTTTCAAGTTCCATCCATTTGCCTGAGAGTTTCATGAAGTCATTGTTTTTAATAGCTGAGTAGTACTCCATTGTGTAAATGTACCACATTTTCTGTATCCATTCCTCTGCTGAGGGACATCTGGGTTGTTTCCAGCTTCTGGCTATTATAAATATGGCTGCATGCTCATGGATTGGTAGGATTAGTGTAGTAAAAATGGCCATCTTGTCGAAATCAAACTACAGATTCAATGCAATCCCCATCAAAATTCCAACTCAATTCCTCATAGGGTTAGAAAAAGCAATTCTCAAATTCATTTGGAACAACAAAAAACCCAGGATAGCGAAAACTATTCTCAACAATAAAAGTATCTCTGGGGGACTCACAGTCCCTGACCTCAAGCTGAACTACAGAGCAGTAGTGATAAAATTCATGGTATTGGTATAGAGATAGGCAGGTGGATCAATGGAACAGAATTGAAGACCCAGAAATGAATCCACACACCTATCTATGGTCACTTAATCTTTGACAAAGAAGCTAAAACCATCCAGTGGAAAAAAGACAGCATTTTCAGCAAATGGTACTCATTCAACTGGCATCAGCTTGTAGAAGAATGCAAATAGATCCATTCTTATCTCCTTGTACAAAGCTCAAATCCAAGTGGATCAAGGACCTCCACATAAAACCAGATACACTGAATCTAGTAGAAGACAACAATGGGGAAAAGCCTCAAACACATGGGCATTGGGGAAAAATTTCCTGAATAGAACACCAATGGCTTATGCTCTAATATTAACAATTGACAAATGGAACCTCATAAAATTGCAAAGCTTCTGTAAGGCAAAGGACACAGTCAGTAGGACAAAACAGCAACCAACAGATTGGGAAAAGATCTTTATCAATTCTACATCCAATAGAGGGCTAACATCCAATATATACAAAGAAATCCAGAAGTTAGACCCCAGAGGACCAAATTGTTGGGTTAAATGAGTGACATGTCTGCCCCAGGGCTCCGGGTACTGGGAGAGGAGGGACAGGGGAAGTTTGACCCTGCTTATTCTGTGCTGCTGCCACTAGGTGGCTTTAGGGCTGTGAAAAGCTGTGGAACAATGCCCAGGGATGGGTGAGCATGGCCTAGGGTCCTAGGAACTGCACAGAGCTGGCTCAGTGGTCCCTGGGCCTGTGATGAGGCCAGAACCATCTAGTTCTCAGGCTCTTGGGCAGACCAGATGCCGCTGGATGCTGCAAAAGAGCTGAGAATGGAGTGGGGACCCTCAGTCTGGGTCCAGTTGGAGGCCGAAAGGGAAAGGTGGGGAGGAGACCAGCTGGGTCCAGTTGGGGACCAAGTCCTTGGCTTGTCGGCGAGTGGCTTGGCTTGTTGGAGGTCATTGCTAGGATCATTGAAAGACCTTCTTTGGGAGACTAGATGTGGCTCTTCAGATGAAGGCCTGTTCCATTGCTCCCCACAGCAGATCCCGATGAAAAGACAGTCCATGGTTTCAAGGCATTTCTTATCTTGGCGGAGAGTGGCAATGAGTAAAATCATACCCCACTTTCTCAGGGCAGGCCTGAGGTTAAATACCTTTTGCAGGGAGGAATGTCTGGGAAGGGGAGTTTATTGGCTAAGCCTCCAGGCCTTTAGGTACCTCATTAAAATGGAGATCTGTCATGAGGCTATGTGACCACAAGTCCTCTACCTGTGGAGGGGCTTGGGGCATGGCTTTTTTGTGATTGATGGCCAGACCTATGTGTCGGGAGCCTGGAGCCCAGGAGCATGGCAAAACACCTACCATCCCTTGCAGGGTTCTCCCCTGCTGGGTCACCAGGGTTTCAAACCTAAGCTCAACCAGAAGCCAAGCTGCCATTCACAGTCCTACTCCAAATAACCCTATTAATAATGGGAAACAGAGCTAAACAGAGATTTCTCAAATGACAAAACTCGAATGGCCAAGAAGCACCTAAAGGATTGTTCAACATCCCTAGTCATCAGGGAAATGCAAATCAGCATGACCCTGAGAATCCATCTCACACCAGTCAGAATGACTAAGATCAAAAACTCAGGTGATGTGGGGCAGTGGTCTGTGGCAGGCAGTCTGGCTCCCGGTTGAGCATAGGCTGAAAACTCTGGGAGACTCAGTGGAATAATCCACGAGGGACCGAAAAATGACCGAGGTGGCAACAGCAGAGACCAAGGTGGAGGAGATTCTATCCCCACTTGCACTCTCCCCCTTGCCAGAACCCTCACATTTGGCCGGGCCAGAGATCCCTGAGGAAGGCTCCCAGCATGCAGCCCAACATGGTGGCAGTAGATGCTGGCGAGGATGTGGAAAAAGAAGAACACTCCTCCATTGCTGGTGGGACTGCAAGCTGGTACAACCACTCTGGAAATCAGTGTGGTGGTTCCTTAGAAAATTGGGCATATACCCAGAGGATGCTCCAACCTGTCGTATTAAATGGATGGCTGAATGTTTTATGTATTGTATGTGTTGGCAAATTCCTTGTGTGCAGGGAAGATGACAATCAACAGGACTTGGTCCTCTTCTTTGACCTTTTGGGGCCCAGGAATCAAACTCAGGTCATCCAAGTTGGTGGTGGGTGCCTTTATTCAACTAGCCATTAAATGAACATTTCAGAGAATCTTAGTTTCAACAATTCCATCTCTAAATTTGTACCATATATAGCAAAAGAAAAAAAAACTTGAATGTTATATATGTATATAAATATATAATAAAATATATTTATTATAATTATATTTAAATTATTTTTATTTTAATTTTTTATTAAAATAAATTATTATTTTAAAATGATAATTATAAATTATTGTATAAAATAAATATATAACAAAAGATGTATTGTGGATAGCCCTGGGGTTGCTTGTATTTTTATATTAATTCTGCTCTCCCAGGAGGAGCTGTCTGGAATGAGGAATGAGTGACATACTCAGGTGGCTTCTTGTAAACCTCCTCAAATGAATAAACAGACCAATCACTGGGCTAGTAGGTGGGACTTCCAGGTTATTCAGAGAAAGAGAGGAAGCATGAGAGAGTTAGGTCCTTTTGGACTGGGACAGTGTGAGGTAAAGATGTAGCTACTAGTGTCTTCTGGTTTCAATGGTAGATCCATCAGGATTCGCCTCTGGAGGATTTAGATTTAATAAGGCTTACAAGATTAGGTTTTAGTTGTGCCCAGAGACTGAGTTACCGTTGTTTCTGAACTAAGCTTGTGTGGTATTTTCCTTCTGGCGGTGACTCGACTGGGTTCCAAAGAGAAAGGTACAGATGCCAAAGCGCGGGTTTGCCTGATGTGCACCACAGAGGCCGTGGGGGGTTTGAAGCATGGGACTGGCATGGTAGCGACCCACCAGTGGGAACTTAGCAAGCTGGGTGTAGAGATTTTAGAGCTCTGAGTCAGAGTCTTCACAAGATAAAATAGGTTGGCCATTGTGTGCCAGTGCATAGCCGGCCAGTCTGCTGCAGCAGAGAGTAGCTGGATATAGCGTGAGAACTTGCCAGTTCATTTTTTAATATTTCCCACAACAATACATAATATATATCAGTTATATATATTATATATTATGCATAATTATATATTTATATCATATATGTATATTGGATTTTAGCCTTTATTACACAGTATAAGTATCCTTAAATCCTTGGTAAAACATTATTATTTGTTTTAAAATATGTCCACATGGTTATAATATTATTGTAATAATAATTATTTCTTGAGGAGAAAGTTGACAATGTGAAAAATGTATGTATTTACTTGTATGTCAATACAAAAGTATTACTTAATAGGCACTAATAAATGACATATCTTGAATAATAGCATACAAATAAAGATAATTAGAAAATTTAAGAGAGACTATAACTATATTTGATGTATAAATAACACAATTTTATTTATTAAAAAGTAGAAAAAATATACCTATCAGCATTATGTCTGTCTGGTCCACCATATCCAAAGGAAGCATGCATTGTCCTTCAAGAATTTCAAATGTAAAAATCAAAATGGAAAGAGTTTAATAACTGACCTCAGAACTACAGATGTATAAAACAGAATTAAGTTCCCACAAAGTGACATAAATACAGCTCTTCAAAGCATGTAGACCCCTAAAGGTCGGAGCATGTGGAGAGTTGTGTTTACATTGGTCACATGGGACTTAACTAGGAGACCACCACTGGGTGCTGTCCCTAGCAGGGGTGAGTGCTTCTGTCCTAACACAGATGTGTGTTGCCTTTCCATAGGAGCTCTTGAAATCAATCACACACCTCTCTTTTGCCAAAAATATCTGTTTCCCATCTCAGTGGTCTCATACGTGAAAAGTGAGACTCCATCTCTCATATCCACTACATAGCAATATAGCCGGCAATGTGAATGGGACTGGGACTGTGAACAGGCAAAACCATAACCCAATCACTTGCGGAAAGGACAGCTTGAGTGATTAAAAAGTGACCATGATTATAGTGACAGAGGTCGCAGGGTAAGCTGAGGAACATCTGTCTGACAGGAAGAGTGAATTGGGAGCAATTGCTATACATCACTTTTAGCTGTAGATGTTTATTTTATGTGGACTTAGGTGGATACACCATTTTGTTGGCATTTTAATATAATTACCAAGAACAAGAATATATCATATTAGCTGTCCATAAGAAGTATTCATAAGTGAAAAATTATAAACTCATGACACTGCTGCTGCCTCTCTTCAAGTGATATTTACAACTTACAATGGTGTGTTTTCCTTCATTTGTGGACATTAAGAGGTATAAGCTAATACACACAGGCCATATTGAGTTTAGATTTTATATAAACTTATTATTTTACTTAAAATAGCTTCTAGCTGTCAAGCTAATAAATATTAAAATTTCTATATGCAAGAATGTAAAGAATTTGCCCTCTATCTGCTTGATTGAAACTCTAACAAGCACAGAAAATCTTCCAGGGTTGGCTCATTTGGAATGTATTCTACTTTGAATAAATTACTACTGTTGTTAGGTTTTGACAAGTAAAACAATGAAATCTGGGGGTAGGGTGCAGCTCAGGGGTAAAATATTTGCCTAGTATTCATGAGTCCTGGGTTTGATTCCTCTCACTAGGGAAAAAATTAAAACATGTACATGAAATGGAGTAGAATTGCAAATCAGATCTCCCAGGAGGCAGAATGGTAGCTCTCATGCATGTGTTTTGAGTTTATGTGAAATGAGAGACAAGCACATGTGTTCAGCACTTACATGTAAGACAAGACAATAACGTGTGCGCTGTTGCCATGACTTATACTGTTAGGGCTTTGCCTCACTGATCACAGTCTTCACACTGGATCTCCTGCACTAATGTGTGTGTGTGTGTGTGTGTGTGTGTGTGTGTGTGTGTGTGTGTGTATCTCCCAAATAAGTTTTGTTTTGATGCACAGTTTCAAAGGATTCAGGCCATCCTTGATTAGCTTTGTTACTTTTGGAGGAGTGGAGAAAAACAGCATCTCACATCAGGGAGCACATGGTGGAGAAAAGCAGCTGGGGAAAAAGAGAGAAGAGGCAAAGGTAGCCACATCTCCATCCTAGCTATGTTCTGATGGCTTTCAACTCCTTTGGCTAGGCTTAAATCCTAAGGGTTTCACTACCCACCAATAGCACCACCAGCTGGGGGCAAAGCCTCAATGCATAGGCATTTGAGGAACAGTGAAGTGCCAACCTATAATAGTCTGCAAGAAACATAATCTGCTCTCAAAAGTTTAATGCACAATAAATTGCAACAGGGAGGGTCTTTACTGCATGTCATAGTGAAAAATAAACAGAAGAACTGCTTTAATTTGTATTGTTTTCTTATTCTAACTTTGTAATCCAAATGAAATAAAGTGACATACATGATTTGTCAGGCAGGTGAGTAATTTCTGATGGAAGACTGATAGAGAATATTACATAATGGGGGAACATAAGGAGCTAAAGTAGCATTTCTATGAGTTTGCCATGGCACCACTTTTCACTTCTTTTCTTATCAATAAACATAGATATATTCTTGACTTAATTGTGCAAATGTGGGAATAACTGATTGCATGGGAAAATTGAATTAACATTTAAAAAATATTATAAACCATGGTTAACAACTCACAATGCACATTAAGAAGAATATCAGCTTACTAAATGCCAATGACATTAACTAAAATATAGCTCAGTGGTCAAATAAGCCTGAAGAATTACTGGATAATGACATATAATTTGATTTAGTAACAGTCGACCTTCTCAGAACTTTTAATTACCTAATGTTTATTGACAACCTTCTAGACAGTAATATAATATTAAGAGTTTACAATCCTTGTTTTATTACAGGCTTCTGTTCCCCTGAAGGAACATCACAGAGGATTGTCTCCTTAGATGAACTTCTACATTCTAACACAAATTTCCAAATAGCTAAACTTAAGTTTACTTAGAATCATTGCAAAATTATATGCTTAGAGTATATTTTAACAGACCACTGACATAAGAAGTGAAGGAGAAGGAATCTCTACCATAGAGATTCTATACGAGCCAAGAATATTTGGAAATTGAATATGGAGGTGATGGTAAAGTAGTACTAAATGATAGGCAAGATGGGTGTTCTACAGCCCTGTTGTCCTCAGAGCCATGATTCATAGCATCACTGTCTGTGGAGAAGCATGTTCAGTTATATAATGTAATAGAATTACACACTATTGGTCCTACTTGTCCCAAACCAAAAAATAGATACACTGTACTGTTCAGATCATCACATTTTAACTAGGACAGTATATTAGAGAATTTTGTAGCAGTCAGTACATGCATCAAGTAGCAACAAAATATCATCTATGCATGTCCATAATTATTCATATACCTGCAGCTACTTTGGAACATTGATGCCAGTCCTAGTCAGGTACAGCCTGGAGCCTGGCTCTTAGCTGAAGATTAAATCTGTTTAGTTCTATGTATTTCTCACTATTCTTTGGATCAACAATTGGCCAGTACACACTATTCCTGTGGGAATAAAGACACACAGACAAACATGTTAACCAGGTGGCTTTGGCTGGCCTCATCTACAATGAGCACATTTCATTTCCATCCAGTTTTCCTTTTCTAAGGCAAAGGGCACACATGGTCTAGACTCAGGAGTTGGAGAGAGCAGTATGTTCTGAGTATGGTAGGAAGAGATGACTATATATAACGTATATAATACATAGGTAAACTTATGGATAGAGGATGGAGGAACAGATTAATTCAGTATAAAGGTGCGTACAACTGAAGTAAGTTATGAAGAGAGGCTTGGGGTAGTACAAGTCCTGTGAATTAGGGCATTGCAGAGAAGTTGCAAAATATTAGAATTCTTGGCAGAGAGAAAGAAGACTTGGGGGAGCCATGACCATTGTTCGAAAGTGTCTGAGGGCTTGTAGGAAAAAGAGACATGAATTTTTAAGGGTTGCCTCAGGAGACCTAAACAATAGAAAATGCTCTATAAAAAAATAATCAGGCTATGCACTGTCATTATCCACATTGTTCTGAAACACATAAAACCTGTCAAGTTCTAAGCAGAACGTATCACATTGCTATTCTGCAGAGTTGTGTCCATTCAGAACCCAGACAGCAGGCATATAACACAACCAGACAGCAGGCATACAATCCAAACAGACAGCAGGCATATAACACAACCAGACAGCAGCTATACAACACAAACAGACAACAGGCAAGGAGCCAAACCAGACAGCAGGCATACAACCCAACCAGAGAGCAGGCAGGCATACAAATCAACCAGAGAGTAGGCATACAACCCACAGACAGCAGACATACACCCCACAGACAGCAGGCATACACCCCACAGACAGCAGGCATACAGCTAAACATATTGTTCATAGTGCATTCAAGTATTGTAATAAAATTTGGGCCAATAAGTGTAAAATACACTTAAAAGTATCCCACAGGATGGCTTTGAGAGATTCAATATTTCTGTGATATGATAAATTATCACGAGGTCATCAAAACATAGATCAATGAAGTGGAGTTTGTTCCTGGATCATGGATATCAAGATTATATGTTTTTTCCCTCTCTGGAAATTACAATCTGAATTGTTTTAAAAGGAGTATTCTCTCTCTCTCTCTCTCTCTCTCTCTCTCTCTCTCTCTCTCTCTCTCTGTGTGTGTGTGTGTGTGTGTGTGCATGTGCATGCATGTGTGTTTCTGGAATAGTGATTATAATAATACTGTAATACAAAACCGACAAATGTAACTAACATTTGTATTTATATGGTGAAACTGTGAGTTGTAAGTATAACCTGTAGAACTGGTGCTATTTTAATGACATCAACTAGAAATAGTTATGAACATCAGTTAATATAAAAAATTTAATCATTTGCTTAATTAAAGCAATATATATCATAATTGCTAATATCCAAAACTCTATTTATTTTTATATCAGATAGAAACCTTAGTAATATATGTGCATACTTAAATCTGTGTGAGCAAGAAAAATGAACATTTTGGTATCCTTAGCATTACAAAGGCCATTGGCGATTTCCCTATGCTTCTTCCTAATATGTAGTGTTAGTTAGTAACCAAGATGTATGAGCCTGGACAGAGAAAGCATTTGTTCTTTTTTCTTTGCCTTTGTGTATATAGATATGTGTGTGTATGTAAGCTCAAGTGTAGGGAGAGCAGTATGCCCATCCATGTGCACATGGATAAGCTAGAGGCACACATTGAATGCCTTCTCCTATTGCTCTCCACTTTATTTTTCCACAGGGTTTCTCACAATCTCAGCAAATATGGCTGGCAGGAAGCCTCAGGGATCCTCCCATCCCTGGTCTCCCAGGGCTGAAGTTATAGACACATGTTCCTTTACCCAGCTTGTGGGTGCTGAGAAACCAAACTGAAGCTCTCATGTCGGTGTAGCAAACATTTTATTCACTGAGACCTCTCCTAATGTAACCTTTTCCCTTTTAAAATAGTCAGTCTCATGCAAAGGGCATCCACCTGCACTGAGCTCATCCACTACCAGAATGATATGCACCATAGCGCAAGGCTAGCTATTAGAGCATCTTACAGTCTCATATGATCGATAGCAACATTTAGTTGAAAGAATAATAGATAGCATTTCTATAATGCTCTTCAGCTTCAGGGCAAGAAGATATGCACGGAATGATCCTTGACTTAAAGGGTCCTTGTGAGGAGATTGAGCACGGCTTCTACAATGTATCCTAATGCTATCAGGAGACAACCAACAAACAAATCCAGTCCTGGAGCTGAGAGGTCTCTGTCTAGGCAAGGGCACAGGGCTTTCTCTTTATGAGGAGAATGAAGCTAACTGATACAGCCTTCTTGGTGTTGCCAACCTTGTGTTATGTGTGCTCTTGTGCTCTCAATGCTTTTTCCCCAAGAACCAACAAAATTCCTGCTCTGAGGTTCTACAGTTATGACTAGTTGGAGGACAGGAAAAGTAGGCTACATACCGCTCTCTTTGGTAAAAGGAACTCTTGCCTGCATATCTGAAGCCAGATGACACACATCATCTCATTTAATACTTTTGGTCATAGTATATTCTATCATATTATAGTTTTCAATTTAACAGGAACATCACAGAAGTTAAATGGCACTTCGATACTGGATATATATGTACACACACACACAGCAAAAGACTCTCCTGAAATGTAGGTTCTGACCAAGCAGCTGTGGTTAGAATCACAGAGCCTGCTTTCCTGCTTCCTGCTGATAAGGTTATATGCCTGGCATAACCTCTGTATAACAAGAGGTTAATGGCATATTATCAGGATTATGTTACCAGGGCAACATAAGAAGCAAATGCTAGCTTTGGAGTTTGTGCTGTGTTTTTATTCCATCACAATGAGAGAAGATATTAGAAAGTCAACTTCAGGGTAGAAACAGATAGCAATTTGGGAAGTTTCCATCAAAGTTGAGTGCTCCATTGACTTCACATCTGTAGCTACACAGAAACTTTATGGGGAATGGGCATGGCAGAGAAAAGGTGTTTGTTTGGTGGCAGCCAGGAAGTAGAGGGAGAAAGACAGAGAGAATTCAGGAATGAGATACACCCTTGAAAAGCATATCTTCACTGATCTAAGTCCTCCAACTGGGCCCTACCTTCTAATATCTCATTTGACTATTAACTTATCTGTAGGTTAATCATTTAATTAACCTTTTAAAATCACACTTGCACTCTCATGATCCAATATCTTTTAGTAATACCAGCTGCTGGGAACTAAGCTTTGAATCTGGAGCCTTTTGGAGTAACACCTTTATGACATGTAACAAGGGTTACTACTGCAAGATGTGCAACATTAGCTAAAAGAAGTGCAACCAAGTTTGAACCCAACTCAAGTATTCACAATGATCTTGATTTGCATTGTTCTGTTGCATGAAGATTGCATTCCTATCCTGAAGAGGGCACAGAGATGTTGCTGCAGACTGACAGTCATTGTGCCATCTTTCTAGGTGGGGCATGCATCTCCTTTTATTGTCCCATGGTTAAGCATGTTGTATTTAGATTCAACAGCATGGCTAAGAACACACATTTGATGATGAGCTTTTTAGAGATGAACAACAGAAAGAAGGTACAAGAAAAGAAATAGAGAAGCTAAGGAAAACCATGAAGGTTAGCCCCCAACTTACATTTTCATAAGGCATATACATCTTCACAACTACATCTGTTGACTATATGCAATGATTCTGCATTTATCTCATGACATTTGTCTTCTGTTAATATTTCTGCTTGCTTCCAAGGAGAAAATTGTCTTTGATAAAAAGAAATTCAGGTTTCTAGATAATTATTTTCAAAGCTTAGTAACCAGGAGAGAAGGAGATAAGGTGTGTGTGTGGGGGGGTGATCATCACTTATGGGAGATGTTCATGGGGAGATGGAAATAAAAGCCCCCATGAAATCATTGTTGTCAGAGGGAGTGTTGATCTCCACTCTTCTTCATGGAGCTTCCTTCAGTTATCCAGCCTGGTTGTAAAAGAGGAGGGAACATATCTGTTCTGCAGAAGCAGCTTCCAGATACAACAGTTAGCAGTTCTGTACTCCAGGTATTTCAGGAGTTGAAGCAGATATAATGTGTTTAACCTTTAATAATAACAACTGCCACATCTTCATTATTTCTTAGTAGTTACTGAATTCAGCTACAGAATTAATACTGCATCCATCCAGCTGAGTGGAGGCTTTTCCCTAGATTCCATTCTTGAGGGAGATCAAAGTTATAAATGGTACAAGGGACCCATGCAGACATTCTGTGAAAAGTAAGTGAAGCAGTGGGCATGGTGTTCCAGCCAGGAGATTAGAAAGCACCAGTTTCCAAAGCCTAGAGTTTTCCCCTAATATCAGCTATGGTCTAGGAAAGAAGACAGCTTATCTAGGGCATTCCTGAGTTATCAGAAATGGGGTGGGGCACAGAGGCTTTATGGGATCTTGTTTGTCTTTGCCCTCTCCCCATCTCATACATCTTTCTTCCTCTGTGCCTTATCTGTACTAGCCCAATAGGAGTGGAAGGAGCAGCCTCTTGGACTGCACAGCAAGTCCACCCATGATGAATCCTGTATTCTGTCTATTCTACTTAAAGGACTTTTGTTCCTTTCAGAACATAAGTGTGCAGGGAGGGTGCCCTTAAAAAGGCCAAGTAGACCATGACTGAAGGCCTTAATGTATTTTTACAATTCAATAAACCTATTGGCCCTGTGTTTGAAAAGATAACTGGTCAACCTAGAATACAGCATGAGATCTTACCCCTCAATCAATGAACCCCTAAACCCTTAAATTCTACTCTTTTCATTAACCTCATACTATCTCCTAGCAATTTTAATATTTAGTATTTGAGTAATTCTTACTACTAACTAAAGCACAACATACAAACACCTCACAAAAATAAATTCTGAAATACTATATTGTAGGACCATGAAAGGCAGCCTGGTTCCTGGTTGAGTTAAGGCTAGAAATCCCAGTCACCCTAAAAGGACGGTAGGCATTTTGACTGATTCTAGGGCACTAGGCTCCTGGCACGAGGCCACAGCCCTCCACAGATTTGTAGCCATCAGTAACATAAGGGCAATGCCACAAACCCCTCCACAGGTAGAGGATATGACCAGTGGTCACATAGACTCAAGACAGATCTCCATTTTTAATGAGGTACCTAAAGGCTTGGAGGACTTAGCCAATAAACTCTCCTTCCTGGACACTCCTTCCTGCAAAAGGTATTTAACCTGAGGCCCACCCTGAGAAGTGGGGTATGGTTTTACTCATCTACTTTCCACCATGACAATACATACCTTAAAACCATGGACTGCCTCTTTTCATTGGGATCCACCATGGGGGGCTATGGAGACCTTCGCCTATAGAGCCACCATCTAATCTCCCACAGAAGGCCTCTCTGGCTCCCAGCCATGGCCGCCACCAAGCCAAGCCCAAGCCTGCCAACCGCTGACAAGCCAAAAACTATCCCTGGGTGACCCAATCGGAGCTCCCCAACTTTTTCTTCTTGGCCCCAGACCAGATCCAGACTGCAGGCCCCCACTCTGTTCTCGGCTCTTCCACAGCATCCAGCAGCATCTGGGTGTCTGAGAGCCTGAGCACTAGATGGACCCAGCTTCCTTGCAGGCCTGGAGACCCCCAAGCCATCTCCAGCTGTCCCTGGGACCTCAGACTGCGCTTCCCCACCCCAGGAGCAGTGTCCCAAGGCTTCCCTACAGCCCGACACTTGCACAGCGATGTGGAGTGAGTGCTGTCAAACTCCTGAGTCCCACCTCCCTGAGTGGCTGAGCCCTATGGCAGAGCAGACACAAGACCATTAACCCTATACTATATGCAAAGTTTTATAAAGAGAAAGAAAGCAATCTACCTATAAATGAATTTGACAATGAAAATTCATAGGTCAACCTTTTCCCACTGTCTGTCTTTTAAAATGAAGTTTTACTGGAATATAGCCATGGCTAATTATTACACTTTTATTCATGACTAGTTTTTCACATGTAATGATAGAATTAAATGTTTATGATTTAGCTCTTTAGGAAACTCATTTTCTTATCCCTATTCTGAAACTTATATAGTCACAAAGTTTTTGTTTATTTTTATTTTATATGCTTTGATGTTTTGCCTTCATGTATGTCTGTTTAAGAGTATCAGATGCTCTGGGACTGGAGTTATATACAGTTGTGAGTTATCACACGGGGACTGGAAACTGAACTTGGGTCCTCTGGAAGAGTAGTAGTGCTCTTAACTATTGAGCTATCTCTCTAGCCCCTACATAGTCACCTTTTAAAAAGTAAATAAAATATTAATATCTTGTTTTCTATTTTAGAAATATTTTAGAATTTCTTTTATAAAAGCATGACATGAATAAAAAAAGACTGGACTTCCAAAAAATTTCTCACATACTTCTAATGTAAATTCCTATGTACCAATCATAAACTTGGTAGTGAATACTGTGTAATACAAATAATTACCTCAGATTTAAAATAGACTAATATATTTTACTGAAAAGAAAAAGAAAAAATTAAAATTAGCAACTTTCATATTATCATACAACTAAAGCAAACACAACAATTAAAAACCCATACTCTAAGATAGTGCCAAGGAACCCAGTACACTGAACTATGGGATAGGAGGATCATCAAGAACTCAAAGGCAGCCTGGTCTGTATAATGAGGTCCAGGCCAACCTAGAACACAGATTTAGATTACATCTCAAAAAAGATCTGTCATATTTCCAAATTCTTATCATTAACTCAGAAGCTCTCTAAAATATTTATGAGAGTTTCAACAATAAACTAAAGTAGACAAATATTTCACGGAAAGCAGTACTTGATGAAATTGTATATAGAATTAAAACAACCTTACAAATAGCTGTGCATAAAAGTTGGAAATGTCTTGGAAATTCTCGTAGAAAAAAATTTAAGTACAAACTAAAAGTAGTTTTTTTTTAATGTACTATAATGCTTATGAACAGAATATTGAGTAAGACTCCTATATAGACAGTGTTAACCTTACCTATTCATGTGTAATTTGGACTTCCTTCTAGACTGTTCTCTGCTCCAGATTACTACCCTTTCCCCATCTCTTCCCCTTCCCTCCTCTTCTCTCCTCTTCCTTTAGTCTCTATCTTAGACACAAAGTTGAAGACCTGATTTGCAGCAGATGTGCAGAAGCTCTTTGGAGAGTGAAGGCAATGCTTCAGTGTGGCTTGGCCTAATCACTAAGCCACTGGGAGAGCAGCCTTGTCACCACCAGGTTTGGTTTCCTTTGGAAATGTAATTAGATCCAACTCCAAAAGCACTGGGACTATAAGCCAGAGAAAAGCTAAATGGATATCTATGATGTAGCCACACAGCAGTCAAGAATACAATAGCAGATGGGATATTATTGGAGCAAAGAAAAGAATTAAAACAAATCAAGAGAAGTGGGAAACAGAAAGATGACAAGACAATTTTCTGTAGGTATGTCTACTTGCTCTGTCACACTAAGGAAATGCAGGGAGGACTTACAGTGCTTTCCTGGGAGTGTCCTGCTCTCTGGTGATGTTCAGGCCCCAAGAGGAAGGCTACTAAGACAGCCAGAAGCTCTTGCCTCCCTGTTCCTGTGCACTGATTTGGTAGTAATGTTCCATAAAGAAGCATTGTGAACTAGGATCAGACTTCTGCTATTTATTCTTACAGGGATATAGAGATTAGGATCAGAATCAGAGACATTCAGAGAAGAAAGATGACTGTCCAACTCCTCATTCTTTATGTCTATATACCTCAGAATTCAAGAAAGAAATGAACATACAACTCAGGAATACTTGCTAATGTACACCAACTCCTATTCAAAATCCCTTGCAGCTTTGCCCCAACTAACTATCTCAATCAGATTCCTGGAAACTTTATATAGTGAAAAACATGCGAATGGAAAATCTCTCCAGTTGGCAAAATACAATCTATTCTTAATTGATATAGTCACTTCAATTCTTAAAAAGGCTTATTCATTTTATTTTGTATATATCTATATATGTGTCTGTATAATTTTATGTGCAATATTTGCATGCAGGTCTGAGATGGCCAGATGTGTTTCATTCTCTGGAGCTGGAGTTACAGGTGATTGTGAGGCTGCTGGCAGTTGAAAACAGGTCTTCTAGAAGATCAACAAGCACCCTTAACCACTGAACCAGCCTTCTAGCTCCTAGTTATTTTAATTTTTAGGAAACAACCTCATCAAACTTCTCCAAAATCAACTAGGAAATTGTGACTTTACTTTAAAACAACTCATTTCAATTTTTGTTTTGTTTTACACCAACATTTCTCTGACAACAAGATCCTCTTCTACAGTCGAAGAATATTTGGAATAACTGGAGCTATCATCTTATTTTAGAGAGAGAAGAAATCTAAATCTTGTACCTAAGGAGATGACTTATCTGATATCAAGGGAACCCAAGTTGAGAGTTGAGCTGACCAGGAGTCCACTGCCTGACTTCATACTGTTCTCCCTTTGTGAACTAAAGACAGAGTAGAAGGTGAGGCTGCATTACGAGTAGATCAAAGGTGTTGGAATGAAAATGTGTCCCTATAGACTGTGTCAGTGGTGCCTGCAAACAACACATTTATACATCTTTGAAAGTTATTATTTTACTAATAGCATAATAGGAACTCAAAATATAAAATGTTATTCAGGACACTTACCTTTTAAATGTTATAGTAACTAATGATAATATGTTAATTAGTTACTTTCCATTTCTGTGATAAAATACCATAACCAAAACCAACTTAAGGAGGAAAAACTTTATTCTGGTTTCTGTTACAGAGGGATACAGTCGACTGTAGTAGGGGAGGTATTGCATAGCAACGGGAGCAGGGAACAGACAGAGCACACTTCATCTGTCCACAGGAACACACAGAAAGAGTAGTGATCTTTAAACCCTGACCCAAATGACATATGTCCTCCGGAAACATCCTACCTCCTAAGGGCTCCATAACCTCCCAAACATCTCAACCAACTCGGGACCAAATGTTTAAATAAATGAACCTAACAGGGACATTTCTCATTCAAACCACCTTAGTAACATGTCATGTTTGGATACAAGGCTAGTAATCATGTATGTGTATATATATATATATATATATATATATATGAAGGTTGGGATATGGATGGGAAGTCTAATTTTATTATATAAGATTCATGTTTTAACATTCTCCTGATCTTTGGCCTACCAGCCCCATTTCTGACATATGCTAAGTAATTAGTTATAAGGACAGAAAAGCCCAACTCTTATCCTTTAAGTAGTTCCAATCTGCTGAAAGAACCACACACAGGTTACACAGACATGGTCTATATGAAACACAGTCACTTTCTTATGTAACAACATCATGTGGTAAAGCATTCCACAAGAAACTGGATACCTGGGCTTGAGAGATGGCTCAGACCGTTAAGAGCACTGACTTCTCTTCCAGAGAAGAATTCAATTCGCAGCAACCACATGGTGGTTCACAACCATCCGATGCCCTCTTCTTGTGAATCTGAAGACTGCTACAGTGTACTCATATATAAAATAAATATGGCTTTAAAAAAAGTTAAAAAACAAACAAACAAACAAAAAAAAAAAACAAAGAAACTGGACACGCAGTATTGCTGGTCACTTGGTACAGACAATGTCATGTCCTTTTCTCTCAGTGCCTCTAATGCACTTCAAAGCCCTCTGGTAGGCTTCAAAGTAAATATGCATATTACATCACCTCCTAGTTTCATTTCGACTTCCAAATAACCAGAGGCTCAGAATTTGGTAAATGGTGCTGACCTTTATCTCTGCCATGGGATGAGATGGAAATGACTTTTAATTGTTACATGAAAACAAATGCCTTTGTTTGCTTAAAAGAGCAGCAGAGTCATGAGGAGCTTCACAAGAGAATGGGCTGCCCAGATGTCTGACTCACTTTTGATATCTTCCCTCCTCTTTTCTTAGTGATTAGGGAAAGACGAATCCTTTGAATTAATTTTGATATTGGTTCAGGGCTACACATAGTAGGAGAGAATGGAAAGTGGATATTTGAGTAAAATGTTCATAACATGAAACTGTAAAACTTGATGTCTTTTAAAAGTAAAGCTTAGTGAATTGAATGTTCAAAAATAAAGCAGCCTATTTTTCCCCCTAATGCCTCTTGCGATGTTTTTCATGTATTTCCATGTCTGGTTTTTCTGTTTTTCTTATCATAACATTATCTACACTGCAATAAGAGTAATATTTCACATGCAAAAAAAAAAAGTACATTGTAGTTCCCTTACTGTTATTTTTCTGACTATAAAAGTAAATTCAAGCCATTTAATGGAAAGAGCCAAGTCTTCCATATATGAGCGCTTTCAGTCTGTTGAGGGTTCATCATTTGGCGTTTTGCATGCTACAAGGTAAACACCCTCATAAGAATGGTTCCATGATCTCCATTGGCCTTATAGGACTCCAGATTTTTGTTGTTCACCCCTCTGCTTCATCAGTATTTCCATGAATTCTTCTATCCACAATTCCTACAACCACAAGGAGCAATCCAGGTGCCTAGGGTAGTCTCCTGCAGTTGCCATGTGTCAGGTTACTCCGTACTTTACTCATTGAGAACATTCCTTTATGAAAACTTTGATGCACCTGGATGTGTGCTTGTTTTATGCCTATATCAAATGAAGATTTATTTTTTCAAGCTGAGCATCTGTAGGTACCTACGAATACTATGAAAACAGATGTAGGTATTTTTTAACATAGATGGAATTTCTATATTGACAAAGGTCTCACATTCTTCTTATGACAGCTAAAGGGGACAGTTCTTTACTATGTTACTAATACACCATTTATCAAGTTCCTGCATGTATCTGTCTTGTTTTCATACTCTCTGGGCAGTTTTGATCTTCAGGATCAAATTCCCACCCTACCTCCTTATCAATCCTACCACAACTTACAGACTTGCTTACTTATGTTATAATTTAGAGGACACATCAAAATGTCATTAAACTCTCTAAATGTGAAATTCTCATTATAAGACCTAAAATTAATCTTTCACTTCATTTCTTTTCTGTGTCAGTGATGCCACACTGCACAAAGCTAGACACAGAAATCATCTTGGCCCCCTTCACCCCCCTCACCTTGCTAGTATAACCTCATTCATCTGGATTCCTGCACTCTCAATTTGGACTCCAGATCTAAAGATCTAAAGATGACCCCTGCTTTTAGCACTGTGCAACCAGTGGATAAATTTCAAAAGATTCAAATCTGAACATAGTTTGTTTTAAATTTGTGCCTACTCTCATTGCTGGATCCCATGTCCTCATGTCCTCATAAGACAATCAATTCCATCACTCAGTATCCCTGGAAGCTGCCCCTCTTCTGTGAAGATGTCCTTCCTCTCCTCTGGGTACCTTATCAGTCCTGATACTACTATATCAAATGGGTGTATATGTGCTTAATTTTTGTTTCTCTTCTATTTTATTTTAGCAAAATCCTGTTTTCAACCTTCTTGGATTAACAAACATGTTCGTGGTAGTTCCTCATTTGGCTATGTAGTTGTCTATGTACTACAAGATGTAGCATAACTAGAGACCTCAAAAGATCACTGGAAATAAGATCAAATGCTCTACTGCCACTGTTACCTAACTGTAATTATACTTTGTGAGTATCTGTCTTCTCCTTCCTCTCCCAGTGTTCGCCCGTTCCCTCCTCCTTCTACCCTTGTCTTTCCATCATCATCTTACCACTCACCTTTCCAACAAGTATGAGTATTTCCTACTAATTAAATTGTCCATGTTGCTATATTCTATGGTAAGACAAAAGAGAGAAGTATTAAGTTGGCAACTTTCTTCCCCATGTGTTTGGTGAAAATTTTTAAATTATTTTATGATAGATGTATTTTAGTTTTTGCAAAAATGAATGTAACACATATTTGCTTTCTTGGATTTAAAGGACAATATTAAATTATATTTCAAGCTAGCCATCAAAGTTATAGTTGACGCCCCAAATCAAATGAAGAATAAGCAACCATCTAATTCTACCCCAGTAGACGAGACAAACATGATCCCTGAAAAGACAGCCTCATGCTGGTCTATGTTAACTCAGAACAAGAGTGTGCAGGATTCATGCAGCATTTTCACCTGTTTTCCAGGACTCTTATTTTTTCTTTACAGTGTTAGTATTCAGAAATCATGAATGAGAATACAGTAATCATGGAACCTTTGTCTGTGCTTTGTTTGTTCCTTAACTGCTCTATTTTTGTCTTAGGACTGACCATATTCTTTGCATGTACTTAGAATGGTATAAAAGCAGACTGGAAAAAAGTAAACCCACTTCAGCCTCAGTACTGGCTGAAGTCATATTATAGTGTTCTCTAATCGTCTTTTTCTTTTCAATCTCCACTCCCTTCCTTGAGACCCAGTTGACTGACTTAGTTGGCTTGGTCAAGGGGCTGGGCCAGGAGCCTGGAATTAGGGCACTGAGAGACCTGACTGCAAGATTTTTTAAAGTTACTTACAGAAATCAAAATATTGACTTCTGTAAATCTACCAATGAGTACATTAGACCTAGTTGACGATTTTTCTTCAGTCTTCTCTATGTGTGAACTATTTAACTATTACATTTTACTTAGAAGTGTTGACACGATTATTAAGATGCACAGTTATAATTTACAGGGAAAAGAATCATGCTAAGTAAAGAGCCTTGTCACAAACAGATTCTTTGAACTAAAATCTCCTAATTGCTGATGAGAAATGGCCACCTTCTTGGAATAATAGGACTAATTGTAGTGTTATCTGAAGACAAAGGAGGGTTAGTACAGAGTCCAGGGGGATAAAAGTCAGGAAAATGAATCCAGAAGGAAGAAATGAAATGGGAGAGGCAATTTTTATACTGTGTCTGTTAACAGGAGGGTATGTTAGTAAATCTAAAGAAAGTCTGACTTTAAACATGATGTGAAGTTCTTATAATTTAAATACAATGTCAAATTGAATTTCCAGAAAGCAAACAAGCAAAATGGAATGAACTAGGGGATTCTTATTAAGAAGAAAGCTAGAACTGGAGATTAAACTTGGACTTTGTTAAGCCATGTTAAAAACTAAAGACTACAAAATAAATACATGAATTCCACACAGTAAAATGTATAAGGAAAAAAAGAGAGAAAATAACAATCACTAAATATTTCCTGAGTGCCATGCCCCAAGTGCTGTTCTATACATCTTCAGTCTTTTGGTCTGCACAGTGGTCCTCTGAGTGGTGGCCCTGTGTTGCAGATGAGGGAAATAGATTAAACCTGTATATGTGTGTCTGTGTGCATGCACAGCATTATAGTACTGTGTTATATAGGTGTACCTGTTACACTGATGCTTGTTACATAGCTTGCGTGCTTGTACTCTGTATGCAACAAGAATATGATAGTGTTGTATAAGAGCCCTGTAAACCACTGTTCTCCCTTGATATCTTATCACTGTGTGTTTGCCTGCGTGCACAGTAGGAAAGTGTGCTTGCTACATGGATTAGAGCTGTATGTCTGTTTGCATGCACAGTTCCATGATGTGTGTGTTATACAACATTCGGATCTTATGCCTGTCAAAATCTATTACCTTGTCCAAGTCACTAGATCTCTCTGAACCTCAACTGCGATGGGGTCACTTACCAAAAAGGATCATTGTAAAAATTAAATGTCATGAATCACGTAAACATTAAATATGGTGGCCAGCCTTTATTAAGATATATAAAATACATAAATTTTCATATATAAACATTTTATGTTCACAAAATTATAAAATCCCTAATGCATTGTTTTAATTTTTATTTCTATAGCATTTATTTATTTAATTTTTATTTATATAGCATTTACATACAGATGTGTAGATACTTCCTGCAGATTTTTTTGTATTCTTCTGCTCTTTTGTCTTGTGTCATACACAGAAAATAAAAATATATGTTTTTTATTAAGGCACAGGTTCTCCCTGTGTAGGCTTAGCTGTCCTGGAACTCATTCTGTAGAGTAGGTTGACTCAAATTCATAGAGATCCACCTGCATCTGCCTCTCAAGGGCTGGGATTAAAGGTGAGTGGTACCATCTCCCCCCCAAAATATTTAAGAGCTACTTAAAATGTGATGTTATTGTGTATGTAAATCTCTTTGATTTTGATTGAACTTAAATTTTTCTCAATTTTTTCAACTTTCTCAAAGTGTAACTTAGAAGAGTTTTTGTAAACTTTAAACTTCTCATCTTATCACAGAACTTCTGTTGTTTGACATGTTTATAATTTTGTATAAGAATATGAGCAAAAAGGTCAGTCAAACAAAAAAGGATATATATACACACACACACACACACACACATATATATATATAAAGGATATATATATGTATATGTATGTATATATATGTGTGTGTATATATATATATATACATATATATATATATCCTTTTAGATATCCCTATTAAGGGAAGAAAATGTGAGAAAACTTTAATCATTAAATTGAGGAATAGGGATGACAAGATGGCTCAGCCAGAATGAGGACTTGCTACTAAGTCTGAGGCCTGAATTTGATCTTTAGAATCCACATGGTAGAAGGAAAGAACCCTCTCCTGAAAGCTGTCTTCAAACCTTCACATGTAATCCATGGTGCATGTGCATTCCCTGTTAAAATAAGTGTAAAATATATTTTGTAAAGAAATAATCTGGAATAAAAATGGGCTCTTTCTACTAACTGTAGAGAAATAAAAAGTCATCTTAGAAGAAAAACTCAGGACCGTCACATGACAGTGCATTATATAACTTTGAAGAACTGATATGTTCATAATAAAACACAAGTCACCATAACTAATATATGAAAAAACTGAACAGATCTACAAACCAATAAAGTGATTAAATTAGTAATTTACTAGTTTGTGTACATCAAATGGCTTTCCTGAAAAATTCTGCTAATATTAAATATGAATGCTTCACAAATTCCTAAAATAAAAGAATGGAAGAAATGTTTCCCAACTCATGCTATAAAATCAGCATTGCATGATCCCCATGCCAGTTGAAGACAATAAAAGACTATAAAACTGATATCTCTTTTGGATATGGATACAAAAATCAAAATATGAGTAAATGGATTTTAGCAATATATACAAGATTTTAGACTTGTCAAATAGAGATTTATTTCACAAAGTCAGAGTTGATAAAACACATAAATATCAATGATGCCACAGTAATGGTCTAACAATGATCAGTATTTGCAGTAAGCAGCAAAACTTTAACAAGTTTCACAATGTAAACATAGCTTTAGAAATAGATGATGAAAGGGAAGTCAATGAGAATAAATTTTCAAAAGAATAATGTTGGAGGAGTCACACCTTCCAAACCAAGATCTTAGCACAAAGCAAAAGAACAAGACACAGTACCACTGACATAAAAACCCACAGTCTATGCACCAATGAACTCCTGATAGAGTAGGCATTCTGAAGATGTGAGGCTTCACATTAAATCTTATACTCCATATAGATTTGGGGGCTGATGAATTTTGGTGTATGGTTGTTTACAATTTCTTTACCACAGAATTTTAATTAGAAAGAGAGAAAGCCTTTAGAGCAATGAGTAAAACCAACTTTCCAGAAATAAATTTGTACATTTGGGGTGAATTTATATTCAACAAAATGCCACATAAATTCAATGGAAAGAAAATATTTTCTTCTTGACAAATGGTGCTGGAGTCACTGAATCATAGCAGGAGAAAGAAACAGAACAGATGCTGTGTGCACAGTGAGCTTGATATGAAGCAGACAGAACCTTACATAAGATATGAGGCTACCAATAGAGGCAAAGATACGAGTTTATCTTTAGATATCTTGTCCTGTTTAAGGGTGGATTAGTGAACAGCACTCTTGAGGTTCAAAGTCAAGAGCACAGGTCACTGAAAGAGGAGCCTCAAGTACTGCCATCTTTCAGTATTTTAGAACTCCCTTCTAAAGGCTTTTTTGCCACCATTCCTTTCATCTAGTATATCATCTAGTATAGTAGTCTTAATTCAAGTATAAGTGTTTAGTATAGTCAAAGCAGAAATCTAAGAATGACAGAGACTAGATGGCTGTAAGGAACTCTATAAAAGAAATGAAGAACAGTTCTGATGGATGGGAGCATGGCTGAGGAAAGGATCTTTAAGCTGTGGGGTTTATCAATATAAACTTATAAACTTAGAAGAGCATGGGAGAAAAGATTAGAATTCCAGAGAACTGCAGAACAACTGCAAAACAAAACAACAAAATCCACGAGCATAATGCTTAATGGAAATGCCCAGGGAAGGAAGAAGAGGAGGAGGAGAAGGAGGAGGAGGAGGAGAAGGAGGAGGAAAAGGAGAAGGAAGAGGAGGAGGAGGACAAATGGGGGAGGAGAAGGAGGAAAGGAAGGAGAGAGCAGAAAAAATATTTGAAACAATAATGAATGAAAATTCCCTCCAAGTTAATGTAAGAGGGATTCAGGATATTTAGAGAAGACTAGACAGTATGAATGTCAGTAACATTACAGCTGGGTATATTTAATGCAGAGTATAGAAACTCAAACAAAAAGAAAGAAGCTAGAAAAAACACTTAAAGTTATATCCTACTTCTTAGAAATTGTGGACTCATGAAGAACACTAAGTAAAATATTTAAAGTTTTGAATTGGGAGAGAAACAGCCCCTACCAACCAAAACTTTCATACCATATAAAATTAATTTATAATAAAAGTTTTAATATAGTAAATATAATAGGAAATAAAAGGAAAATCTGAAAATAAAAGGCAATACATTAAATAATTAAAATTAAAAAGTCTCAGGTACAATGGAGGAAATTTGTTATTGTGGATATATCTTTTGATAAATGTCAGAGATGTCTTCAAGGAGACAGAAAGTGATACAGGTCAGAAACTTCATTTATTGTTATATAAAGAAAGGAAAAGTTGCTGGTTTCCATCTGTGCTGGGAGACCTCTGCCTGGGCAACCAAGGCTTCATAGTCAAAAAGTATTTTGACAAAGCTAGCCTCCCAGGAGTGTGGAAAAGCCTGTGAAAGGGGGTAGAAGGAGCAACACTGCTCAGCGGACTCATCTGGAATCCTTGGGACACAGGGACTGAGGAACAGCCAGGGGAATGAGTCTTCTGGTTTCAATCTGTGGTGGGAGACCTCTGCCTGGGCCACCAGGGCTCCATAGCCAAATAGTGCCAGGAGAAATCTAGACTTCAGGAGTATGGGCAAGCCTGTCTGTTCAGAGGGACCCACTATGGAATCCCCAGGACACAGGGACTGAGGAATGGTTGTCTGGATTCTTTCAGTAACCGGGGAGCGGATACTGTGACACAGGGCTCCATACTCAAATAGTGCCAGGAGAGGTGGTATTCCAGGAGTGCCAACACACCTTCAAGCCTAGGCAAGACCACCACTTCTGTTCAAATTCACTGGATCAAGAGGGACCCTTGCAGAGCCATCAGGACACAGGAACCAAGGGACAGCTGGGGACTAGATCCTTCTGGTTTCTGTCGCACCCCAGAGCTGACCCTGTACCATAGCTCTCCAAACCCAAATTCCTCCCAGAGAGAACTGGTCTTCAAGGAGTATTGACACCAAGGCTTGCAGGAAGATCAAGCCACACTCAGAGAGAGTAAGACCAGCTAACACCAGAGATAACCAGATGGCAAAAGGCAAAGGCAAGAACATAAGGAACAGAAACCAAGGCTACTTGACATCATCAGAACCCAGCTCTCCCACCACAGCAAGCCCTGGATACTCCAACACACCAGAAAAGCAAGACTCAGACTTAAAATCACATCTCATGATGATGATACAAGATTTATTTATTGGTTTTTCGAGACAGGGTTTCTCTGTATAGCGCTGGCTGTCCTGGAACTCACTCTGTAGACCAGACTGGGCTCAAATTCAGAAATCCACCTGCCTCTGCCTCCAAAGTGCTGGGATTAAAGGTGTGCACCACCACTGCCTGGCTGATGATAGAAGATTTTAAGAAGGAAATAAATAACTCCCTTAAAGAAATACAAGAGATCCAATACATACAAAGAACTCAAGAAGTCAGACTCCAGAAAAACTAATAACCCTATCAAAAAATGGGGAACAGAGCTAAACAGAGAATTCTCAACTGAGGAATTTCATAGGGTTGAGAAGCACCTAAAGAAATGTTCAACATCCTTAGTCATCAAGGAAATGCAAATAAAACAAATCTGAGATTCCACCTCTTACCAGTCAGAATGGCTAAGATCAAAAGCTCAGGTGACAGCAAATGCTGGCAAGGATGTGGAGAAAGAGGAACACTCCTCCATTGTTGGTGGGATTGCAAGCTGGTACAACCACTCTGGAAATCAGTTTGGCAGACCCTGAGAAAAATGGACATAATACTACCTGAGGACCCAGATATACCACTCCTGGGCATATACCCATAAGATGCTCCAACATGTAATAAAGACACATGTTCCACTATGTTCATAGCAGCCATATTTATAATAGCCAGAAGCTGGAAACAACCCAGATGTCCCTCATCAGAGGAATGGATACAGAAAATGTGGTACATTTACACAATGGAGTACTACTCAGCTATTAAAAACAATGACTTCATGAAATTCACAGGCAAATGGATGGAACTTGAAAATATCAT
>CM052702.1:31120861-31163042 GCA_028551405.1 Uromys caudimaculatus | reverse complement strand
GTAATAAAGACACATGTTCCACTATGTTCATAGCAGCCATATTTATAATAGCCAGAAGCTGGAAACAACCCAGATGTCCCTCATCAGAGGAATGGATACAGAAAATGTGGTACATTTACACAATGGAGTACTACTCAGCTATTAAAAACAATGACTTCATGAAATTCACAGGCAAATGGATGGAACTTGAAAATATCATCCTGAGTGATATAACTCAGTCACAAAAGAATGAACATGGTATGTACTCACTGATAAGTGGCTATTAGCCCAAAAGTTCGGAATACCCAAGTGTCACTTTACAGTAACTGCTGGACTGAGAGTGAGGTCCCAGATGGAGGAGTGGGAGAAGGGACTGAAGGAGCTGAGGGAGTAGCAGCCCCATGGAGGGAGCAACAGTGTCAACTGGCCTGACCCCCCGCCCCCGGTGCTCCTTGAGGCTGGATCATCAACCAAAGAATACACAACGAGGGACCCATGGCTTGGACCACATATGTGGCAGAGGAGGGCCTTGTTGACCATCAGGGGGAGGAGAGGCCTTTGGGCCTGAGAGTGTTAGAGGCCCCAGTAAAGGATAATGTCAAGGTGGGAATATGGGAGTGAGTGGGGGGTGGGAGGGGGAATACCCTCATAGAGATGGGGGAGGGGGAAGGGGATAAGGGGTTTCCAAAGAGGAGACCTGGAAAGGAGAAAACATTGGAAATGTAAATAAAGTATCAAAAAATTAAAAAAAAAAAGAAATGGGAATTAAATACTAATGTACAAAGAGAAAAAAAAAAGAGTAGTGTGTGAGTTATCATTGTACAAAATCCTAAGATTTTTAAAAAAAAATGTAGTTCAAAACTGGTATTGGAAGAGCGATAGACAAATAAAGGATACAGTAAAAAACCCAGATAATAGCCACCTGAAAAATTGCAACAGTATTAAAATCAAGGAAGGATGAAAGAAAGTGTTTCCAACTAAATACTCATGGACCATGGAAAGAAGGAAGGAATAAAGGGAAAGAAGAAAAAAACCCACTGAACCTAAACGATGCATACATAACCTTTTGAACTGCTGACATAATATTTTCCTCTACAAAGTTCATGCTGAGAAACCACACAATTAAGTTACCACAGTTCCTCTTCTACTAGTAAAAAAAAAGAAAAAAGAAAAACAAGAGAACACTGGTAAAAGAGGAAACACAAAAATCCCTTAAAGAATTACAGGAAAACACAATCCAATGGGCAGAATTACAGGAAAATACAATCAAACAAACGAAGGAAATGAACAAAACCATCCACGAACTAAAAATAGAAATAGAAACAATAAAGAAATCACAAAGGGAGACAACCCTGAAGTTAGAAAACCTAGGAAAGAGATCAGGAGTCATAGATGCAAGCATCACCAACAGAATACAAGAGATAGAAGAGAGAATCTCAGGTGCAGAAGATACCATAGAAAACATTGACACAAGAGTCAAAGAAAATGCAAAATGCAAAAAGCTCTTAACCAAAAATATCCAGGATATCCAGGATACAGTGATAAGACAGAACCTGAGGATAATAGGTAGAGAAGAGAGTGAAGATTCCCAACTTAAAGGACCAGTAAATATCTTCAACAAAATTATAGAAGAAAACTTCCATAACCTAAGAAAGAGATGAACAAAAATATAAAAGAAGCCTACAACTCCAAATAGCTTGGACCAGAAAAGAAGTTCCTCCTGTCACATTATAGTCAAAACACCAAATATACAAAATAAGAAAAGAATATTAATAGCAGTAAGGGAAAAAGGCAAAATAACATATAAAGGCAGACTTATCAGAATTACACCAGACTTCTCACCAGAGACTATGAAAGCTAGAAGATCCTGGGCAGATCACATACAGACCCTAAGAGAACACAAATTCCAGCCCAGGCTGCTAAACCCAGCAAAACTCTCAATTATCATAGATTGTGAAACCAAAATATTCTATGACAAAACCAAATTTTCACAGTATGTTTCCACAAACCCAGCCATACAAAGAATAACAGATGGAAAATGCCAACACAAGGAGGGAAACTACTCCTTAGAAAAAGCAAGAAAGTAATCTTTCAACAAACTCAAACGAAGGTAGCTACACAAACATAAAAATAATATCGAAAATAACAGGAAGCAACAATCACTATTCCTTAATATCTTTTAACATCAGTGGACTCAATTCCCCAATAAAAAGACATAGACTAACAGACTGGACACATGAACAGGACCCAGCATTTTTCTGCACCCTGGAAACGCACCTCCATTTTAAAGACAAACACTACCTCAGAGTAAAGGGCTGGAAAACAATTTTCTAGGCAAATGGTCCCAAGAAACAGGCTGGAGAAGCCATTCTAATATCAGATAAAACCAACTTTCAACCAAAAGTCATCAAAAAAGATAAGGAAGGACGCTTCAACCTCATCAAAGGAAAAATCTAACAAGAAGAACTCTCAATTCTGAATATCTATGCCTTGAATGCAAGGGCACCCACATTCATAAAAGAAACTTTACTAAAGCTCAAAGCACACATTGAACCTATAGTGGGAGACTTCAACACCCCACTATCATCAATGGACAGATCTTGGAAACACAAATTAAACAGAGACACAGTGAAAGTAACAGATGTTATGAACCAAATGGATTTAACAGCTATCTATAGAACATTTCATTCTAAATCAAAAGAATATACCTTCTCAGCACCTCATGGTACCTTCTCCAAAACTGATGATATTATTGGTCACAAAACTAACCTCAACAGTCATAAGAAGATTGAAATAATCCCATGCCTCCTGTCAAATCACTACGTATTAAGGCTGGTCTTCAATGGCAACAACAACAAAAACAGAAGGCCCACATACACATGGAAGCTGAAAAATGCTATACTCAATGATAACTTGGTCAAGGAAGATATAAAGAAAGAAATTAAAGACTTCCTAGAATTTAATGAAAATGAAAGTACAGCATACCCAAACCTATGGGACTCAATGAAAGCAGTGTTAAGAGGAAAACTCACAGCTCTGAATGCCCCCAAAAAGAAACTGAAGAGAGTATATACTAGCAGCTTAACAGCACACCTGAAAGCTCTAGAACAAAAAGAAGCTAATACACCCAAGGGCAGGAAATAATCAAATTAAGGGTTGAAATCAACCAAGTAGAAACTAAAAAAGACTATTCAAAGAATCAACAAAACCAGGAGCTCGTTCTTTGAGAAAATCAACAAGATAGATAAAACCTTAGCTAGACTAACGAGAGGGCACAGAGACAGTATCCAAATTAATAAAATTAGAAATGAAAAGGGAGATATAACAACAGATTTTGAGGAAATTGAAAAAATCATCAGATCCTACTACAAAAGCCCATACTCAAAAAAACTGGAAAATCTGGATGAAATGGACAAGTTTCTAGACAGATATTAAATACCAAAGTTAAGTCAGGATCAGATAAACCATCTAAATAGTCCCACAACCCCTAAAGAAATAGAAGCAGTCATTAAAAGTCTCCCAACCAAAAAAAGCCCAGGACCAGATGGATTCAGTGTAGAATTCTATCAGACCTTCAAAGAAGAACTAATACCAATACTCTTCAAACTATTTCACAAAATAAAAACAGCAGGAACACTATTCAATTCATTCTATGAGGCTATAGTTACACTGATACTAAAACCTCACAAAGACCCAACAATAAAAGAAAACTTCAGACCAATTTCCCTTGTGAATATCCATGCAAAAATACTCAATAAAGTTCTTGCAAACCGAATCCAAGAACACATCAAAACCATCATTCACCATGATCAAGTAGGCTTTATCCCAGGGATCCCGGGTTCAATACCCAGAAATCCATCAATGTAATCCACTACATAAACTCAAAGCAAAAAACCACATGGTCATTTCATTAGATGTTGAAAAAGCATTTGACAAAATTCAACATCCCTTCATGATGAAAGCCTTGGAAAGATCAGCAATTCAAGGCCCATACTTAAACATAGTAAAAGCAATATACAGCAAACCAGTGGCCAACTAAATGGAGAGAAACTTGAAGCAATCCCAATAAAATCAGGCACTAGACAAGGCTTCCTTCTCTCTCTCTATCTATTCAATATAGACTTGAAGTTCTAGCTAGAGCAATTAGATAACAAAAGCACGTCAAAGGGATAGAAATTGGAAAGGAAGAAATCAACATATCACTATTTGCAGATGATATGATGGTATACTTAAGTGACCCAAAAAACTCCACCAGAGATCTGCTACAGTTGATAAACAATTTCAGCAAAGTGGCCAGATGCAAAATTAAATCAAGCAAATCAGTAGTTTTCCTATACTCGAAGGATAAACAGGTTGAGAAAGAAATTAGGGAAATGACACTCTTCACAACTTTCACAAACAATATAAAGTATCTTGGTGTGACTCTAACCAAACAAGTGAAAGATCTGAATGACGAGAACTTCAAATCATCTAAGAAAGAAATAGAAGAAGACCTCAGAAGCTGGAAAGATCTCCCATGCTTATGGATTGGCAGGATTAATATAGTTAAAATGGCCATCCTGCTGAAAGCAATCTACAGATTCAATGCAATCCCCATCAAAATTCCAACAAAACTCTTCATAGACTTAGAAAGAGCAATTCTCAAATTCATGTGGTATAACAAAAAACCCAGGACAGCAAAAACTCTCCTCAATAATAAAAGGACTTCTGGGGTAATCAACATCCCTGACCTCAAGCTGTACTACAGAGCAGTAGTGATTAAAAACTGCATGGTATTGGTACAGCGACAGGCAGATAGATCAATGGAATAGAATTGAAGACCCAGAAATAAACCCACACACTTATGGTCACTTGATCTTTGACAAAGGAGCTAAAACTACCCAGTGGAAAAAAGATAGCATTTTCAACAAATAGTGCTGGTTCAACTGGAGATCAACGTATAGAAGAATGCAAATTGATCCATTCCTATCTCTCTGTACAAAGTTTAAGTCCAAGTGGATCAAGGACCTCCACATAAAACCAGATTCACTGAATCTAATAGAAGAGAAAGTGGGGAAAAGTCTTGAACATGTGGGCACAGGGGAAAAATTCCTAAACAGAACACCAATGGCTTATGCTCTAAGATCAAGAATCAACAAATGGGACCTCATGAAATTACAAAGCTTCTGTAAGGCAAAGGACACTGTAAATAGGACAAAATGGCAACCAACAGATTGGGAAAAGATCTGTACCAATCCTACATCCGATAGAGGACTAATATCCAATATATACAAAGAACTCAAGAAGTTAGACTCCCGAGACAAATAACCCTATCAAAAAATGGGGAACAGAGCTAAACAGAGAATTCTCAACTGAGGAAACTCAAAGGGCTGAGAAGCACCTAAAGAAATATTCAACATCCTTAGTCATCAGGGAAATGCAAATCAAAACAGTCCTGAGATTCCACCTCACACCAGTCAGAATGGCTATGATCAAAAACTCAGGAGACAGCAGATGCTAGCGAGGATGTGGAGAAAGAGGAACACTTCTCCATTGTTGGTGAGATTGCAAGCTGATACAACCTCTCTGGAAATCAGTTGGGTGGATGCTTAGAAAAATGAGCATAATACTACCTGAGGACCCACTATTCCACTCCTGGGCATATACCCAGAAGATGCTCCAACATGTAATAAGGACACATGCTCCACTATGTTCATATAAGCCATATTTATAATAGCCAAAAGCTGGAAACAACCCAGATTTTCCCTCAACAGAGGAATGCATACAGAAATTGTAGTACATTTACACAATGTAATACTACTCAGCTGTTAAAAACAATGACTTCACGAAATTCGCAGGCAGATGGATGGAACTTGAAAATATCATCCTGAGCGAGGTAACTCGGTCACAAAAGAACAAACATGGTATGTACTCACTGATAAGTGGTTATTAGCCCAAAAGTTCAGAATACCCAAGATTCAATTCACAGCAACCATTGGCCTGAACATGAGGTCTCTGATGGAGGAGTTGGAGAAGGGACTGAAGGAGCTGCGAGAGTTTTCAGCCCCATGGAGGGAGCAACAATGTCAACTGGCCTGACCTCTGGATGCTCCCGGAGACGGGATCACCAACCAAAGAATACACATGGAGGGACCCATGGTGCTGGCCACATATGTGGCAGAGGAGGGCCTTGTTAGCCATCAGGGGGAGAAGAGGCCCTTGGGTCTGAGGGTGTTTGATGGCCCAGCATAGGGGAATGGCAGGGAGGGAAGACAGAAGTGGGTGGATGGCTGGGTGGGGGAATACCCTTATAGAGGCAGGGGGAGGGGGAGGGGATGGGTGTTCCAAAGAGGAGATCTGGAAAGGGGGAAACATTTGAAATATAAATAAAGTATCAAAAAAGGGGGAAAAAAAGAAAGGAAAAGTCCAAAAAATGATGTAGAAGAAAAATAAAACTGCATATTTTTGTTAATGTAGCAGATAAATCTGCTCAAAATAAGTAGCAATATGCTTATATATGTCCTTCTGTATATACATATATGCATGTATGTATGTATGTATATAATGAGTGATGAAAGAGGTAGAAATGAAGATTTATGATTAGTTTTGTATCGTAAAATACCAAGTCTGCCAAGAGTATATTGTAAAATAAATTAAAGTTGGCTTGCCTGTACTGGAAAATGATAATCTCTGCAGTGAATCTTAAGGAAGAAACGGCTAAAGATTAGAAAAGAAACAGGAAAAATTGAATCATATAAATATTCAGTTGAGAGCAAGTGGCTGGGACAGGAGAGATGGGTCAGCATTTAACAGCACTTGCTGCTCTTACAGAGGACCTGGGTTCAAGTCCCAGCATGCACATGGTGGCTCACAGCCATGGTAATCCCAGTTCTAGTGGATTTGAACTTGATATCCTGTTCTAGAATCTGTGCATGCAAGGCATGAACACAGTACACATACATACATGATGCAATCACACGCTAATGCATAACATAGATAACTGTTTAACAAAAACTAAAGAAAAAAAAAAAGACAAGCAGAGTACATGCAAACAGGACTGTTGTAAATTCAGCACTTGGACAGTTGAGACAGGAGGATTGAGAGTTGGAGGGAGGGTATCTTGGGTTACATTGAAAGTTTCAGGTCAGCTAGGGCTCCATAGTGAGACCCAGTCTCAAAAGACCCCCCTCCCCTGAAAATACCCACCACCAATAAAAAAAAAAAAACTAAAAAAACTAAACTCAAACAAACAAAAATTCCAAGAGCTGAAGAAGAATAGAAGACAATATCAATAATAGTAATAAAAAAAGACAATTCATATGAAACAAACCAGAAATGGTAGCTACTAAAACAAATGCATCAACCACACTTTAAATCTCATTGGCCTAAATTACACCTAATTAATGACCAAGGTTGTTAAGGTTATCATAATCAGCTGTATTGTTTCTCTAAGAATTCTTCTTTGAATAAAAAGATACATATTAATTAAAATACATGAATAAAGAAGGTCAAACCACACTGACAGGAATAACAAGAGAGATGGCTGTATTCTAGGCTAAGCAAATGGCAGCATAGCATCAGTTATCAGGTATAGAGAAGGAGATTTAATAATGGTAAAAGTGTTGACACTTCAAAAGATAAAATCATCCTTAGTATTTATGTACACCACAAGCCAGTATTAGAATGTGTGAGGTGAAATTGTATCAAGTTCCAATGTAGAAAGGAATCCAATCACAGTCAGAATCTTCAAGATCATCAAATTTCATTTCAGGAATACCAATATCTGGTTTAATTTTGGTTCAACCATGGTTTATTCCATGTAAGAATTGGGTGAATTTTAGAATTAGAATGTGCAATGAAATACACAGACAATGTATGTACAGTCTTGTGAGTTGGACACATCTATGCATCAAGTTATAAAGCCTTCCGTCACCCAGGAGATTTCCTTGTACCAACATCAATTTGGTCCATCACCTTCTACTATTCTGATCTATTGACCATTATTACATTTACCTGTTCATAAATGTATTACTACTAAATTAATTTAGGATGTAAATATTGGCTTCCTTTGTTCAACAGTGTGAATACCTTGGGTCACTCACAGTCCTAGAGGTTTAAGTGCCCAAGGTCATAGTTCTAAAAAGAGTCATCGTCCAGTTAGCACACATAATCTGTACACACCTGTCCTTCATGCATCCTGTCCTTCATGCGTCAATGATGATTATGAGGGAAATTTCTCTCATAACAAATAGTAATCCCAGCTAATTAGCAAACACCACACAGAGCTCATTTAAAGTCGATTATTTTCTAAGAGTCATATCTCAGGATGCAATCATTCTGACTGAGGCTATCAATAATATATAGGTTTCTGGGAAACAGAACTCAGTTTTTGGCCATGAAGATCATCCATACTTCCTGCATGCATTGATACTTTACTTCCACGTTTAACTGCGGACTAGGACTCTACTGTATGGCTATACCACAACTGTTGCTTGGCGCTTGAATGGTTTTCTACTAGATTATTTTCAGTAGGTCACTTTTTGACACAGTGTAGTTGTGGAAACAATTTTTATTGCCTTGGAAGCATGCAGAGAGTTTTAGGTCACAGGGTAAGTAATATTTAAATATTCAAGATACTTGTCAGATGTCTTCCCTAAGCTCTTCTCATCAATGCTGGAAAGTGCTGGTTGCTCCACACTTCACTTTTGCTGTTACATCTTTAATTTCAGCTGTGATAGCTCGGGTGAAATGGCATCTCATGTTTTCAATCATATGTGAGATTCCTTATATGTTTATTATAAATTTGTCCACTTTCTTTGTGAAATTTAGGTTATTTTTCCTGAGCTTGTTCTATTGAAAAATCCAATTAATTTAATTGAATTGAATTTTAATCATGCATACTTGCTGGTGCAAGCTCTGTCTGCCATGTCATTTGTATTTTTTTTTTTTTTTTTTTTGGCTACTGAGTGGCAGGTTTTCTCCATCTTTAGCTTTTCTTTCTTTTTATGAAAAAAAATCATAATTTTAATGAGCCCCAGGTTGTCAACTTTTTATTTTCTTCTTAGTAAATTTTGTGATCTCCTGTAAAATGTTACATAAAAAGTTATGAATTCTGCACTTTATTTTAGAGTTTTAAAAGTCTGCTTTTATGAGTCTCAAATTATTCTAAAAGTAATTTGTTAAAGGCATTAAGCAGATCTGAACTCAGTTATTTTTATCACTTTAGTTTCACAGTAGAAATATTTTAAAAATATTTTTCTCCTCTCTCCTCTCTCAAACCACCTTAACTATAAGTGTTTAGGAATTCTTCTAGCCTCAAACTCATTCCACTGATCTGTCTCTTATATCAACGCACAAGTCCTAATTGTTAGGGTATATCTTGACACTAGATATTATAATTATACCAATATTATTCTTTACTTCTTTTTTTCATTTTTTTTGGCTATTGGAGATCATTCTGTCCATATAATTTGTACTTACTTGATTTCCTCCTCTGTTTTATTCCCTCTTCATAATTTGGATTTTTCTCTTCCCCTTGATTCTCTTTTTTATATAATATATCTATATATTAATAAATATCTATACTTATCTATATAGATATAAAAAGATAACTATATTTATCTATTATTCTCTAATATATGTATATATTTAGTTTTGTAGAAAAAAGTTAAAACATTTGGTATTTCTATCACATAAAAGGAAAAGACAATATCTATCTATCTATCTATCTATCTATCTATCTATCTATCTATCTATCTATCTATGGAGAAACATGCATGCACGCACACACACACGCACACACACACATAGACCAGGCTGGCCAAACCTGTAATCCTGCTTCCTTAGCCTTCTGAGTGTAGAGTTACAAGATCAGATTCTTACATGATAGAGATACCAAGTTATTAAACTTTTTTTTCTACAATGCTCTGCTTTCTTTTGTTTTTTTCCTGCTTTTGAAGGAATTGTTTTTGCTGTTTCCTTGCCATGGCGTTGTTGGTCTGTTACTACTCATCTTGGACTGTTTTTTGTCTCCGTTTGATATTTTTCTCCTGTGTTATAAAGAAATACTCAGTTTCTAATAGTTGCCTGGGCAACATAACCAGACATTCACCTCAAGAAGAAAAGAAAGGGAGAGGAGGGGACTAGAGAGGAAGTAAGCGGATTAAGATTCTAGAGTCGCACTAGAATGGTAGGCATCAGGTGCAAATTGTCTGCCCTTGCTTTCTTTCTTTTATAACCAGGAATTTACTTAAATCTTTGGCTACTAAATGAATCAATACTAAATGAATAATAATTTAATAATATCTATATTATAACATCATTAGGGTTTTGGTGGGAATATTTGTTTTAAGTAAAGGCAGTATTTCTGTAGGCATATCCACATGTCTTTAAAGGAATACTGCTTTTTGGGCTTTGGCCTTTGCTTTTAGCTGAATGATCTTAGAGCTCTCTCTTTTGCTCTCTCACTCCCTCGCTATCTCAGTTAAAAGCTTTTCGTTGGAGAGTTATTCCTCTCCCATTTTCAATTTCTCTTATTAAAACAGAAATGAAGTAGTTCAGAGTTTGTCTTGTCCTCTTCTGCTAGACAAATAGAGATATCGTCTCTGTCTTAAACTACTGAACATGCCTTAGCTCAGCCACCAAGACGCAGGGCCCAGATGGTATCATGGTATTATTAATGCTACTTGAGAAGTTTTAGGTCATAAGTATCAAAAATCCATAAAGCGAAGATCAGTGCTCTCTCTCTCTCTCTCCCTCCTTCCTTCCACCTTCCACACACACACACACACACACACACACACACACACACACACACACACACACACACTCACACCCCTCTTCACAGGTGTTAGTGTTGTATAATCTGAAAAGGGGTACAGAAGGGTAAGCCTTGGGAACATTAGAGTTATCTTAGCCAAAGCTCCCACTCCCATCCCAAGATGAGATCAACAGACTCTCTGGTTCCACACCCTAGATGCAGACTTTCCATGCTACAGAACTGCCAGAGACTGTGACTACAAATCATGGAGGCAGATAACCAGGCAACAAACCCAATACATCTACAATAAAATCACATTGAGAATTTTAGACTTTGATACTGTTAAAAACAGCAAGATTATTCACAATGATACGAAGAACTGTTCAATTAAATCATCAGAAGAATTCAACACGTGTATGCTCTTTTATAATATTGTTTAAATTGCCAGGGTTTGGTCTAAAGCACCAGGGAAAATTAGCTTCATTTATGATAAAATTTCAGAAAGTTGTCAGTATCCATCTTTAAAAAGAAATTAAATGACCAAGATGCAGAGGTTGTAGAAATGTTTTCTAAATATATAGGGCAAACCTATGTGTTCCTGGGGTCTCACTTTTTTTTTTTTTTTACATGAACTCAGTTTCATGTATTAAAAGGAAAGAAGAAAGGAATCCACTTAAGAATTATATTAATTTTCTAGCTGCCAGATGGTTGAGAACTTTAGCATAAATTGTTTTACTTAATCTTACAAAAACTTAAAGAGTGAGCATTTTTATTAATCCCATTTTTCTAGCCACAAATCTGCAGGATGTCCCTGTTGCCAATCCTCCAATCTGCAACAGTGGTGAAGTGTTTGTCAAGGCTGTCTGTCATTGCTAACGTCACACACTGTGCCATTCTTGAAACGTTAACTTCCTAAGCTTAATGGAAATTTTGCTTTATTGTACTAATGCCACCTATGTTAATATTTTTAAACACACATTTACTGAACAGTAAATGAAATGTAAATGAAATGACCCATTAAACCCTCTTCTGGTGATGGTTGGAAAAGCAAGATTTAAAGAAATTAAAATTTTAAATAAAATCTCAAAAGATTTCATTCTAACATGGACAAATCCATCCAACCTGACAGAGGCATTCAGCAGGAAGGACATAAGTTAAAAAATATAATAGAAATGAGTAATCTTCACTGGTTCCCACTGGAACAACCTGAAATTCTCCACTATACTTCTTAGTGATCTTTCGCTTAAAAACTTTACATAAATAAATGGATGAACTTATTGTTAAGGATTCCCAAAAGCATACATATAACATGATTGTTAATGGTTCTTAAAGAAAGTTTTATTTTACAAGAACAACTGTTTGGGGACATAGTTGTCATGTTTTGTGAACATGCTTTTTAGCATTCTGTTTCACTTAAGCATTTATTTGAAAATAACTAAACATGTGGCTAAATATATTATGATATAGAAATATCTAAACACATTTTTACCTATAAAACCAGATTTAAAGAAATAAGAATTATAACATGTCTTTAATAAGCTATTGATTTTGACATTAAGCAGCAAACAATTGCTAAATTAATTACAATTCATTTGTATCAATCAATAAGAATATAACAAAGTTGTGATTCAGTGTGAGTTTCAAATTAGTCTTATATAAAACAAAAAGTTCAAATTCAAATTACATAAAAATAAGTACATGGCTGAATGAATCATTCTTCAGTATCACATCATCACGTATGACATATTTGGAAAGGAAATGTTTATTTCTAAAGCAACAAGACTCTAATAATATTTAACACTACTATGGAATTGGGTTGATTTTTCACATTCAATGAGTTAGCACTCAACCAAAATTGTTCAAATACTTTCATATTGGCTAACAGAACTTGAAAGCACTATTAAATTCTGTCTATTGTAACAAGTTCAGTAATTGATCTGTGCAGAAACCTGTAAACATGAATGCCAGTTCTAGATTTTCTGAGTTTGACCAAAACTGTGTCGTTAGTGTGAACTTCTGCACATACACAAAATTACTTTCTTTTTTTCCTATAATTGTACATTTATAGGAAAAAAAATAGAGCATCTAGCCATCTCCTCCCCATTTTTAACAAGTCACAGGAGTCACTGCCCCTGCTTAAATCTCTATGGGTCAAGTGAAAGAGGAGGAGCTGTGAGCTGGCAGGCAGCATGCTAATGCATGCTTGCCTATGGTCACATTTGGGGTCTCAGAGCCTGGCTCTCCAAGTATTTTATTGTGCTGTGAGAAAACTCCAGTTCTTACTTTGGAAGGCTTTTCCCCATAGTTAAAGAAAGCACATATTTTCTTCTGCCTCCAATTGTATAACATGGCCATAGGTTAGAGAACATGATTGGTTGGGAGGAGAGTGCTGTACGCATATCCGTGTCTTTCCCCCCAGTATACTTGTCAGCTGTGATAGAAGAGGAATGTGCCACTTTCTGAGAATATCTTATTACCTTACACCATGCCTGTGAAGTAGGGAGGGTACATGGTGCAACTAGTAATCCACAACTAATTGTCTGAAGCTCAGAGATTAGCAAAAGGTTAAAAATCAAAACCAAAACAGCAAAAATGTGGGGAAAAACTAGCAGGAGGTAGCATGGGAGAAGATTTGGGCCTTAGAACTGGAGCCCAGGGCTTTGGCCAGGTCACCTGCACCACATCATAGTGACCCACAGGTCACAAAATGCTCAAGGAAAAGCCACAGCACATGTATGAAAAATACTCTAAACGCTCCATTGGTAGGTGTCAGTCAATTCATGGTTTAGTGTAACTAATCAATCTATCTTAAGCAAACCTACACACAGATAATTGGAAACAGTTCTCTGCTGAGTAAAGACATTTTCACCTGAAGGACAATCAGCACTCTAAAGGATTTGTCTACGTGTTTAGAAATTCTTTGCAAGCTATTAACTTAATCCTCTTGGATCAATGTGCTTTACAGGCGGAATTGTGTTTTTACAGGTGGAAAGCGAAGCATTTCTTGTCACGTGCCTTACAAGTCATATCAAATGGTATATATGGTTTTGGTGACATTTTGTATTATACTTGTATAATATGTATATAAAGAGCATTCTCCACACAGAATATCCATTACTATTAGCAAAAATTCTGATATCTTTGAAAAAAAATAAAAATAATGAATTAAGAGAAAAAAGCATGTGTAGAATTCCAAACACAAAACAAATTAGTGAGTGTGGGTGACTCAGAAACCTCCACTTCGTGATCTCTGGCTGTAGTTATTGATCATTGAGCCTCCTCATTTACTGCTTATATCTTTTCTATCAATGTTCTTAGGAGTTTGACGGACTGCCTGTAACGGAATCTACTATAGTTGGGAAGGTGTTCTTCCCAAAATCTGCTTCATGAGTTGGATTCAAATCTAATGAACAAATTACCGAGTATGGGGAATGCTGAGTACTTGTTTAAAAATGGACACTCAGGGATTTACAAGCAAATCAAACCTTGAGACTCAGCAACAGTAATCCAGACTCATGTATCTGTGCAAATCTGAAGCCTTACAAACATTTGAATTCATCCTGTAAGTGGTAAATAGACTTGGGAGGTAAACTTGCTAATAGGGAATGAAAGGCTTGAGAGATGGAACGTCATCATGTGCGGCCCCACAATACCCATCCTTATCACTAAACTTGCAAAGATCAAATAGCTTTTTAAAATTAAATATAAGATGGAACACTCCTCATACGGTGTGTTAACATTTGCATTCAGCAGCTGCACAGAGTTTGCAATAGGAAAGCTCGTGCTGGAATATATTTTTCTAAAATGGCATTTTATCCAAAAGAGGCCAGCGTGGTATTCAAGTCCTTGGACCACACAGTGACTGAGTCTGTGTGGATTTCATAGGGCAATGACAACATGGAAGGCCACTGATGTTAGTGCTCAGAGCATGGGTGCCAACACAAGAGTGGGACCTTCTGCAGAGCATCTGTCGCAGGGGAGACATTGTGACAAGTAACAGATATCTCATACAACTTCAGGATGTCTTAGGTCTGCAGTTGCACTGATTTATTTAGTACTTATCCATAAGGTTTGGTTAACTGTGGTAGTCAGCTGCAGAACAATCAATGGGATTTCTTAGAATATCTTATATGTGAAGATAAGACTGACTTGTATTGAGGTAACTTTTCAATATCCTAAATGTTACTTCTGAGTGTTATAATTACTATATGTTAAATTACTCTCCATTTAGATATTTTATATATAATGGGCACTAATGTAGATTAACTTGCTCTTATACTATATTGAATGAATTAATATTTTAAGTAATCTTACAGGTAATATTGAAATACCCTGTGGTTGAATGTCTGAACGTCCTCAGAATTTTTATTAAGAACCATTTTTTTATGAAAAGTCTTCAATTTACTTTGCTATTCTGATGTGCCAAATGATCAAGGCTATAAGGAAAAAGAAACAATAACAGCAAAAAACCAGAGAGGCTTATGTTGCTGGTCCCTTTGGTTTATACCAGCTTGCAAGTGTTAAGTCAGTAAAGTATAAACTACAGTCAGGGCCCCCTTCCTTGGGCCATAATGACAGCCTTCCTCTCTCATAAGATACAATGGCCCATTCTTATTTTGTAAATATAGGAAGGTTTTTTTGGGGGGGGGGATACTTCCAACTTAACCATAAACATGACAGTGAATGTTTATCTTACAAAAAGTTCATTGTGATGCAGAAGAATTGGCCAAAAGGGCATCTCACCTTAATAAGTTCCCCCAGTAAATCCTCTCTGTATTTTGCCAATAATGAGTTGATTTATTTGGTAAAATATTGGAGACCTAGAAATTGCATTTACCAAGGAATGTCACTGTAATTATACTAAAGTTCTTCATTATTTATCTTCAAATGAGCAAATTATGTTTATGACAACCATGTTTGTTTGAGGCAATATAAAGTTAGCTTTAAATTTAAATTATATAACTCTAAGCTAAACCCAAAAACTATAATTATGATTAATGGCTTTATCATCTCTGGAATATGATTTTTGGATAGTTCTCTTGTCCTCAAACCTAAGAAGGCCTAAAATATTTTATAAGTAATAGTTTCAGCTAAAGTGTGTAATAAAGTAGTTGTGTCTTTAATTATAGTTATTTTAAATGGAGATAAATCAGTGTAAATTGTATAGAAAGCCATCAAATACATGTTAACTGTTACATTTCTAACATGATGATGACAACAGGCAGCATAAGGGAAATAGGAAGAGGGTCACTCATTTAAACATCCTTAACAGTTCTTCAAATTCCCTGTGAGGATATAAGATAGAAGATCCGGCAAACTCATATGTCTCATACCAATTTTGAAAACTCTTAATTTTAGTAGATGTTTAAGAAAATGTGATAATTTTCTGGAAAAAGTCTCCGTACATTCTGATTGTTACGTGGCACTATAAGCTCCAAAATAATCGAGGCTGCCTTACATTTATGTTTGAGAAGGGTATCATTTGAGGTGAGTTGGAAGATGCTTTTATTCTACATTTTGTATATCTAGAGCCAATTTTGGAGGTACTTATTGGTGTCTTTTTAAATCTCCAAGTACAGATAGTTCATTATTTGGTGGATATTAATTTCATAAGCGGTTATTTCTTCACTATAAATTTATAAATACAATTGAAAATAATCATAGAAATTAATATAAAATATATCCTAAAATATATTTCTACATGCCTAATATATTTATAAAATAAGTTCACAGACAAACAATTAAGCAACTGTGAATATATCATCAGCATACATTAGCAACACTGCATTTCAATAAAGACAACAAGAACTAGTTTATTTATATCTACTATCTTCACTAAAAGATTTTCTGCTTAAGTCAACTAATTTTATTAATGTGTAAATCATTTTTATGTGAATATTGACTAAAATCATATATTTTACTCATCAATTCACATTTACAGATTACTTTGCATGCATGACACATTTTCAGCTTATTTTATAATAGATAATAAAAATTAAACTTATCAAAGCAAATTAATGCTATAACACATTATAGATCCAAAAAGTTATTTTAAACAGCATATATCTGTTATATCTTAACAATGATTCTATGTACCAAATTTTGATTTTGCAAACATTTTCCAGTCGTTAATGTTTGTGTTTTCTTCAGCTAAACGCAATCCCATGTTTCTCTGGAATCATTTCCAAAACCAGGGAAAATGCATGTGGAGTTATTTAAGGCTACTGTTGTGTGCTTGAGCATTGCACGCCATTACAAGAAATGCACATCACTAAGATAGCAGCGTCACTTTCAGCCACTTGGTCTGAGATACGTGAGACTACACAGAGAATGCCCAAATCTTCCATTATTCTTTACCATTAAGCTTAGACTGAAAGCAGGCTAAATATCTAAAAGGAGAAGAAGGATTAATGACAGCTGATTGCTAATGGCTTATCACAAGGTAGACTCCAAGACCCAACTGTCTGATCTTCAGCTTAGAAAGATAGAAACTTTTGAACAGAGCAGGTGAGGTCTAGGGCCAATCAGCATTAAGTAGACATGTGAATCTGCTCAGAGTCCTGCAATCATCTCTTTCACTGTCCCTGACCAGCAGGGAAGCAACTGATAGACACAGTTACAAAAGACAAGTGTCTGGGCACACTCAATTTCCCAGGTTTGTACCCCCTTGTCCTGCAAGACTAAGCAGAAGAACCAGCTTCTTGAAACAAGCGTGCCATGACCTCTGCTCCCACTTCTGCACTAGCAGTCACCACTATATTTGACTGTGATAGCATATGTAAAGAACATGGTGGTAACAAGTTTACATTTTTAACTTGACTGAAAAATGCCTGCAACAAACATCATTTTATTTTATGACCTGAGATCAAAGTCCTTTGTAGTGAATGAAGGATGGATAAAGGCACCAGGGCATCCAGAAACCCTGTCACATTAATGATTTGGACTTGGGGGAATAAGACTCAATTGCTTAAAAGAAAATAAGGGCCAATAGTATCTAATGAAAAGTGCCATATTTCACTCTCCTTAATTCTAGATTCAAGGTAGCTGTTAGACCATTAGAAAAGATCTTGAACCCTGCCATCATCGGCTGAATAACATCTTTGCAGGTGTGTGCATGGAGACTTATCATTTATATAGAATGTAATTTACTGCCATCAACACTTAGTTCCAAGAAATCTGTTTTAGAATTTTATATAAAGTACCTTTGCTATGCCTTGATATTCTATATGCAATTACATTATTGATTCTTTTTTCAACTTAAATATAATAGAATGTTGCTATAAAAGCATATACCAATTGTTTTAATTCTTGATCATAGAATAGCTAATACCACTCAATTAAAAACATATCATTTTACATGTGGAATGCTTGTAAAGAAAAGTTCTTATTCTTTTGCAAAAATGATTTTCCAGCCAGGTATGGTGGTGTACACCTTTAATCCCAACACTTAGGAGGCAGAGGCAAGTGGATCTCTGAGCTCAAGGTCAGCCTGGTCAGCAAAGTATGCTCCAGAACAGCTAGGACTACACAGAGAAAGCCTGTTCTGAAAAAAAAAAAAATCCCAAAGTGAGTATCAGTTAACAATTTATGTGAAGATAATTTATGTGAGAATATGTCTACTGAAACAGGATCACATACATGAATCACTAAAAGTAAAAAAGTAAAAATTATTCAAAGAAAAACTGTATGTGCAACATTAATGAAGTTGTGTGAAGGTAACGAGTCTCTAGACTTTGAAATTTCCGCAAGGCTCCCTATCATTCATGAAAGGCATCCAACATTAATCTACTGCCAACATCTTTCAACTCCATGATATTCTTCTAAAGCAACTTTATAATCACAAAACCTTCTTAGGAGGAGAGTGTGTTTTATAGACAATAGGTGCAATCAAAAACTAAAACCGACAGATTTGCATCCTGTTGCAGTTGCACTCAGAACAAGCTTGATGAAGTCAGAGGATAGAGCTCTGCATGCACAGAGCACAGAGTACAGTCAGGGAGTGGGTCACACGCTTCCATAGGCTCAGTTTGGTTCTTACGTGCAACTTCATAAAGTTCTAACGGAAAGAAAGTGTACGTTAAAGGGATCCCTTTGCCTTAGGCAAGACTATTCAAAATGTTTAAAATCCCCCAATTACTGCACACTTTTACAATGCCAGAAAAGATGAGAAAGAGAAGTTATTAATTTTTAAAATTACCCAGCAACTCCATTGCATCATCTTCATTATCAATGTCTTCTTCTATTACAGATGGCGTGGGGCTGTGGATGGACTCAAAGGAATCCTGGGAAAGCATTGCAGCCAGGAGTTTCTTGTGCTGCTGCTGCTGCTGCTTTAATCCTTTCGTCTTGGGCTCCATCTTTAAGCTGAAGAAATAGTGATAGGTTAGTTAGCTGTGGGCAGTAAATAAAAATCTACTAAGCCAACGCAATTTCAGTCCACTATGATGTCACACAAACTCACTACACATTGCTTGTTTTTCACAATGATGTTCCTGAAACACTCCTAGATACTCAACTCTTGCCCAGTGCTGGGGTGCAAACTCCTGCCCACGGAAGTGTTTCTTCTGATTGCTGCCATGTGACTCATGCTTTTCGTACCTTTTCTAATCCAGTAAGAACTAGAAGGTTTAAATTATTCATTGATGTCTACAAGCGTATGTCAAGCAAAACAGATGTTTTGAGGTATTGGTGGCATTTTGTTTTAATTCATTAAAATCAAAAGTAATGATGATAACCCACTGCAGATACTCCTATTTTGTGTTTCTTCCTTCCTCCTTCCAGATGTTCCAAGATTCCCTCTTACCACTTCTTTTTGTTTGAAGAATTTCATTCACTCTTACCTTAGGGAAACTTCTGCTCGAAAGTTTCACTAGGCATATAACCTAAGGGTTGAGGTTGATAGTCATTTACTTGAGGTGGGGTGTTTCCCTTAGCTCCCATAGTTTTAGATGAAAAATCCATAGCCCTTCTAATGATTGTTCCCTCACAAGCAATTTGATATTTACTTCTGCCTGCTTTTCAGATTTATTCTCAGGACACAGAAGAGATAGTTCAGCAGTTAAGAATACTTGTTGCAAAGGAGTAGGTTTCAGTTCCCTGCACCTGTATGGAAGCTCACAATCATCTGAAATTCCAGCTCCCTGGGATTTAACACCTTCTTCTGCCTCTATGGGCACCAGGCACACATATGGTGCAAAGATATAGATGCAAACAAACACTCAAATGCATAAAATAACAATTTTTGTTTTAAAAGATTCCTTCTCTGATATTGGTTTCTGGAAGTCTACTTATGATATACATACGCTTCTGTGGAAAATGCCTTGGGTTATCCTACCTGGCTTTTCTAAGTTTCTAGCTGCTCAGCAAGTTTTCAGCTATCAGTCCTAGTTTTTTTTTCCAACCTACTTACATTTTCCCTTTCTTCTTGAAACTTGATAACAATTTAGACCTTTTCTTATTTATCTATAGGTCACTAAAACTATATCATATTTTATATGTATTTGTGTGTGTGTGAGTGCATGTCTAGCCTACATGTGTGCCAGTGCCCAAGAAGCCAGCAGAGGGCACTGTATCCCCCTGAAACTTGATGCTCAGGTGGCTTGTGGATTGTGGCCAGCCTGCAGTGGGAGTTGTAGATACCCTTCAAGAGCAGCAAATGTTTTTAATTTCTTGGCAAGATCTTCAGGCCCTGTATTATATTTTTTCAGTCTCTCAGTTGTTCAGAACAGGATAATTCAAAAGACCTGCTACCTACAGCCTGTAATTTTGTTTTCTGTTATCTCTGCCCCACTATTAAGTTTACACTATTTTTATTTCTGTGAATTCTTTTGTCAGTGCTATAATTTTCATGTTGTTCCTACAATTTGTGTTTATTCCTATTATTTTGTATTCTTCAAAATTGCCAAGGGATTTGTAATTACTTATGGAAACATTTTTATGATGACTGTGTTAATCCCTGGCCAGGTAATTCTACCATATATGTTATCTCAGGCAGACATTGGTTGACTTTCAGCACTCAGTATGTGGTTATTCTGGTTCTGGTTGTGGAAGGTATTTTATAAAAATGTGTCCTGTACCATTTGGCTATGACTTTAGGACTGCATGCCCCATATAAATTCTTGTAATTTATAAGGCAGTCAACTTGCTGCTGCTAAACTCGTCTAAAGCCCCAAAACAATGGAATTGTCAGAGCCCTTGCTCTGTGTTTTCATTTGCTTGCTTTATCTCATGTTGCTATAGCTCACACTAGTCCCTCCTGGTGTCTAGTAAAAGACATACCCAAGTTGTTAAACTGAAGTCTCCAGATAGATGAACAAAGTGTCAGACTGTGGGGAAACAAAGTCTTTCCTGTGACCAGGTTATATTGTCACAGATCCTTCTCTGCAGTGTCTGAAATAGCATCATACATGCATGGAGACGAGAAAGGGCTAGGAGAGGTTTTCTCTAATGAAACAAACAAAGGTAATCACTGTGCTAGGTTAAAGGGCTGGGCTCAGATCTACCACCAAGTGGGGGACTTGTCTTAGGTAGTTTACTCCTTGCCACAAAAGAAAACAGAGGGCTTGGATATGGGAAAAGCAGGAGCCAAGAAATGTCATTTTTCCCATGAAGAAAGACACATATTCATCAGTCCTGAATAAAATGGAGAGTAGGATATTTTGGGAAAGAAGAGATGATATAAGTCTGTAATTATGGAGAGTTAGTATGTGAACAGAGCAGATGAAAGTGCCAGTTTCATTGGCAGGACCAATGTGTCTGGAATTTGAGCACTCATGATTTAGAGAAACTGGACAGTGTGGCAAGTGTTCTCCAACCTTCGACAATCCTACCTCAGAACAGAAAGGAGCTGAATTTCCACAAGGTAGAGTTTTATCAAGAAAGAAAAGGACAAGAGGGCTGAGTCTATACTCAGGGGCTGGTCTCAGTGATGGGCTGTGACAGAATAAGCATGAGGGACAGGGTCCAGTTCCAGTTGGGTACCAGAGAGGATGAAACAGATGCTGATGAGTGAAATACCTAAGATAATACCACAGATCCCAGACAATGATGACAAGATTTAAGAAAATGTAGAGGGGATGAGTGGGGAAAGAGTAGAATTCAAAAATAGAGAAAGGGAGAGAAAGGAAATGAGAGGTTATGTCTGGAGAAGAGCTAATTATGCTTCTGGTTCATCAAGACAGGAGAAGAACTGAGAAATAATGTGTTCAGGGGGAAAATGATGTGAGGCTATGATGGTTGGCTAATTATTGCAATGAGAAGATGCTGGCTAGATGTAAAAAGTATAGATAGTGTGATTTGTGGGATTCTTTTATCGTGTTTGAAAGACAGATGTACCATGGAAAAGGAAAGGGAGATTGTTTTTAGAGAGATGACAGTGTAAGTAGAAATCACACTTCTTCAGCACCATAGCCCGAGAATGGAAGATGTGGAAAGAAGGTCATGCTGCAGGCAGCCTGGGAACACAGTGGTGGATGGGATGAAGAGAGAGGATGGGTGGCTCTTCCTAAGAGCACTGGATATTCGGCATACCATCACCCAAGTCTCTTCCTGATCTGAAGCTAAAACTCTGAGGGCTTTCTAGAAGTCCGTTCCAAAAACTGGATGAACAGCAACACATTGAAGACCAAAACTTTGGCTCAAGAGAGGCTGGCACAACCACTTTGCAGCTCTTCTGTCTTGGGACAGGATAAAACCACTATGTGACTTGATAACCTCTTTCTGAAGTAGAGATGAAGATAGTAATAATAATTACAGTTCCATAAGAATGGAGCAGATTAATATTGGCAAAGCACACAGCAATATCTAATAGTCTTCCCTCAAATTCAGTGCCTTTACCCACTGTTCCATCCACCATCCCTGTCCAAAGTCTCCATCTTCGTATGTCCTTAAATTGTGATTATTAGTTTTATCTCTGCCATGTGCTTTATGGATTTTTCATGTCCAGAAGAGCCCAAACTTGACCATCTTTGTTTTTGAAATTCAAATATGAAAGAGTTATTCCTGCTTCATTCTATTTTCTTACTCTCTATGCTGATTTACTTCCCATAGTATGACTTGAAGGCGTGGCTCTCACTTGTATATGCAGATGTTGACTGTCTTTCTATGGAAGGAAACAGTTCCAGGCTTTGTGCATTGAACATCAAAGTCAGTCTGAACATTAATGATATGAAAACTTAACAGAAAGAGAATTTAGCTTCAATTTAAAGTTTATTTCTAAGTTGTAAGATTTCTATTAATTTTATTGAATATATTTACATTTTAATAACAATTCTCATTTAAGAAAACTAGTTTACTGGGCCTACAATATTTATGGATGTTAGTCTTGTTTCAATTAGATAGTTCAGTTTTAAAATAACTGATTATGTTTTCAAGGCTTGATGAGCCTGTTTACTAATTCCACATCAAGTAATTTAAAGAAATTTCTTACGCAACTATGGCAAAGTCTAATTAGGATGGCTTAGAATAAAATTATATAGGCTTATTAAACTCGATTTTTGTTTACACTTATGTGATAAATGCGTGATTATAGCAACTCTAAATGTACAGAGGGTGCATAGCATTCCCAATAACCAGCCAGGCAAGAGACAGAATTAAGACTCTATGAACAAACATGAGAAGTCTTCACTCTTTCCCCAATACACCTCCTTCTCTTTCTCTCCCTCTTCTCTCCATTCTTCCCTTCTCTCTCCTCACCTTCTCCTTCTTTATCCCCTCTTTCTTCCCCCCCTACTTCCCCTCCCACTCTCCTGCTCCTTTCCCTTATCTCCTGGCCCCTCCTCCTCTTTCTCTTTCCACTTTTCCCACCTCTCTCCCTCTCTGTCTCTCTTCCCTCTTTCTGTCCCTGTTCTGATGCTTTCTTCCTTGAGCTCTCTTAATTCATAATTTGAGAATCCATGAAAGAGGAGTCAGGAAAATGTCTTTCATCATATTCATATACCATTTTGGATGTAAGATCAAAGGGTCCACAGATGTCTTGAGATTCCCAAGGACCATTAAAAATCCATGATCTTAACACTGGAGTCTCAGTGTTATTGTATTGTTTTATCTGTACTGTCCTTTCAACTACCTTAACTCTAACCAGCAGTTAACTCTTTAGTTGACAGTCATACACGACATAAGTCATTGACTTTTTATAATGTATTTGAGATGAATAAGGAAAAAGATTAAGGTACGTAATGTTTGTAATAAGATCTCCAGGAAAATATTTTCGGTAAGTTTCTCTCCATAAGACTTGCAAGGTTTAGTTTATAATTTAATTCTCTAGTGTATCGGTGAATGTCTAATCTGTTACATATTTGTTGTTCAGCATTAAAAAAAAAGCTGTCATTGCTGAGTATTGCAATAACATCCATATACATACGACTTCTTTTCCTCTTTTCTACTAGGAAAGGCCAAATTAGACCAATGGCCCAAAGTAAAAACAGACTCAAAGTATTTTTCTTGTGAATACACTCTATTTAGCATGGGCGTAGTGATAGCCCACACCTCCTATACTCATGTAACAGATAGTTATTGAAAATAGCTATGTGCCAGCCTTGGTGAGAAACAAATGGCTGAAGAAAGACTTGAAAATCAACTTTGCTTTCAGGAGTTCAGAATATCGTTATGATTAGAATATCAATGTTTTCAATTGATAAATCATAACATGTGTTATTACTATTTAATGACAACAGTTAATTCTACAATTATGCACTAGAAACTTTAAAATGTTCTCTCCAGCATTTGTTATTCCTCCAGATATTGTGAGAGCCGCTAGATAATACAGGAATCCTGTTTTCCAATTTCAGACAGAAAAACAGTTTGTAACCTGAGGTTTCTTTCTATGTGTGATTTCTACATACATGTAATATTTCTGAAATAACTAGGACTTAGCCAAGACTTTGTCACCTTTTCAATGCACAAGTGACATCTCAGCTCATATTTTTAGTACAATGTGAAGTGAAGCTGAGATGGTTTTTCAGGACAAAAAGACAAGTATTTGAGAAACGTTTTTATAGACTGAGAAAGAGCTACAACTAGGCTTGAGAATCTCAGGGTAATAAGAGCTCACTGAAGTGAGGAAGAAAATAGAGGCACTAACATTTGCAATAAACATCTCTGGATACTATTATGAATAAATGAAAGCAAGATAGAAGTTGACATTTCTCTATTTTACATTTAAGAATTGAAATCTACCAATGAAGAAGTATAATAGTCTATTGAGTTTTGTGAGTCTAGCACTAGGAACAAAATTACCCCCATTGACAGGTGAAATTGATCTGGCATTTCCCAGAAGAGAAATGGACTTTTAGACATAGTTTGCTTCTCCTTTTGGGGCACTTTAACTATTTAAATAATTTAAACTTATTTTGTGTGGAAATGGAATCAATTTTCTCCAAACCTGAAGCACATTAGTGAGTATTCTGAACTTCTTCCCCTCAAGCCAAGTGGCAAGAGAGAGCCAAGGAACCTTGAAAGCTATTACAATGTAGAAAACACAATTTTCTCTCCTTGAGAAAAAATACTTATTGATTGACAGAAAATTTAACATAGGAAATACAAAGTTCCTGTGGCTATGCTGTACAGAGTAAAAGCCTTTGATAGGGACCAGCTAGTAGCAGTCATGGGGACCTATGGTCCTGTCAACTTTTCATTCATGAATATTTAAATGTACTTCTCTGTGTTTCCTAATTATTTCATCCCATAATGATATTCACCTGGCTTCCTTGACTGACCCATTTTCTGTTTTAAGCTGTACTTCTCATGGCGGTCAGACCCCAAAATGGTAATGGTAAATATGCTTTATCTGATAAACATGATCTCATATCTCAGTGTTGCTCCACCTCAGTACATGGACATTTATGACAGATCTCCTGCCACCATTCTGGGAAATGCAGTGTGAATAAAATAAAAGTTATACGGACTTTGAAAGAGGATTCCCCATAAGCTCATATAGTTGATGTTTGGTTCCCAGTTGGTGAGCTATTTGGGAAGGATTAGGAGTCGTGGCCTTGTTTGAGGTGTCACTGGGGGGTGGGCTTTGAGGATTCAAAACTCCATGCCAGGTCCAGTTTGGCTCTCTCCCTGCCTGCTGCTCGCAGATCATGATGTCGGTTTTTAGCTACTGCTCCCACACCAAGCCTGTCTGGCTGCCTGCCACCATGAGCCTCACCATGATCATCATGGACTGACCCTCTGAAACTGTAAGCAAGGCATTAATTAAATCATCAGTTCTCAACCTGTAAAGCACATATTTCTGATGGTCTTACAAATCCCCAACCATAAATTTATTTTGATTGCAACTTCATAACTGTCATTTTGTTATTGAGCAGTGTCTTAGTTCCTCAGACCATGGGAAATATGTGTTTTCAGATGGTCAAGACCCGCTACCCAGTTTTACAGCTAGTCTTTACTTACAGCTTAGAACCTCAAGGTTATTTCTCTATTTGGTGTTAGTAACAAAGAAATGGAACTTACTTAAATCAGAAGAAAAAAATCAAAACACAAATCCACCTGGGATTTGTGCTTGCCTAGTATATGTATAAAGTCCTAGAACTGCCCAAGGGAGGAGAGAAGACTTCAAGAACAAAATCTAAATAACACTATTTTTTAAACATTCTCACTACAATGCTATTTGCTTGTTTGTTTACTTCGTGTATTTGTGTTTGTGTGGGGTGCACTTGATTCTTCCATTTCACATGTATGGAACTCAGAGGACAATTTGAGGGAGGTTTCCCTTCTCTAATGTAGTCTTCAAGAGGATCGAACTAGGCTGAGGACAAGCATCTTCACCTTCTAAGCAGAGTTACTCTGCTTAGTCTACGGAATGAAAAATCTAGTTAATTTTTCAATAATATGCAAGTCTAACAATTTCCTTATGACACTACAAAATCATGTAGTTATGTTTATTTTCCCTCTCCCGTTTAATGGGCACTAATACAGATTCTAGAAGAAGAGTCTCCTCACCTTCCTGCTGGACTAGAGCTGCTGTCTTCACTTTCCCATGAGTCATTCTTACTCCGTGGAACCGGTGGCTGCAGCATTTCAGCTGCAAGGGGGTCGGCATCATTTTCTGCTCTGCCGATCCACTCCCCAATCACACGAGGTCTCAGAAGAGAGGAATTGAAAGCCACTGTTTCCTGAAGGTACAAAGAGATAAAAAAACAGTGCTTTAGATTACGTTTTTGTTGATGTTGCTAACAGGTAACAGGAAAATAGCTTCCAGTGTTTGGGCTCACTGGAACCAAATGTCCCTTCACTTCTCACATTCCTGCTCAATGGTTTCTTCTGTGATTTAGGCTAATTCCTGAAGACCACTGGGATTAAATGCCTAGGAGTGAAATCTTGGATTTGGATTCTCAGAAGAATGGGTCTGCATTCGGAGTGGAGGGAAGAGAGCCTGCAAGTGCACAGTGTGCAAGGGTGTTGTGCCACAGCGGGAAACAGCAAATAATTGCTCTGGAAGAAACGAGTTGCAGGTAGAAAACACAGCTATGAGGATCTAGGGTGGGCTAGATGCAATTCTTACATTGTGATGCATTCTGGACTTTCAGAGATGCTATAGACACACGAAATATGTCCATACCAATGACAAGTAGATTAAGTTAGCTGAAATCATGTGGCCTTTTTTGATACACTTGAATGGGGGGATGCATTCAATTCACTTGTTGATTATGACATATCCAAGAAAATATTGATGGAGAATGTTGAATCTATGTAATTAATAGACATATTTTAAGTAAAAAAGTCAAGTTAAAAGGAAATACCTACATAATCTAATTTTTGTCTGAAGCCTCATGTAGACTTACCTTCATCATTTGATTCATAATTCACTCATCTATTCATTTACTAAATTTTTAAAAATGTGCACATATATGTTATAGCACATTTAATTATATTTGAATTTTCAGTATTTCTGAAATATCAACCTTTTCATCATGATTTTCAATTTTATTTTCTTATGTATCCATTTTATATCCTGACTACAGTTTTCCTTCTCTCCTCTCCTCCCAGTCCCTCCTCCTAACCTTCTTCCCACCCCAACCCTAATTCATTCACCCCTCCTCTGTTTCTCTTCAGGAAAGGGCAGGCCTCCTGTGGATATCAATCAGCCATGGCATATCAAGTTGCAGTAAGGCTAGGCACCTCCTCTCCTATTCATGCTAGATGAGGCAACCCAATAGGAGAAAAGAGTCCTAAATGCAGGCAACAGAGTCAGAGACAACCCCTGCACCTGCTGTTAGGAGTTCCACAGAAAGATCAACCTATACAACTGTAACATATATGCGAGGGCTCAAGTCAGCTCCATGCAAGCTTCCTTGTTGTCGGTTCAGTCTCTGTGAGCCCCTATGAGCCCAGCTTAGTTGATTATGTGGGCTTTCTTGTGGTATCTTTAACCCTTTTTGGCTCCCTAAATCCTTCTTCTACCTCTTCTGTAGGATTCCTTAAACTTGACCTAACATATGGCTATGGGTCTCTGCATCTGTTCCCATCCATTGCTGGATGAAGCCTCTCTGATGACAATTGGGCTAGGTACCGAACGATGAGTATAGCAGAATATAAATAGGAATCACTTCATTGACTCTCCTACACACGCGCGCACGCGCACGCGCGTGCATACACACACACACACACACACACACACACACACACACACACACACACACACACACACACACACTTTGTGCTTAGGTCTATTCTAGGTTTCTGGGCTATCCAGCTTCTAGTTTCTTTTTCTCCAAGTGTCAGGGCTGGGCTTCCTCTCATGGTATAAGTGGATATTAGCTGTAAAGTAAGGGGTAACCATGCTACAATCCACAGACCAAGACAAGAGAAAGGAGAGCTCAATGCGGGGTGCATGAATCTCACTGTGAAGGGGAAATAGAATAAACATCTCAGGTGGGCAGGGTGGGGACTGGGTGGGGTGAGCATAGGAACAGGAGGGATCAGGTGGGGAAAGACAGAAGGAGAACGTACTGGGAGAGACAATTGGATTCTGGAGTGGGGGTTGGCATCACTGGGATGATCAGCTAGAAACCTAGTGCAATAGAAACTCCCAGGAATCTATGAGGGTGACCCTAGCTAAGAGTCCTAGCAATGAGGGACATGAAGCCTGACCCTGCCATCCCCTATAGCCAGGCAAGACTTCCACTGAAGGAACTGGGACACCAACCCAACCACAAAACCTTCAACCTACAATTAGTCCTGCCTACAAGATGTCCTGGGGTAGCACTGGCACAGAAGTTGTGGGATGGTCATCCAAGGACTGGGCCAGCTCAAGATCCGTTTACTATTTTTTACTAAGGCACAGTATGTGCTAAGAACTCACTGCTGCACTGGTGAAAGCTAAAGCAAGAATAAACAGCTTTTAATAATAGTTTTCTCTAAAAGGGGAGGGAGATGATTTTAATATCTTGGCTTGTCATTTCCTTGTCTTTTCACTTCCAGAACACATCTGTACTTGTCTGGTCATGTTTGAAATATCCTGATTTGAGAAACATGTTCTGCTTAAATCTCTTTGGTGGAAAACTTTCACTATTAGAAAAATTTTGAATGATTCTTCAAAAATTCAGACCTTGTATTCTATGCTCTTATAACTCACAAAGCATTATGCAAATGTAATACAGAACACAATATATACAACATTTAAATATACAAATCTAATAAAAACACAATGTTTAAGATAATGTATAATAGCTTAAATAGTAACTTAAAGATTAAGATCACATCAAATGTGACTTAGAATGTATTTAAAGGACATTTCTCTGAGTTACAGGGAAAATATGGATATTTAATTAAATGTCATTAATTAATTATTTTTACACAATGGAACAGAATAGACACATATTTTCATTGCTCTCAGCTCACAGGAGCATACAAACCAGTAAGTGGAAAGTTAAAATTGCAAAAGAAGAGCAAGTGGCTGCAGGGTGAATGAAAAGATGAAATGGGACTTAAGATTTGTTGAGATCCAAATGTTGAGAACAGCAGAGATTCAGAAGCACCCTTAGTTGCTTGCTGAGAAGTTAAACGAAGTGGTAACTGCCACCACTGCTGGGAAGTGGAACACACAGAGGATATAAATGGCTTGGTGTTTGCAATGGTTAGGTCCAGCTGGCACAGAAATATATTGAGAAATGCTGACCATCAGGGAGGGGGTGAGGGGAGATGCACACAGGGTCAGGGCAGCTGGTGAGCCACTATTTTACATGATTCAAAAGAGAACTCAATGACTTGTACTTTTCTGAATGCACAAAGCCTTTTTGTGGTGGTATTGATTAAGAGATGGAAGAAATAAATACCACTTATTTAAAAATTATTTTGCCATCGAAAATTCTTGAACTTAGTCTGTTCATCTGCAATAGATTGAAGAAACAGACTTTTGTTTGTGCATTTTGTTTATATTGGATTAAGCTCAATAAAAATTTCTGTTTATGTATCTTTCTGAAAGTGTTTTAATAAAGTGAGCTATTCTTAATAGTACATAATTATAACACAGTAAATAACAATTAAACATATTTAAATACATATACACACATGTACACACACACAAAGGTGTGTGTATGTGTGTGTACATATGTACGTGTGTGTATGTGTCTGTGTGTCTCTGTGTGTGTCTGACTATGTAATCCTGGTTGTCATGGAACTGAAACTCACTATGAGAGCATGTTGGCCTGAACTCCCAGAGATCCACCTGCCTCTGCCTCCCACCTAATGGGATTATAGGCATGAGCCACCACATCCATTTAAAATGTATGCTAATAAGACAAGACATTTTGAAACCTCTTTTAGGTTCATATATAAACATCTTAAAGATGAAAGGATAAAGTTGTAAATGTGAATTGTTTAGAAACAAAACCACAGGTCTCTCTGCCCTCTCCCAAATTTCCACAGAGTTCTGAGTTCTGATTAGAACTGAAAGGTACCCAGTGAGACTATGAAATAAGAAGCAGAATCCTGTACTTGGCTACACTCAACAGCAAATGCATGCCTAGTCAGAAAGCCCCCATAGCTCACAGATGCACTTGGCTTTGCCCATTAGCAAGAAGCACACATATCCAGGAAGTAACTGTTTCATCCATACCTACTCTTTCCAGGAACATGTTGTCCACAGTCTAACCCACAATCAATTTAACTGATCTTACAAGTTGGGCTTTTGCCAGGCTTGGGATTTTAAATGTTCCACAAGTTTTGTGTGATGGAGACTGTCTCTAGCTTGTGGAGCCCCCTTTAAGAGAAGGGTCTGTTGGAGGGACGTTGGATCATGGGAGTGTGCTCTTGAAGTAGAAACTGGAGCCTTGGTCTTCTCTCTTACTTTGCTCTCAGACACCATGAAGGACACTGTTCACTTCACTACATACCCTCTATCATGCTGCAAGCCAAAGTAATGAGGCCAAATGACCACCAACTAACATCTTCTGCACCCTGCACCCAAAATAAACAATGGGCGTCCAAAGAGTTTAAGAAATGTGACATCTCTACAGAGTTCTGAGTTACACTAGAACAACAGGAAATGAAAGGTACCCAGTCAGAGTATGAAATAGAAAGCAGAATCCTGTAATCACTCTGATTGATTTCCTCATGGAGTGATAATAACCAACATGAGGATTAGTGTAGCTTCAAAGTAGATATAAAAAGGATTAATTCTGTCATTGTACTATTGTAACAACAACAAGTTTAAAAAAGAAACGTCCACTAAAACTGGTATTGAGATAATGTGGATTGTGGTGTGTGTGTGTGTGTGTGTGTGTGTGTGTGTGTGTGTGTGTGTGTGTGTGTTGTGTGTATTAGAGATTCTTTTGAGAGGATATTTTTGACTCACCATTAATATGAAGACAAGTAGTGAGTGCAGTAGAGGACATGTGTCTGGAGAAAAACAGTGAGAAGTTTAAACTGCTTTTGTTGTTCTAATTTAATAAAAAAATTGGACTGAGGCAAATCATTAGGCTGTGGAAAGCAGAGTTTATTCCATGGTGGAGTTTTGGATAACCAAGATAAAGGGAGCCACAGGAAGGCAGGAGTAAGAATGTGGGGCATTGTAAGCTTGAGGTTCAGTGCTGTCTTTGCACACTAGTTTCTGTTTGCAGGAGACTGATAAGGAAGGCTCATTGCTGCACAGAAGTGTCCTGGGGTGCTGGGACTGGGTAGTAACAGCCCTGAAATGAGAACAGGAGTCACAGATGCAAGCATCACCAACAGAATACAAGAGATAGGAGAGAGAATCTCAGGGGTAGCAGATACCATAAAAGACATCAACACAACAGTCAAGGAAAATACAAAAAGCAAAAAGCTTCTAACTCAAAACATTCAAGAAATCCAGGACACAATGAAAAGACTGAGCCTAAGAAAAATAGGTATAGAAGAGAGTGAAGATTCCCAACTCAAAGGGCCAGCTAACATCTTCAACAAAATTATAGAAGAAAACTTTCCTAACCCAAAGAAAGAGATGCCCATAGATATACAAGAAGCCTACAGAAGTCCGAATAGACTGGACCAGAAAAGGAATTCCTCCTGTCACATAATAATCAAAACACCAAATGCACAGAACGAAGAAAGAATATTGAAAGCAGTAAGGGAAAATGTCAAGTAACATATAAAGGCAGACCTATCAGAATTACACCGGACTTCTCAACGGAGACTCTAAAAGCCAGAAGATCTTGGGCAGGTGTCATTCAGACCCTAAGAGAAAATGCCAGCCCAGGCTACTATACCCAACAAAAGACTCTAAATTACCATAGATGGAGAAACCAAGGTATTATAAGACAAAACTAAATTTAAGCAATCTTTCTATTAATCCAGCCATACAGAGGATAATAGAAGGAAAAGTCCAACACAAAGATGAAAACTATGCCCCCCCCCAAAAGCAAGAAATTAACCTTTTCAGAACAAACCCAAAAGAACAGAAACATACAAACATAATTCCACCTCTAACAACAAAAATAGCAGGAAGCAACAATCATTGGTCCCTAATATCTCTCAACATCAATGAACTCAATTCCCCAATAAAAAGACATAGGCTAACAGATTAGATACATAAACAGGACCCAGCATTTTGCTGCATACAGGAAACACACCTCAGTGACAAAGACACTGCCTCAAAATAAAGGGCTGGAAAAAATTTGCCAAGGAAATGATCCCAAGAAACAAGCTGAAGTAGCCATTCTTATATCCAATAAAATAGACTTTCAACCAAAAGTTATCAAAAAAGATGAGGAAGGACACTACATACTCATCAAAGGAAATATGCACCAAGACGAACTCTCAATTCTGAACATCTATTCCCCAAATGCAAGGGCACCCACATTTGTAAAAGAAACATTACTGAAGCTCAAAACACACATTGAACCTCAAAATAGTAGATTTCGATACCCCACTCTCACCAATGGACAGATCATGGAAACAGAAACTAAACAGAGACACAGTGAAACTAGAAAAAGTAATGAACCAAATGGATCTAACAGATATCTTCAGAAATAAATTCTCATAGAAAAAACCATCAAATGTTTGAGTTGATCACAACCTAAAGCATATATGTGTAAATGGGATTTATTTATGCACACACTATTTTGTCTCATATTCACTGAAGAAAAAAACACAGTAGAATATCCTGTTTTTTATCTTCACCCTGTTAAGCTGTTATATGAAAATACAAAGGAAAATCACTTTTATTATTTGTTTCAGAACATATTTGCTCAAATGCTTATGGCTGTCAAGTTTCATTACTATGTTTTGGCTCCTCTGTTTCCATATGCTTTACATAGCATCAATTATAAATGGAATGCCAAACCCATGCTGGCTTTAGTTTATACCACAGTAACACGGTTTACTCTGGGAAGTTATTTGAAAATAAATATGCCACTCTTTCTGATTTCCATTCATTTACATTTATAAGGTACAGATCTGCCCTGTCTTACTGAATGCAATTTACACAAAGCAACTGGAGGGGAAAGGGGAAGTCTGAAGACAACAGAATGAGTGAAGGAGGGGTCAATTCTCAAAACTCAGACAAGATCCCTTACACAATTTGCTTACAGACATTTTGCAAAGGACTGAACTGTGTTCTTGTACACACTTAGCACTTGTGCATATGTACAATACCAACCTTCTCAGTGGCGACTTCCCTTGTTTAAGACACTTCCAGTCCACTCCACTCTCTTCATCTTCTTTATTTTAGATGCCTACTGCCTCTTTACTTTTATTCATTCTTTATCTATCTTATCTATCTATCTATCTATCTATCTATCTATCTATCTATCTATCTATTTATCTATCTATCTATTTATCTATCATATATCTACCTACCTGTCTGTCTGTCTGCCTACCTGCCTGTCTGTCTATCTTTCTATCTTTCTGTCTATCTGTCTATCTATCTATCTATCTATTGAGACAGTATCTCACCAGAAGTTCTGACTGGCCTGGGATTTGCTATGTACACTAGGCAGGCTTCAAACTCATAGAAATGCCTCTGCTCTCTGCCCTCTGTCCTCTGCCCTCTGCCTCTTGTGTTTGGCTTAAAAGCCTGAAACACTATACTCAACCTAACTGCCTCTTTAAAGTGATCTCAGACTATAAAGATCACTTCCTTCTCTGATTAACTCCCACTTTCTTATACACATTTTGTTATATTACTGTTTGACCAACAAATGCCCTAACTCTACCTAGCTGAGTAACTGTCACAGCTGTTGAACTGTATTATATTTATCCATAAAGACTGGACTCCCCAACACCTATCTTTTCCAAATAGCCAACAAAACTAGATGATATGGAATAAGATGATTTTTCAAAGCAAAATTCATAGGTGCCGATGGAGCATCTTCAATAGGCCCTTCCAGAGCTACCAAAGAACAAACATCCTTAGAGTTTAATGATTGTTATTATGGGGGATCAATTTGAATGATCCCAGTCTTTAATCTCTGTATGTCCCTGTCTTTTATCATGTGACTTTTGAGTGTCTCACACAACAGTAAAATATATTTGCTTCCACATATGACTTGCTTAGTACAATGGTGAGCACAAAAATGATTGTATCAGATACAATCAAGCCTAGCCCCTCAGAGACCTTTCCTGACCCATTTGCTGCTCTGCATGAGAAAGACAAGCCTTTGGGAGATACTCCAGGGTTCTCAGGAGATGCCTGACCAGCTCTGATTCCCCTCAGGCAAACTCACCTTATATAATTTGACAGACACATGAGACACCTTCCTGACACATGAAGAAGTTCAACCATACTTCCTTGAACAATTACAACCAGAAACCAGCACAAACTAGCTTAATTCAAAAGAAGCAAGAGAGATAAATGTTTTTCAGCTACCAAGTTATGTTGAAAATTGTTACCTATAGCCAATTAAGATGCAGTACTGCTAAATAAAGGATTCATTCAACATTGGGATATTATGGTAGGCGGAAACTTTGGAAATGGTAAGAAATTTAAGAACTGAGAAAATGAGCTTTAGTGGTGTGCAGATACTTGTTGGAAGTGTCAGCTGGTAAGACAGAAATTATATCTAACAGATTTTCATAACTGAGTATGGAAATACTTAGGACTAATATTGTAAACCTCAGCAATTTATGTTTAATTCCATGCAAGTTGTTTTAAGAAGATAGACAGAGAAAATAACAGGACAATTTGCAAGGCAAGTTTCAAGAAAACACTGGGCATTGCCAAGTTTATCACCACCAGCATATCCAGATGTCCACAGATTAATTGTTATTCTCACCAAATGTTAAATTTAGGCCCTTTTAGATAAAACAAAGCCTGACAGTAAAGAAATAACAAGAATATGACTATAATTCACCCTTTAAAAAACTCTGAAAAATTAGAAGCTTATTAAAAGTGATGTTTCATATACCTAATGAAATTTTAGTCATTATATCTATAAAAAGCAACTGTGAAAATATTTGTGGATATAGATATGGTACAAGGAAGGATGTGGAATCAGATACAGGTAGCCATCTATTTGGTGTGGATGAAATGGATAGACAACAACACATCTGTTTGGAATGTAGGAGACTGAGATGTTAGGATGTAAACTGTGGACCCATTTTCCTACAGTGATGGAGCAAGTAGAAAGGAGGTGCACAGTGGACATTTTCCCTGCATTTTCCCAAAGTTCTTGAGAAAAGAAGACACTCCTACAGGGTGATATCAAGAACTGCGAGCTGTAGATAAGGATTGCCAGGGAATCCAGTCCCCATAACCTGGCATAGTTAAGGAACCCACATCCCAATGTTCCAACAAGCAGAAATTCCACACACACCCCATACCTTCTCCATTCTGGAAATGTTAATAAGATTATCCCATACCAATCCTATCATGTAAAGGAAACAAAGAAATAAAACCATCATCATTTGTATATGTTTATTTTATATGGAATATCACAAAATTTCTGAGACAAATGTAAGTTAGCTTATAGCTTGCTTATAAACGGATCAAATGTCAGCTAAATTGATGAAGAGAATGTTCACAGACTGACTCGGAAATGTGAACATGCCAGTTCTCGCACACACACCTAAGTAAGGCACATGCTGAGCCAAACCTACCAAAGGAACAGAAAACTGGCAGATAGGCCAATGGGAGCAAGCAGAAGGTCCGCTGTTCAATACATGGCTCCAGGAAAGTTTTTTTCCGTATGGGGAAAAATATATCCCAACTTTTGCTGTAAAAATTTGGGTGAATCAAATACCTACTTGTGATTTAGAAAAATAACCTTGTAGAAAATTTACAATTATTTTAATGATTCCATATAAGAATGGATCTCCTAACAAGAGTGTTTCAGAAAAATGATAATTTTCCTTTTAATAGTAAACACAATTTAAAATGTGATAGCAATGCTCAAAATAAAAGAACATACTTTAGACAGATACCTGCATCTAGAATGCATAATAAACTCACCAAAAAAAAATAGACTATGTAAAAACTAGATAAAAAATACTATCTGCCTCACTACGGATTAAGGCTGGTCTTCAATGGCAACAAAAACAACAGAAAGCCCACATACACATGGAAGCTGAACAACACTCTACTCAGTGATAACTTAGTCAAGGAAGAATAAAGAAAGAAATTAAAGGCTTCTTAGAATTTAATGAAAATGTAAGTACAACATACCGAAACTTATGGGACACAATGAAAGCAGTGTTAAGAGAAAAACTTATAGCTCTGAGTGCCTTCAAAAAGAAACTGGAGAGAGCATACACTAGCAGCTTAACAGCACACCTGAAACCTCTAGAACAAAAAGAAGCTAATACACCGAAGAGGAGTAGAAGACAAGAAATAATCAAACTCAGGGATGAAATCAACCTAGCAGAAACAAAAAGAACTATACAAAGATTCAACAGAACCAGGAGCTGGTTCTTTGAAAAAATGAACAAGATAGATAAACCCTTAGCCAGACTAACCAAAGGGCACAGAGACAGTATCCAAATTAACAAAATCAGAACTGAAAAGGGAGATATAACAATAGAATCCGAGGAAATTCAAAAAATCATCAGATTCTACTACAGAAGCCTATACTCAACAAAATTGGAAAATCTGGATGAAATGGACAATTTTCTAGACAGATATCAAATACCAAAGTTAAGTCAGGATCAGATCAACCATCTAAACACTCCCATAACCCATAAAGAAATAGAAGCAGTCATTAAAAGTCTCCCAGCCAAAAAAAAAAAAAAAAAAAAAAAAAAAACAACCCAGGACCAGATGGGTTTAGTGCAGAATTCTATCAGACCTTGAAAAAAGACCTAATACCAATAGCCTTCAAACTATTCCACAAAATTGAAACAAAAGGAACACTACCCAATTCATTCTATGAGTCCATGTTACACTGATACCAAAACATCACAAAGACCCAACAAAGAAAGAAAACTTCAGACCAATTTCCCTTATGAATATGAAAGCAGAAACACTCGATAAAATTCTTGCAAACCAAATCCAAGAACACATCAAAGTAATCATTCATTGCAATCAAGTAGGCTTTATCCCAGGGATGCAGGGATGGTTCAATACTTGGAAATCCATCAATGTAATCCACCACATAAACAAACTCTAAGAAAAAAATCACTTGGTCATTTCATTAGATGCTGAAAAAGCATTTGACAAAATTCAACATCCCTTCATGATAAAAGTCTTGGAAAGATCAGGAATTCAAGGCCCATACCTAAACATAGTAAAAGCAATATACAGCAAGCCAGCAGCCAACATCAAACTAAATGGAGAGAAACTTGAAGCAATCCCACTAAAATCAGGGATGAGACAAGGTTGTGCACTCCCTCCCTATCTGTCCAATATACTACTTAAAGTTCTAGCTAGAGCAATTAGACAACAAAAGGAGGTCAAAGAGATACAAATTGGAAAGGAAGAAAACAAAATATCTCTATTTGCAAATGATATGATTGTACACTTAAGTGACCTGAAAAACTCCACCAGAGAAATGCTACAGCTGATAAACAACTTCAGCAAAGTGGCCAGAAATAAAATTAACTCAAACAAATCAGTGACCTTCCTATACTTGAGGGATAAACAGGCTGAGAAAGAAATTAGGCAAATGACACTCTTCACAATAGTCACAAACAATATAAAGTATCTTGGTGTGACTCTAACTAAACAAGTGAAGATCTGTATGATAAGAACTTCAAGTCTCTGAAGAAAGAAATTAAAGAAGAACTCAGATGATGGAAATATCTCCCATGCTCATGGATTGGCAGGATTAACATAGTAAAAATGACCATCTTGCTGAAAGCAATCTACAGTTTCAATGCAATCCCCATCAAAATTCCTACTCAATACTTCATAGACTTAGAAAGAGCAATTCTCAAATTCATTTGGAATAACAAAAAACTATTCTCAACAATAAAAGAACTTCTGGGGGAATCACCATCCCTGACCTCAAGCTGTACTACAGAGTAATACTGAAAAAAACTGCATAGTATTGGTACAGTGACAGGCAGGTACATCAATGGAATAAAATTGAAGACCCTGAAAAGAACCCACACACCTATGGTCACTTGATCTTTGACAAAGGAGCTAAAACCATCCAGTGGAAAAAAGGCAGCATTTTCAACAAATGGTGCTGGTTCAACTGGAGGTCAACATGTAGAAGAATGCAAATTGATCCATTCCTATCTCCCTGTACAAAGCTCAAGTCCAAGTGGATCAAGGACCTCCACATAAAACCAAATACACTGAATCTAATAGAAGAGAAAGTGGGGAAATGTCACAAACACATGGGCACAGGGGAAAAGTTCCTGAACAGAACACCAATGGCTTATGCTCTATGATCAAGAATCGACAAATGGGACCTCATAAAATTGTAAAACTTCTGTAAGGCAAAGGATACTGTCAATAGGATAAAATGGCAACCAACAGATTGGAAAGAGATCTTTACTAACCCTCCATCCAATAGAGGGCTAATATCCAATATATATAAAGAACTCAAGAAGTTAGACTCCAGAGAACGAAATAACCCTATCAAAAAATGGGGAACAGAACTAAACAAAGAATTCTCAACTGAGGAAACTCGAAGGGCTGAGAGGCACCTAAAGAAATGTTCAACATCCTTAGTCATCAGGGAAATGCAAATCAAAACAACCCTGAGATTTCACCTCACACCAGTCAGAATGACTAAGATCAAAAATTCAGGAGACAGCAGTTGCTGGTGAGGATGTGGAGAAAGAGGAACACTCCTCCATTGTTGGTGGGATTGCAAGTTGGTACAACCACTCTGGAAATCAGTGTGGTGGACCCTCAGAAAAATGAACATAATACTACCTGAGGACCTAGCTATACCACTCCTGGGCATATACCTAGAAGATGTTCCAACATTTAATAAGGACACATGCTCCACTATGTTCATAGCAGCCATATTTATAATAGCCAGAAGCTAGAAACAACCCAGATGTTCTTCAACAGAGGAATGGATACAGAAAATATGATACATTTACACAATGGGATACTACTCAGCTATTAAAACAATGACTTCATGAAATTCGCAGGCAAATGGATGGAATTTGAAAATATCATCCTGAGTGAGGTAACTCAGTCACAAAAGAGCAAACACGGTATGTACGGTATGTACTCACTGATAAGCCGATATTAACCCAAAAGTTCAGAACACCCAAGATTCAATTCACAGCAACTGTTGGACTGAGTGTGGGGTCCCAGGTGGAGGAGTTGGAGAAGGCTCTGAAGGAGCTGAGGGAATTTGCAGCTCCATGGGGAGAGAACAACAGTGTCAACTGGTCAGCCCCTCCTCCCAGGTGCTCCCAGAGACTGTACCACCAACCAAAGAATGCATACAGAGGGACCCATGGTGCTGGCCACATATGTGGCAGACCAGGGCCTTGTTGGCCATCAGTGGGAGAAGAGGTCCTTGGATCTGAGAGTGTTAGATGCCCCAGTATAGGGGAATGCCAGGGAGGGAAGATGGGAGTGGGTAGATGGGTGGGGGAATACCCTCATAGAGGCAGGGGGAGGGGGGGATGGGATAGGGGGTTTCAAAGGGGAGACCTGGAAAGGGAAAACATTTGAAATGTAAATAAAGTATCAAAAATTAATTAGTTAATTAATAAAAAATATTATCTGCCACTGGACCTTGTTAAATATGTGAAGAATGTCAGTTAAGTCTGTGAGGTTTTTGCTTGTTTGTTTGTTTTGTTTTGTTTTAAATTTTCTCCATTAAAATGTGGACTGCAGAAAGTGCAGGAGAAAAAGGTATTATACTGAACTGTTTGTAGGAGTATACATTGACAAAAACTTTACAGTAAAATTTCAACTATACTAGTGACGATGCATATACACCAAAGGCCAGGCCTTGCTGCCCAAAGGGTCCATTTCTAATTTTGTCCCAGAGGGAGACAACTGTTTACATTGGAAAGGAAATACAAGCACCCAAGGCTACAGCAGCATAGTTTTTGAAAGAGATAACTGAGAAAAAAATGCTTGGAGTAAGACACTATTTAAAGAAAATTTAAACCATAGGTAAATAGGAAACCTATTGGTAGTAAGGTTGTGACAGGTCCAAACTGAGATCCAGCTCAAGGGGAGACCCCAAGGCCTGACACTATTACTGGTGCTATGCTGTGCTTACAGACAGGAACCTAGCATGGTGGCCCTCCGAGAGGCCCAACAAGCAGCTGAAAGAGTCAGATGCAGATATTCACGCTCAACCAATAGACAGAAGCTTGTGACTCCTGTGGTTGAATTAAGGAAAAGCTAGAAGAAGCTGAGGAGGAAGGTGGCCCTATAGGAAGACCAGCAGTCTAAACTAACCTGGACCCCCAGGATCTCTCAGACACTGGGCCACCATACATACAGGCAGCATACACCAGCAGATATGAGGCACATATACAGCAGAGGACTGCCGGATCTGGACTCAGAGAAGATGCACCTAACCCTCAAGAGACTTGGGGCCCCAGAAAGTGGGGAGGTCTGGTGGGGTGGGGGAACTCGCCTTTAGCTTAGCACTGGGGAGACAGAGGCAGGTAATCTCTCTGGGGCCACCCTGGTCTACATTGCAAATTCCAGGATACCCCAAGCTACATAGAGGGACCCTGTCTCAAAAACAAAGAGTCTCCTACTGGGAAAAGTGAGGCTGGCAACACTGAGAACTTTGCTTACGTCCATTAATTCATCAGCATAAACTGCAAAATCACAGCCATCTACTTATATAATTTTATATCTCTTTATTGGAATATTTCTATGAGGAGAAACTCTGACATAATTCTGGACTACCCCGAGGGACAATTTACAACTTTATTCTTTCTCTTTGCTCTAGCAGGCTTCTAAGAATAATAATTGTGGATCCCTGACATCCATAGAGATGATTAAGGAAGTCTCTGATGAAAATCTCAGTTTTGTAAAGTCTGACATTACTCACAGAATCACAGCTGTTATTCTTACTCCTCTTCTAGCTTCTCAGCTTTCCCCAGTAGAAGACAATTCTAGTTGGTTCCTGAGACAATACTGGCAGTGTTTAGAGGTTTGTCCTACTAAGATACAATAAATAGTTTCCTTTTGGACATCTTCTACCCCAGACCTGGAATCAGCCATTATGTCAATGTACTTTGCTTACTGGTAATGTGAAATATTCAAAAACTAGAAATTCAGAACCGGAGCTGCAAATTGTTATTGAGCTGTAACAGTTAATAAAGCAAAAAAGTGTGCTTTTCGAGCTTGGGCCACAGGGCTCCATAGCAAATTAGCGCCGGGACAAAGATCCCTCTCAGGAGCTTGGAAAAGCCGGGAGAGGGCCAAAGACACGCCCCACAGCTCACCAGGAACTGCCCTGAACCCACGAGACACAGGGACCGAGATCAGACCCAGTGCCACAGCTCTCCAAACCCAAACACCTCTCAGAGAGAGCTGGTCTTCAAGGAGTACTGACACAGAGACCTGCAGGAGGGGCAAGCCACAACCAGACAGAGTAAGATCAGCTAACAACAGAGTCAACAAGATGGCAAAAGGCAAGGGCAAGAACATAAAGAACAGAAACC